>ML213507.1:724627-763965 GCA_004369045.1 Heliocybe sulcata | reverse complement strand
GATATGCAGGAGGCTCTCTTCAAATTAGGAAAATCTATATTTGGACACTATAGGCCAGCATCGCGTCCGATAGGGCCTGTCGGGCCATATCCGGCCTGCACAGTAAATGGCCTAACGGGTCATGATGCATGACGTCGGCGAATCCCTCCTGCCTAAGGTGGTCCAGAAAGCTCTCGGATTCAAATGTAAAGACCAGCACTAGTGAGATCACTACCCGCCTTCTGCGTTCAGAATCTGCGAGTCTCCCGCCACCGGAAGATCAGCTGTCTGTTGATCACCGCGGCGTACGGCCTTCAGCACACTTCCTATACCTCTTCATTTGATTTGCTACAATTCCTTTACGATATTCTCTATAGTACTATACTGCAAAGCATGCAAGGTATGGGATATCAGATGACCATGGAATCCTAGTAAGTGACGACGAAAGAAAAGGAGAAGTGAGTAGAAGGAGACAGCAGAAATAAGCGAATGAGTAGGGCCGCACAATGCGACAGAAGTTATATGTATATACAAGTATATGCCAGCGAAGAGCGGAACGAAGGTCGTGAGGGGCTTAGTTGTATACTACAATATAATGCATTACTTGATGCGATTGATAGTGACAGACAAACAGATGGAGCAGGCGAGCTGGTGGTATGTACCAGAGGTCATTATGGCACGGCGACGCGGAGGCGACCATTCAGAACAGTCGGGATTAAGCACAATGCCCCACGAGCGCCGCACTGGGCGTGTCAGGCGAGGTTATCGCCGAGGATGATGATGCGGCGGCGGGGGCGGCAGCCGGGGCAGCGAAAAGTCGATAGCATCGTACGCAGGCGGCGGCTGGTCGTATATCCGGTCGATCTGGTCCGGGCTCATCCCCATATCGCGCATCGTCACAAAGTTCAAATCGCGCAGCGTCGCCGCCAGCCTCTCCGGGTCGTCTTCGTGCCCTTCCTCCTCGTGAATATACGCAGACGGCTCGCGCATCGGCGCCGTCGCGGGTCGACGCGTCCGCCGGCGCTCGCGCGCTAATTTTGGTGGTAGGGAGGAGTCGGCGTTGGAGGTGGTGGTAGGGCGTCCGTCGGGGTTGCGGGAGGTTTCGCCGTGGCCCTCGACTGGCGAGCGTATGGAATTGATAGAGTGGACGTGGCGGAGGTGAAGCCTAGGAGGGTTGAGCGATTGCGGGGAGACAGTCGTGGCGGAGTGCATTGACCAGGGTTCGAACGAGAACACGGTGGGCGCCTGACTGGAAACGGGAGATATGATGTTCGTGCCTGTCGTAGACGGAGGCTCGTATGCTGGGCTGGCAGGTTGTTGATTTAGGTTCGAATACGAACGGTGCAACCACGGTTGGTCCGCTCTTGGCTGCTGGAACGCTACTGGAGGAGTTGGCAATTCTCTCCGCTGCCGACCAAGTGATCCGACGGTCGGGACATTCGCAGTCGACATATTTGACATGGAAACGGATCTTGGTGGGTGGTGAGAAGTCGGAGGTACGCTCTCCGGTGGCTGACGAGAAGGCGCAGGGTCTGGGGGCTGGTGGTATTCTTGAGCAGGGATTTCCGGCGTGGCCATTTCCAAGAAGGACGCCGACTGCGTTCGTGTTCTCCTATCGTCTTGGTCGGAGTTGCCCCGAGCTGGCGAGGCGGGATTATATACGTCCGACCCAGAGGACTGCGACATTCCCGAGTCGAAGATGGTTGAGGCCCGGTTCGTGAGACTGCGAGTGGCCGAACTGCGACTTGAAGAGGGCCGGTCACGATTCGACCGAGGTGGTGGTATGAACGAGCCCCGGACGAGCGCTTCCCACTTTCGTATCGATTCAGCGGAAGCCGCAGAACTGGGACCTGCTGTTGACGGCGACGGTGACCTGCCCTCTCTGTTCTCCGCCCACTCCTCCGCCTTCCCCGTCTTCTCCCACTCCTCTATGTCGGTCAATAGCAGGAACGCCGTGACGATCAAGTGATCAATCAATACGATTGGAATAGCGCGGTAATCAATCTTCGGTCCGTCTCCCCTCTTGAACAGAGTTTCGAATACCTTGATCCGTGTCGGAGTTGTGAGAGTAGAAGGTTCCAAGATAGCAACTGGGGTCTTGAGGGCGTTTGTGACGCACTGCAGTGCGATGAGTAGGCGCCCAGCGGGAATGTATTTAGGACGTACGTGATAATGGGACCCGACGTGCTTCCACTTCAGCCGATCTGGATAGTCCTGAAGCATGAACTTCCTGGTACTGCATAAAAGCGGATCGCTGAGCGCTCTCAGCAGCTGAAAGAGATGCCAGGCAGACGGACGTACGTGAAAGTGGTCCCGAACACGAAAAACTCCTCTGATCCTATCCAGTTGCTCTTGCCTATCCGTACCAAGATATCATTGACGCTCGCCTTCTTCTTTCCCTTCCCTTTGTCGGGATTAGGCCATCTGATAGACGCCGCCTTGATATACCCGCCCTGGGCGGTATTGGTGCGCAGAATGGAAGTGGTCCGTCCAGAAGTCTCGATAACATAGACAGGATTGCTGGCGAGTTCGTCGGTTATGGTGGTGTCGAGGAATGATGGGGATGACAGCGTGAGTGTGAGAAGAGGGTCCTTGTGTATCTTTGATGAATCAAAGCTAAGGCGAAAAGGAAAGACTGAAGATGAGTTGGTCCTGGGGCTTGTGCGGGGGAGAGTTTGGCTGTAGGATTCGACCGAGCCAGGGGATGTCGTCGGACGCCTGAGGGTAAAGGGAGTGACGGTGCCCTTGACCATCGTCGTCGCTGTCGAAGCCGGCGATGAGCGATAAAAGGAAATTTTCTACGCTATAGCGTACCCCATACGGCACTCTTCCCCCGTTGTCACTAGCAACGGAGGTATAAGACCACACGCCGTTTCGCCGATCCCGATGTCGCTGATACGACCGCACGTGGCTCGCTGGCGGTTAACGCTTGCCGCTTGCAATATTGCTTCAAGCTTGATCTTCAGCGCTTCAGGAGAGGCCAAAGAAAAACTATCGATGCAAGAGCAATGCAAGACAATGTAGAATGGAGAGTTATGGACAAAGCGGACAGCGCTCGTCGTGTTCTTTCGAACTTTCCGCACCCGGCGCCCACGGCTTTGAATACGCGCCCGTGGTAGATGAAACCTATTTACACGTAAATGGGCCGCGGCTGTTCTTATAGAAAATACGACCGCAAGCGGCGTATTTGAACTCGATCCCGCTGAACATTCATCCACAGCTCATCCAGCTCGTGTATTGCAGTTATATTCCTCAACTATGTGATGGATGATTGACGGGAATGATTGGACCTGGCATCTGCACGATAACCTGTTCTCGGACGGAGGTACCTGAGTACCTGAGAACGTCGGTCGCTTCCCAGGCGCTAAACTGCACCGCGATTCGGCCCGCAGCAAGCGAGAGGCAACATGGGGCAGCTGGGGCGCCACAATTTGATCTCGAGTCCGTGATAGCCTTTCTGTGATCGTTCCTGGATCTGACCCTTGCGTCGCATCGGAGGGTATCGGGCCTTCTCCGATGTGGCTTGGGGAGCGAGTGTAGAACTGACAGAGCGACCAACGACATCTAGTTGTCGTATCAACAATGACAGCATCACCTCGACGAGGGCAAAACATTGCGTCGCGGATGCAAAGATTGGCACCGGGACTGAATGTCATGTCGCACCTCAAGCCTTTGTGGCATACGTACCGGTACTAGTGACCTTTCATGCAAATCACCGAATCGCCGGCGAGTCAAGTCCATGCATTGTCTGGCACTAGCTTCGCCGACTGGACCTCGATAGTCGCCGCTCCGTCGTTGAATATTCGAATGCCACGGCGAGCGCCCAGGCGGACTTGGCCTAAAGTCCCGTCAGGTCACGATCCGAGGACGTAAAAGTGAGGTAGAATGGTCTTGTCTACTCACAGGGCGTAGCAAGATCACGCAGTACGATACTGGAGAGAGCGCTAAGCGCGACTTCCACGGGTCTGGAGAGCGTCTAAGTCGTCTGACCCCGAATTCCGATCTCGGCCCTGCTGACGAAGTATACGCAAATGAGTCTAACGGCGTGTCCAATGAAATATGGGCGCTGTGGGCTACCCGCTAGTCAGAGAGAACCGAGGGCAACAAGTTGTATCACATTCCACTTACGAGAGATGTTCTGAATCTAGAACACTCCAATACGGTGTACTCCTTATGCTACAGGAGGCAAATGTACAGTTGCGCAAGGCCTGATGACAGGTGGAGACTCAGCACATGGGTCCGGAAAAGAGGGACTCACACGGGTGCAATGGTCGGGACGAAGGACGTGCCTCTGCCATCGGCCGGCGGTCTCAACACAGCACCAGGAGTAGTGCATGCGCAAGTATGGCTGGCGGGCCTCTGTATGAGAAGCCGCTTCACGAGATTTACTCCTGGATGAAACACATTGTAAAAAATATTTGACGCCTTACCATTCCCGAGGAGAGCTGGTGATCCGTTTCGCGTGTTGCTGGACCAGGGTCGTAAGGAGTAGCCCAAGGGTCAGCGGGCCTACAACCCGTCGCAAAACATGTCACTGGGACATTGCCATGCTCGATATCTATCAGGTAGCCCTCAGAGTCGGGGGTTTACCCAAGGGGCCGGATGCGGCACAACATATCCTGAAGGTCATCATTCATTAGCAATAAAAGATAGGTTATTCTATGACTTTCTTGTAGTCATAAGCAAAAAAACACTTGGACGACTGCTCGAATCCAAATGTCTCATTCTGTCAGGTTGTGAGCATGGTAAGAATTGGTTCTGCTGCTGATTGCCGTACCTTCCTTCCCTGGTGAACTTGACAGGAGGGCATAGCAGTAAATAAGTTCAAGCGTCGCAAAGCAGGAAGGACATAGTGAGGCCTGCTATTCGTGCTGCAGTCATACTTGCGCTTGATTTGTTAGAAGAGAGAATTGTGGCCTCTGTGCGTACACCAAAGGTTTCGAACTCCGCTCGGCAATAAGCGGGATGAATGCGTCCGCGACTCGCGAGCCTGGACGCGTCTTTTCTCATTTCATTCTAACCGCCACTACCGCGTCTCGATCCTCACCAAAAGTCTTTCAAAATGTCCACCGACGCGACTGCTGCAGGCAACGCCACGGACGCGAAGTGCGCTCTCATTTCATCCTATATTCCCCTTTGTATCGAGTGTGCTAACCTGTGGGTGGCTCGCGTTCTAGGGACGCGTCTTTCACCAGCCTGTCCGCGGACAAGGGCAAGGGCAAGTCCGTCCAGCCCGATATCGAAGTAGACGACGACGACGATGATGATGACGAGGAGGAGGAAGAGGAAGAAGAAGAGGAGGAAGAAGAGGAAGAGGTGAGTTATGCGCGTCCATACCTGCCACCGTCCCGTACTTCCTTTTTTCCAATCCTCTTCCACGCATTTACGAGAAACATCTGACCTCCACGATCATAGGACGACAGCTTGGAGGAAATCGACCCCTCCGCCATCATCACCGGTGCCCGCAGGACCCGCGGTGTCAAGGTGGACTACACCTCTGCCGAAGCGCTGGCCAAGGCGGGTCTCAAGCCCGAGGACAAGGATGAAGAGGAGGAAGACTCTTTCGCGGCTGACGACGTCGAGATGAAGGATTAGGTCCTTTCTCCGTCGTGTAAATCCGAGCTCGTGGCACGGTTGCCGTCGAGTTCATCCAAAATTCGGGTTCATGTACTGGTGTTCAATGTTGTATCATTTTGTCCTTGGTATCCTGGCAAAATGCCCTAGTGGTATAACCTCATCCTGTTGCCTATATATGCGTATTATCGGGTGTATATTCAGACCAGCATTCACCACCCAAGTCTCATTCGTGGCACGTAAATCATCGATTGTCCACCGCTCAGCCGGGTACATGCTACACGACCACGAACAAGGAAGACAGCGATCCCTAAGCCCCAAGCGCTCACTATCCACAGCTACAACAACCTTCGTCAACCCCGGAGAGGAGAAAGTGTTGTAACAATAGAAAGGAGACAGCATCGGAACATAAGAGAACGCCAAAAACGATGAAGCGGTACAGTAGAGAACCGATTGAAGAAGAATGACAACGAATCAAGTGCACCCTTTAGAAGTGTCTATGATACGAGAGAGAAAGAGGCCCGTCCGAGATACCAAGAAACTGAGGATAAATAGCGAAAACAGAGAAAACATATAGACAAGGTGAATGAAGATAAGGTTCCTTCAAAAGACGCCAAGCTCATTTGAAGCTGGAGGCTGCGAGAGGAGACCGTCCACGTCCCATCCACCGATATCCAAGTCGAGACTCGAAGCGAACTCAACGGTGTCGGAGAGTCCCTCCGCCTGGACACTAGGTAACATGTCCAGCAGTCTCTGCATCTCGTCCTCGCGCTCCCAGTCCTCGACATTCGCGACGGCTGATGGGATTATCTGCGCCGCGGTCGTGGTCGGTGACGAGGATGAGTATGAGGGGACCTTGAATTCGACGAGCGCTGACGGTACATCAGCGGATGAAGATGTCGTAGGAGGGTCTGCGAGGATCTCGCGGAATAGGGTGTCCATATCTGCTTCATCGATGGTGGACGGTGTGGTTGTGTTTGTGGGGAGGGGTTGCGCCGTAATCTCGAGAACACCGTTTTGCTGGTTGGACTGCACTTCACCCGCTGCAGGGGCATCGAAGTTGGGTCGATGGACGCCACCCGTGCGGGGTGGCGAGTGAAGTCTGATCCGTCAGCGTACAGTGTTCCTGGACTAGACAGGGCGGATGTGTGGGATAGGGCGGGCGACAAGGGGTAGACTGGTGATGAGGAGGCGATGACAGGGAGGGCGGATGTTGATGTTTTAGGGTTCGAGACGGGAGTGGAGGGAGTGAATGGCAAACCCGTAGGCAGACCTTGAGAGGCTAGGGCCTTGATAACGGCTTCCCAACCTTTCTCGAGAGTTTTAATTCTCTCCTTCAACTCCTCGTTCTCCCGATCCCTTGCTCTCTCCTTCTCTTGCTCTGCCATGACGTTCCCCATCATTGGAGTCATTCCCTGCACACACAAACCGGCGCGTAACTGCCGGTTCTCCTCCTCTAGTTCCGCAACGCGGCGCTCGAGGAAGGTGAATTGGGCTTTGCGCCTGTCGCGGGAATTCTGGGCTGCTATGCGGTTACGATGCATGCGTGCCTCTTTACGCTCCTCGCTAGCTCCGTCGGACCTCTGACGCTTGCGCGAGGATCCTTCCGCATTACTGTCGGGGCTTGATGACGCAGCTCGTTTGCTGGAAGTACTGTCGGAGGGTGATGGAAGGGACAAAGTTGTCGGATCGACAAATGAGTTGTCCATAGTGTCGTGTCGTAAGTTGACAGTACGTTGCCAGACGTGTACGTGGTTAAAGACAGAAAGGAATGGCTGTCTTGTACGAGCCTCGAACTGCGGAGGAGACGTGGACTACGTGGAGGTTGTAAGGAGACACGCTTCACTGACGTGGCGTCTCTACCACGCCTGGACCAAGCAATTGTCAACAAAATCGCCACAATGTCTCGGGGCACTGCCACACCGCGTGGTGTTCACCTCACGGAACCAGCGGAAACCGCACTTTTGCCCTTCCTCTTTAACTAACACTTATTGCTCGACACCATAGTCAGCCTGACGGTTAACACTGCCTGTTCTTCATTTCAAACGCTGGCAGCGTACATATTGACAAGAGCATGCCCACGATTGCTTGGCTTGACCCTGCTAAGCTTAAGCCATCTTAGCAATAGGCTCTCCGTAATTTATCGAATACCAGGCAGGGCGATCGCGCTGAGTATAAAGGTGTGTCAAGTCCGCGAGTGTCCTATGTTTCACTGGCTTTTGATCACGTGGTAGTCTATCGGAACATAATCCGTACCAGGAAAGATACGGGTACAACACTGGTAGAGGCCTCACCGCGCCCGTGATGGACTAATGCAGATACGATGAACGCATACTTTCTCTGCATCCGTATGCAGGCTTTGTCGTACGCCATCTAGACTTCACACTCTCGGAGCAAATTTCGAGCACCCCGTTGCCTGTGATTATCGTCAGTAGGGGCGGAAAGAGGCAGCCATTGACCATAGTCGCAATATGATTGAAATGCCCCTTGGCAGAACGAACTGTTGCAAATGGTGATGTCTTCGGATGTCTCCGTTCTCGTTCCTCCTAACCTCTAACTCCTAACCCTGCAAAAGTGGGACTTCCATCGATCATATCGACTACTCATCGATATACCATTTCCTACAATTTGCTCGAAATTGGCGAGTCCTAGAGGTTCGTACTCGCAAGCTCTACCTATGCACAGGACGTCTGGGGGCCAAATACTACAGCGTGTCTCCTTGGTCCATGGTCCCTGTACAACTTCAAGCAATGGCATTCCTTTGCATCGCGGCGCCAGACCCCGGTAGTACGAGGGAACACTAGATATTCGGAGCAAAGTTCTATGCTTTCACGCTCAACGAATGGGCTCCCGATATACCTTGCACATTGTCCATTCCGCTCTACGGCGACTTCCTGAGGATTACCACACCAAGGAAGAATAGGCCCGATGAGGACATGTGGCACTACCCGACGCGGAAGCGACCCTCGACATCCAAGTCGACCCTAGCTACGAATTTATCGACCCTCGCAACGGCGGAGATGGGTCTGCTCCTCTGTATTATCCTATGGACCAAACCTTGGGATATCCGGATGCTTCTTTGCCTGGGTTGCGTTTGCTACCCTGTGGCAAACGGGCAAACACCGAGGTCACTGAATGACGCTTATCTTCAGCGCACTGGACATGCATATATATTCAAATTCACTGTCCGTACTCAGGCTGTCGCGGGGTTCCTGCGATTCAGCAGCTAGCGGCCGTGTACATGACTCGACTAAAAATTCAGGGTCCCCCATGAAATCCGCAGAGACTCTGTTTTTGCTCTTCTGCTATGGATCACTGACTAATGTGGTCCTGTGTCTCCCTATTCGTTTGCGCTGTCCTCGCAACGTCAACGCTGGCAGTCTATTTCAAACATGTTCAGCAGCGTCCATCAGTCCTCTCCCTGAGGCGTTGCCAGTGCACTCCACCTGTAAGTCAGAGCCCCAGCTTCAGAGCTCTGATAATCGTACGCCACTATCAAGGGTCGACTACTGACAATCCCGTCTACATTCGCTGTGAGGTGACGTCTTCATGCGTTGTTCGCGTTTGACAAGACCTTATTGCCTGCCCTATTCTTCCGCTCTGATGGACCCACCCTCCAAAATACCTAGTGCAAGTCGGTTCCGCTATCACCGCTGATAGAAGACACGATACTTCACGATTGAGGACTTGAGTGCTGAAACCAACAGTGACATTTCAACTGCGGCGACGTTACCTCGCTCAGTACGCTCGGTGTACAAATGAACCCCGACTGCCGCGCCCAGGGTCATTTACCCTCAATTGTGCGTGGGTTGTCAGCCTACTGTCAGGGTTATCATATATGTCCACTTTAACTGCCAGCCAAAATGCCTACGTCATCCTGCGCCAGATGCTCACTCGGATCCCAGTACTCAGCAGGGTTCTCCGTCTTCACGCACGGGTCCACGGACAGCACATTTAACATGGATCATCATCGTCGCCGCCCCCGCGAATTTTGGTGCTGAGCGCTACAAGCGCATGCAGCGGTATCCTATTACAGTACACAATCTAGACGCTAGGCTCAAGGCGTAACGGAGGTACAAACATTAACTACAACAACTACTCATCTCTTTTGCGGAACGCGCTAGGCCACAATGTACAATCGTACAGTCATACACATTCTACAATATCCTGCATCGTCTACGTTCTCAGAGTCGCCGTGAAAGCCAACAGAACAAGCACACAACAAAAGAATAACAACCGTGCCTCCTCACCAGCATTCCCCTTCTCCATCAGCAACTGCGTGAACCCCTTCCTCTGTGCATCGGGATGACCGGGGGGCCGGAGGTCATGCACATACCTACGCCGGGTCACCCAGTGCATCCACAGCAACGCTTGCGAATGGCGCTCGTACACGATGAGTTTGATCGGGAGACCATGCTGGTCGCATATCAGCTCGTACGAGCCCACCTCATATGCGTCCAAGGGCATGAGAGCCACGTAGATGTGGTGGGAGTGACGCGGAAAAGAGGTGTAGCGGGAGATGTAGGAGACAGTGAACCTCCGTAGGCGCGGGTTGGAGAGGGCGATGCGCGCTGCGCCCTTGATCATAGGCTCGTCGCCTGGCACTCTGACGATTGTCAAGGCTAGTGTCCGCAGCTTGGACAGAGAACGAATCGCCCTCGAGAACGCATCCTGCAAATGGAGAAACATCCTAAGTATGGACTAGGCGGTCAACAAGACGGAACACTAACAAGGTAGAACGCCGGCTGTGAGCTGCACGTGATCTCTAAGTTCGTTAAAAGAGGGCAGCTAGACACGATCGACTTGAGAACGCCGATGTTATCGTAGTACCCAGACTGTAGCACGAAGTCGATGTTGAGATTCGTCAAGGATGGCAACGTCTGCAGGACCATAGATACCGTCAGCGGTGGCGTCACCTCGCGCAACAGCATCGGTTCCGGGAAACGCGCCGACTTAATCGACTTCAGAACCGGCCTCGGTAAAGCCTGCAATTGCGACAAACTACCGCAAAATTCTGACAGCTCCGGTAACGCGTGGGGGTGTAAGGCATGGAGGTCTGCGGCACTAAGGCCAGCGGCGTGAGTAGTGAGATGAAGGGACCTTAGTTCGGGATGGCCCTCGAGGAAGGCAGCAAAAGGGGGCTTCTCGTCGTGATTGAATATGTGTGCTTCATGTTGGATCAAAATCGGCCCTACAACCAAGGTGCGGAGCTTTGGCCAGCGAGCGCTGTACATGATGCGAGCATCTCCGGGACGGGCTGAAATGCCGTCTACAGTGAGGACCTGAAGGTCTGGACATCGTTTAATAAGCATCTCCCACATCGGCCGAAACGGAGGCAAGTCATCTTGATAAATGTCAATAAATCGCACATAAGTACCATTGCAGAGACTTGCGCACCCCAGGTGTCAAAGCTACTGTAGAGACCGGACCGTAGAGTGAGGGAAAATCCCTTTAAGTTGCTGAAGTCGAACAGCTACTCGTTCCGTAGGTCAGCTTCCAAGAGCCAGCCTGGCTGAGTGCACCCACATGACTCCGGGGATTAGGTGTTACGGGACCGATACTGGTGCCAATCGTATGCAATTGCGGGCAGCTAATGTGGAATTGATTTTCTTCAGTTGACCGAAGTGGCATGCCTGGAACCAACATACCATACACGGAGAGCGAACCACATATCGTCATACGGTGGAAGATCCTCCCCATCCCAGATGAAGGTATGCAATGCATCGAGTTTGTGGGCAGCTTGCCTCACAGCTGCAGAGACGAGGTAACCATCGACCGGAGAATACCTCCTGCGCTTTCGTCTAGGATCGTCGTCTGGTCGCACAACCAGCTGCCGAACATGCCGAGAGACTTCCGGACGATTCTGCAGCATGCTTAACGTCCGGGAACACTGCTGTGCCGAGGAAAGGTCGACAGAGGTATAGAGCACTTCCATTACTTGGTTGTATATCAGAGACGACTAAGGTTGCGAATTACCGGTTACAGGCGATTGCAGGGTCCGCGGACAAGTGCTTACCGAAAGACACATGTGCAGCACGTCCGCTAGACATGGCAGACACTTGGCAATCTCCAGGAGAACATCGCCTGGTAGGAGCAAGAACACTGGCTTGGTGCTAGAAGGTGCAAGGCGAAGTAGACGAGCGAGAGGAAGGAGCGTGCCACCAGCACCACGTTCAATCATGGCGGTAACTACGGGTGCTCCTTGACATATGAATAGAGTTGAAATCGCCGCCTGGATGAGAGGACAAAAGAGACCCAAGTATTAGGTGTTCAACTTGATGTGCTGGCCTTTAGTGATTTGCATAGTCCAGTAACAAGCTCAGTGCTCTGATTTCGACATGCTGTCGACCCGGCAGAAGATGTAACTGGGACACGTGACGGGTGTGACCGAGGACCACTTTGGCTTATGTAACCTTGCCGATAATTCGCTTCCGAACAAGTTCGTCCCTTCAAGCTTCAAGCTTCAGACTGAGACTCTTCAGATCTGCTTCCGTTGTCTGCCTTGTCCCTACAGAAGAGGCGAAACTGTGCTCTAGTTTGATTTATCAGATGGCTCGGAATTGGCGGTCTGTCTGCTCATGGTTTGCGGTATTCCTTCAAGATATCGCGGACGAGTAACGTCGGACGGAGCCGTGATGTCTGTCAGATAAAAGAAAGCTTTGGGCACGATCAAGTTCTTCAGCGGACCTGGCAACAGGATACATCCTCCATGTGAGCTGTTTGCCCGTTGTCACTACCGTGTACCAGTTTCCTAGTAGTCGTCTATATCGAAGAAGAAAACGCTAAGGAAAGCGCTCATGGGCCATGCATCATCTTACCCGCTACAGTTGAAACGTGAATCCTGACCCACCTCAGCTGTCACTTCAGCAGCTTCCTGTTCGTGTAAGGCAACGCGAATATCGAATACAGGTGCGCGGGACTGGACGTGCGCCATTTGTGGTAGCACGTAAATGATCTTCGCATTCAATACTGAGCTTATGCAAGTAAGGGATGTAATCCTCCATATCCAGGCCGGACCCGTACCATGCAGGACTTCCTATTGGGTTATCCCCCTTAATGCCCGTGACAGCAATATTAATACGAAGACCTCGAAATTCTGTGCGTTGCTGCGACATCCCCTCCTCGATGGAGCACTTCCAACTGGTCTCAGCCATACTGTCCTTCCTGGTTCTCGGTTTTGCCATATGTTTATCAGTCGCTCGTTTCTGCTCCAGAGCCGTTTGGTCAAGTAAGCGCGATCGTGTCCTATTTTTTGCCTTTGTGGTGTCTCTAGGCCTGTGCTCTGGCGCCTCTGGGGCGTTCACAATCTCCACCGTATTCCTTCGTTCTCGATCCGTCCCCAATCAAAAGATCGACGCTGTTGTCGAGGCGTTAAAGTATGCCGTGCAGATTCAATGTAAGTAATTGCCGGCTGTGACGACGATTTTGATTGGGATCGCGCTGATATATTCATGGTCATCAGTAGGCATTCTGCCAGTTCTGGTTCTCTCCGGCAAATGGCGCGCCCATATGATACTGGATTCATGGCTCAGAAGGCGTTTGCGGCGCTTGTTAACGCTGTGCTTGGTCTTATCCCTCCTCACTGGTCAGCCCTGCTGTCTTTCTTCACTGGACTAAGCTCAAAGATCTCTATGTTCAGCTGCTATCTGCTCCTTACTGTCACTCCTGCCATATCGTCACCGGTTGCCTCAGCTTCTCACTCCTCTGGGCTGGCTCATCAATACTCTCCTAACGCTGATCCCCCTCGTCCATTTTGTTGTTTATTGCCGCCGACGTAACGCATCTTGGTTCATACCCGCCTGTTTTCTCTGGGCCGCTCAACTGACAGCGGTCACATACATGGCATTGTACTTCCTCGATGGAAACATCTTGCCTCTTGTTCAATGCGTTCTTTTCGCGCTTTGGACATGCCTAACCATGTCGTCTATTCACCGTAAGTCCGGATGTGTAATTTATGTTACCGTCACATGATGCCTGACCTCCCAGAATCCTCTAGTGGCGTTACTCGTGTCCGTTCAAGCTCAATCTGACAGACCGTCGTCCGTGCGCTCAATCTCATGGTGCTCTCCTATGCTCCCGCCCACCCCAAGCCGCGACTTCTTCGACCACAGCGACCCATTCGCCGCCTGCGTCTCTCCCCTTCCTCCCCCTCCCCCTGCTCACGTCCGCTCCCGGTCGAACGTCTCCTTCGCGTCTTTGCATTTCATCTCCTTCGACAACTTCCGGCGCAAGCTTATCGGCAAGAAATCTTCCGGCAGCCTCCAGGTGCGCGATCACGCCGCTATGTGCCCGCAGACGCGCTAGAACCGTAGCACTACAGGCATCTGCTAGAGTAAAGCCGCCGTCTGCGGATATGGAGTTTACCGAAGAGGAGGCGGTGCTTATTCTTCGCGCATTCGACTTCTTTCCCAAGGCACCTCCTGGGCTGCCTCATGGTATGTCATTTAAACGATGGAAGGTCGACCACAGTACGCTGACCACCGAGACAGTCTGAAGTCGCCGATCACAGCCAGGAATGGTCACCCATCTGTGCTGTTCGCCGGGAGCAGAAACGTGCACATGGTCATCAAGCTGATTGACCGCTTGCAGGTGCAATGTCTACTAATATCAAAAGCTGGAAATAGGAGTGATACCGTGTCTAGTTTGTAGGGATGGCCCTGTACAATCATCTGTCGCCTCTCGGAATGTCAAGGTAACAAAGTCAGACGCCAGACCGTCGATAGCCATTTGTACGACATGCCATGTAGGAGTAGTAAAGATCTCGGGAGACGTACGTGTGGGTGTAATTGGTAGAACCAGACGTAGTCGTTGCTCATACCATATGTCATCTTCTTGTCGAACCTTCAGCCGTACCTTCGGTATATCCGATCCGCGCGCATTAAGTACTGGAGTGGGGGAGCGCCGGATGCACGGAGGGTCAGCTGAACGGCATATCATTGCACGAGCAGCAATGCAGGGTCATACACAGTTGGAGTAGCAGGTGAACTATATAGTCCCCGCACGCCACTGTGGATCTGTGGCACATCTGCAGGTGATGTTAATATGTTCCTATTAGCGCAGTTGGTTTGACACTTCCGGTTTAACGCTGTTCGGAACCATTCTCTCTAGGCTGTAGCCCAACCCAAACAAATAATTGGGCAAAGGCGTACTCACCCCGGGTCTAAGAGATGGGTTCTGGAAGCTTGCCGTTACTGAAGGGCGGTGAGCGCAATGCGAAGGCAGAGAAGGAGCCGCTCAAGACCCAGAGACAAAGTTCGCAGGATATGATGTGTCGTAAAGTTGGTAGATAATTTCATACCTGGGATGGTCACTTGGTGCCCCATGGGGTTGATGCGCAATGCTGTCTGGTTTGACGTGCGCCACGGAAAAGAACTTCCATCGCGATGGCCCTCGACGCGGGAAGTGGACCCGCAATATGGCGTCTCGGAGACTATTGTTCAGTGCATTGTGCAGCGAGACTAGAGGAGGCCGGAGCGATATGGCCATCTTGCGTTAAAGAGGTCATGGATGTCTGCCGTCGACCTGCAGTGAGCTGCCCCGCTTGTGCAGTACGCCGCTGAATGTATTTTTGGAACAGGACAGCAATTAGATACCGGACCGAAGATATTACTGGGCTTGAGCTCACTCTGCTTTGAAAGGTCGAGCTATGTTAGGACTCCCGTCGTGGTATGATCCCCGTCCCTTCGATGCATTGAAGTCGAACTTACAAGATTCGTACATCAAGGTACTCATGCGCAGGAAGAACGGCGAGGCGACTTGAAGCAGGGGTCTATTTTGAAAGCCGCGAAACGCATTTGGAGTTCCGCTCGGAAGCATGCGCGACTAGAAAGATGAGAACGACCACCCCTTGGAACACAGGTAAGTCAGCGAGTCTATGCATAGAGTCAAGATACTTCGAGACCGGCTCAGAGTAGGATTGAACACTGATAAGTTCTGGCGAAAGCACGTTCGGGAGAGGAACCGGTACCTATTGCTTTGTAAGCACAGCTCAACTTGACTCTACGAACATAGCTGGCATCGTGTTTCTGCTGCAAGCATAAGCCTTTCCGCTCGACTTCCTTCATTACTCAGACGGAGGAACATTGTAAACATTAGCATGCTATGCTCCGTCTGCCGCTCAAGCGGCCAGCAGTTCCGAAGGTCACAGGATTCCAGCGGAACCCGCCCGAGAAGCCTTGACGTCTTGCCAACCTATACCAAGTCCTTCTATGTCGCTGCTTGCTAGTCTTCCCGGGATGTACATTCCTTGTCGTTGCTCAACATAGGCAACGCGTCCCACACTCCCTATAAGACTAATGGAGCACCCGGGGCTCATCGCGCACCATGCAAGTCATGCGTGATGCCGCTTCATAAGACTGGATGGTATGACAGACGTGGAGGAGGTCATTGACTCAGCAAACCCGTCTGCGCGGCGCATGTCTGCAGCATCTGGTGGAAGAACGGTTTACTCAACTGTTCCCCGTCTTTCATCGCATCCTGTGACGGTGTCAAGAGATAGGTGAGGGTCCAGTCGTCCCAGAATACCGGCGTGCCAGGCTATGCATTCGTTACTATAGCGTGGCCCAGATCGCGAGCACTTCTCGAAATCTCAGTATCTTCGACTGATGTTGACGTCAAAGGAGCCGTCAACTATGTCGAACGCATGTTCAGATCCTCCTGGCCGCAGTAGCGATCTGTAATCCGCGAACTATCAAGGGACATGGCGCCCTGTTATGACATCCCGACCCCGTGAAGCACGACTCCGCCAACCGTCACGGTATGGTAACTCAACTTCCGCCGGGAATTACCTGACATCCTAAATGAGATAGATTTTGGCTGTCCTTGTGCCCGGTAGCGTGCCAGGTCCGAAGAGCACCAGCATGAGCACCGGACCCGGGTGGTGTACTTCCCCCCTTGCTTAGGACAAGTTGGGAAGTGGATACGATACACAACAGGGAACTAGACTGCTTATGGCACTAATATAAACGAGCATGACCCGTACTTCACTGCCTCAGGTTTGCCCCTCCCACCTCACTCAGTATCACTCGATCTATTGTCTACCTACCTTCGCAGACTGTTAGCACAATGCTACGTTTTGGCACCTTCATTCTGAGCCTTTTCTCCTTGCCTTTCGCAAGGCCTGATGAGGCGGCAGAGGTTGTCCTCGCCGATATTGAGAGCAGCCCGAGCTCTTTATCGTGCACGGCCCCAAGCGTCAGAAGGGAATGGAGAATGTTGTCTCTTGACGAGCGAGCCGACTTTATCAGAGCTGCTAACGTAAGAATTTTCTGTTGACTGACGATTGATCAGTGTCAATACTAATGCCCGCTCTTTAGTGCCTGGCTCGACTGCCTCATACTCCTGACCTTCAGCCCACGGTATTCCCGTTCGATATACCTCCCGTGAATGAGTCAGGGTCATACTATGATGGTAGCTCTGTCGTATACACTTTGCCGCCCATGACTGATCCAAATTTCCAGACTTCGTCTACATACACATGGACCTGAACACCAAGGTAAGGCTCCAGATACTACAGAGCTCTGCCAGACCTCTCATCGTCATGGCTAGATACATTATACCGGTCATTTCTTCCCTTGGCACCGATGGTATATCAACACCTACGAGACGATCCTACGAGACAAATGCGGATTTCAGGGTGTGCTCCCATACTGGAACTGGTCAATGGGTATGTCCGGATTAGCCCGCTCCGTTCAGCTTCAGGTAACCTTCCGCCCTTTTGAAGATGCTACCGACTTCGAGAACTCGGGCTTCTGGAAGGATCCCGATCCAGTCAGCGGCCTCGGCGGCTGGGGTGATCCCCGCGACGACTACGCCGTCAAGGACGGCGGACTTGCTGGCTTTCCGCTGTCCTACCCGTCGCCGCACGTACTCCGTCGCAACTTCACTTTCATGCCGTTCATGAATGCTCCTTGGCCGTGGTCGACCAACCCGTATTTCCACGGCAATGATAGCTTCACCATAGAAGAAGTCGGGAAGATGATCAACGGTTTTACCGGAGATTTCGTCGGACTGCAGACAGAATTAGCTAGGTTCCAGGTGATTCAGAGTGACGCTACTGCCTAGGTGCCCATATCTGACCATTTCCTTGCCTACTGTACAGGGCTCACACAATAGCCTCCACTTCATAGTAGGAGGGTAGGTGTATATCTGGCATACGGGTGTTCATATACTGAACGGGTTGCCGGATTAAGTGATCTCGGCGGTACTTGCCCTTGGGATGCACCGCCGACCTGCGTGCCTGGACCCACGTTTTCAGTCAACGGTAGGATCCGTCTTTGACCTGGCTTCGTCAATCCTGACTTCCGTTAACACGCAGACCCGATATTCTTCTTACACCACGCGGTAACGCTGTCTTACATTGCTTCCCTCTTTTCTGTATTGAACCACACGCGTCTTACAGATGGTGGATAAAATATGGTACGACTGGCAGAACAGAGACCCCGCGAACTTCTGGCAGTTCAGTGGCGGGACCGTATCTGTTCTCGAAGATTGGCCCGAGTTCCAAAGATACCCTACGGGCGCACCGCCCATGATGAGCGTAAGTGCGAAATAGCTTGCTCGGAAGTACAGAAGAACTGAGAAGAGCCCGTGCAGCTGGGTTCTGCGATAATGGCCGACGGAATGTTCCCCGAATCAACGGTTCGCGACGTAATGAACACTACTGGTGGGTATTTATGCTATACCTACCAGTAGAGGACGTCCTTCGAGGATCATGCGCTATATTTGTATATGGATATTTGTATATGGACGATATACTTGTCTACGCAGGATATTTACTACTGTGGGACGAGATGTAAACAAACTATACCGTAGTGCATACCTTCCCACATAAGCACACGTAGGCATGGCTACCTATTCCTTGGCTAAGCATGTTGGGCGACATAAAGACGCTCCTTATGCCGCAAGACATTCAAAAATGTGTATCATATGGCGACTCACGACGGCTTCTGGCTGCCCCGTATTTGATGCACGGAAGTTATGCACTGGGATGCCTCAAATTTCCGACAATCCCGAGCTTTGATATAGCTACGGCCTATACGGCTGTCGGTACTCTCCGTGCCTAGTTTTAGCAGGTTGCGAGTTTATGAGCGGGACGCGACACTCACTGAGAAGAAAAGGACTAATCAGTTCTGCTCATCACGGAGTCTTGTACGCACCTTTTCTCTTTCAAAGTGCTGCGCTATGAGAGGCTGGTTGCTGTACAGGCCAATCTTAAGAACCTCACGGCATCCGATGTCGTGGTCGATGAAACGACAGAGCTGCAAGACACAAGGAGCGCCGTAAGTCACCTCTTCCACGATGATCATGACGAATTCCAGTCCCCATCCATACTGTCACGCTTTCATCATACGTGATTGGTCGATGCGGCGCTAGTCAGGAAACCTTCGGGTATGGGAGATGTAACACCTAGCTGGAGAAAGGGCACTGAAACTGGGCGCTCAGCAAAGAAAAATTCTGATGGCTTGGTCGTGAAGGCGCCGGAGAACTCAGGCATTGGATGAGCGGCACCGACTGTGGCTCAGGGAAACCTATAGAATTGCAAGACGTGAGCGGTCCAGCATATGGCGGTCCTGGATCAGGTGTGTCCAGACGCAAAGCGCGGTGAAAGGCCTTAAATAGCTTTAGATCCGTTCTCAGCGGAGAATCGGATGGAAGTTACCCTAACGTGTGTCTGATAGCTGGATCGCTCAGCATCTGTTGTGATTTTATGAACCGGCGTTTTTTGCAGCGCGGAGCACACAGAAGTCGGCAGGCAGATTGGCGAACTGAGCGATCTCGGTGAAACCTAAGATGCATTCCCAGTCATTCTCAGCGAATGAGAGCAGAATCACTGCCATTCGGCCTGCGCATGCCTGTGGCATTCATACCTTACGGCAACTAAGGGTTCAGGCCCAGGAGCAATAGCATCAGGATCGCTGAGCGCACCATAGCCTTGTTGCCGATGGTCCTTTGAGTATCTGCCGGAGTGGAGTAGGAGTATTTAAAGTCCAGATAGCATGAGAATATACGCAAAAATCAGCTAAGAGTCGATCGAGAGTGCCAGGTGCAGAGAACATAAATTTCAGGTCGACTTTTGTTTGCTTCAGATATTTGTTGAGTGTCTTGGCCTATGGAAGGCTGCCCGATCCGAAGACACGTCTGTAAGACCCTGAATCCATCCCTAGTTGAAAGTAATGTGTCAGACACGCATCTCCATGGGTACAGGACTCGGTGATTGGAGATTTGGTACTCGTTTCGCAACATCCGCGTAGGGTGACATAACAAGGCTTATCAACAATGCGAACACTCACCGGATTCCTCGTATTGATAATGGTTTTCTGTAATCACTTATTCAGCACGAGGCTTTAGTCTTGTCGCAGGGCGATCGGCAGTCAAGTGTCGTGCTATATCGACCTGGCTTTCAAAGTTCGGAGCGCAGTCAGTCAGCCGTCAGTAAGCGATGCTCACCGCTTTCTATTCGGAGATCATGACGTCGAGGCTAAACTGAAGGATGAAATGTGCCTCCCTATGATGCATCTTGAAAGTTTGCGATCATGCCAGGAACTGTCCCGTCCGACGACGGGACGGGAATAGTACTGGTACATAGATGTAATAATAGACGTTCCTTGTCATAGATTACCTCGAGAGCCTACACTAACCTTTGATACTGGGTTCATATCCAAGTTGGTCAGCGCTTGTACAGCAAATGACAAGAAATTCGTCTGGCCCTGAAGGATGGTATCAGTTACACGGAGCCTGTATGGGCCATCGAGATTCGAGGAGTGCTGCGAAGCAACGGCAAACGGCTTCAAAGTTTCAGCTCTAAACTTTGCCTGACTGAACTGCGAGACCCAGTTGGATTCCATGTTCGGCGCAGGATTGAGGGCTCCAGATCGGGCGCGGAGTTGAGAGGCCGGGACCATGACTTATTTGACGAAGATATCCCTGCACTGTCAGAGTTCAGTACACGCACGCCGAGCCCTGCGTACCGTTCAAATATCCTTTACCAGTTTCCCAGTCGGCAGAGCCGTGAAACCATGTGAACATAATACGTAGGCGGTTTAAGCCTGAGGACGTTGCACAGGGATGACGAGGCGAATTGAGCCATCGATTCAACATGGTATCCTCCTGCTAATAGCATAGATGCTGGTGACTATGTTGACAAAGGAAACTCAGTATGGGCAGATGCGGTACAGTTACGTCCCAAATTCAAGGAAGTTGCTGCAACATGACTCGTTCCGACACCGTGGGAACGGACTTTCCCGTAAGCGAGATCCTGTTACAGCCAGTACGTGCTTGGGACATGCCAACGTATAGCATGCGAAATGCGAAAGCTCTCTTTCAGCTGACGATCTACTGGTGCTGGGTATTTCATTTTGGCCTCAGAGTGAATGAAAACGCGGTAACTACACGATACTATTCCTGCACGCGTCAGGCACAACACTGCTCCAAGGCAGATCCTACAGATATGTCTTCATAGGTCTCAAGCTGCTTTAAACGAATCTGCTCGCAAGAGCCCTGCGTATCCGCGCAATGGGTGACCAAGTTCCCCGTCGTTCCGCATACGCCCATAAGCTGACATATTCAACCCGATCAGGCGCTTCAAGTATCCCATGAGTGGCGCTGCCTATTTACTGGACGAAAATCTCAATGCCATACAGCGGCCCCGACGAGTCTTTCCTCGGAACATATATTGCATGTATTTTGATTCCGTTGACTGCATATGTTCACGACTTTCGCTGACAATTCTTGTTGCCCAGCGGACAGCCGTGGCGGAACATTGCAATCCACTCATCTCCATCAAGACATCTCGTGCAGGTCACGGAGCGGTCCGGGTGCCTTGCGCGTTTTGCGAAGCCGGGATCAGATCTGCAGCCGTTTTGCTGCGTCATGGACATGCGAGTCCGTTCCTCAAAGCCAAGATTCTCACTCAGCCCATCTCTGACAAGATGTCCATCTCGATCACGCTACGGTAATGCCTCGATCCTGCCAGGGGAATCTTTCCGCTCGCTCGCTGGTTTTCCCTCGCTAGCAATATATATAAGAGGCACGGTGTACCGATATCGTGTTGTCGTGGACGCCACCCTTCCTTACGCATAGAAGGTTCGAGCACTCGGACCTACTCGTCCTAACCCTCTGACCACCGGTCATTTCCTCCTCATCCTAATGTACTTGAACATTGCTTCGTTTGCCCTCGGCGTTCTTGCCGTGACTGGGGCGCTCTTACCAGCTCGTCAAGTAGAGGATTCCTCTGAGGTCGTCCTTGTTGCGCCACAGAGTGGTCATACCAGCGGTCAATGCACCAATCCAGTCGTCCGTCGAGAATGGCGGAAATTGTCTCGTGAAGAACGCGCAGATTACATCCAAGCAGTCAATGTATGACTGATATCGCTTTCTTACACCGGACTTAGCTGACCGTCTTTTATCAGTGCTTAGGCAATTTACCGCATTCACAAGACCTGACACCGACGGTCTTCCCTGATGATATACCACCTGTGAATGGGTCTGCATCTCTATACGATGGTGAGTGCTTTATCGTCGCTTTCCAGATGGATGCTTATCCTCGTTCCAGACTTCGTGTATATCCATATGGATCTTAATAGCAAGGTCAGTGGTTGTCGCGCTGTGCTACATCCAGTTCTTATTCACATCTGCGGACTTTAGATTCATTACACGGCGTTGCTCCTCCCTTGGCACAGGTGGTATGTGAACACGTACGAGACGCTCCTCAGGGACAGGTGCGGTTTCAAAGGCATACACCCCTACTGGGATTGGACGATGGGTATGTCGGGTACAATCAGGATTCACGTTCTCATACTCACGCGTGGAACGCACCTAGACGCTCACGACTTTGAGGGCTCCGAGTTCTGGAAAGATCCGGATCTCATCAGTGGTCTCGGAGGATGGGGTGACCCCTCCAAGGACTACGCTGTCACGGATGGCGGCTTCGCTGGCTTCAAGTTGTCTTACCCCACGCCCCACGTTCTGCGTCGAAATTTCACGTTACAGCCGCACTTGACTCTCCCAAAGCCCTACGCCCCTGATCCTGAACTTTATGCGAACGACACCTTCACCGCCGAAGAGATTCAAAAGATGGTCTCAGGCTTCAGAGGCGATATGATTGGATTCCAGCGTTATCTGGGAGCATTCACGGTGAGGAAGCATCCTAGTCGGGCTGTTCGGACTGCCTAACTTTCGGCTGCCAGGGTTCACATAACAGTCTGCATGTGATCGTCGGAGGGTGTGTTTCGTCGTATTCGTGGTGCCAGAGATTGCTTTCTTACTCGTGGTTGACGTATCCAGTGATCTTGGTGGCCAGTGTCCCACAGATGCGCCTCCCGAGTGTATCTCGGGTCCCACGTTTTCTGCCAATGGTGAGTGAACGTGCATCGAGAGGCTATCAAGGCATCATTCAATTATGTCTTTTAGATCCATTGTTCTGGCTGCATCATGCTGTAAGTCTCTTCCTGCCGTACTGCGTAACGCTTGCTTGACTATCTCCCTGTAGATGGTCGATAAGATCTGGTACGACTGGCAACGCTACGACCCGGTGAACTTCTGGACTTTCCAGGGTGGAAGTGTGCAAGTGATCGCAAATTACGACGAGTATGAAATGTGGCCGAGTGGGGCACCACCCTTGTTGGGCGTGAGTACGCTCCCACCGTAAAGGCGTTGTGGTTAGCTAACTCGATTAACGCAGTTAAACGCGACGATGCCCACTGACGGCATGTTCCCAGAGATGACAGTCCACGACGTGATGAATACGACCGGCGGTTATCTCTGCTACGTTTATGAGTAGACCATGCGCTCCTTTCTCTGTGTTATTTCACTTTTGGGTTTTGTTTCAGTCAAACATTGCAAATAACGCGTCCTAGCTAGCGCTCACTCCAGCAACCCTCGTAGCAGGGCTATCGACGGTTAGGAGTACTTCCAATAGAATCAAAAACTACCATAGATTTAATGTACCGATAGTGTACCCAACCAACCCATGCTTGTGGATCGTGTATTTAATCCTGAAAAGATGCCGACACCACCTTGGGATCTATCTGCATTATAGGCGAACCAATTCCTCATTGCTACCTGTCCATTTATACGGAGGTGCAGGTGAATCCTCTCGCCTTAGCCCGGCCGGTTTACCATACGGACACGAAGGAACGCGATACCCGCGGTTTGCGATGTGAAGCCGTCCAGTGATATCGCGCGCGAACCAAGGCTTCCTCCGACTCTGATGCCAAGAGGCCCTTTATACACACTTCTGTACCCAGCCTGGATGCGTTGGAGAATCCTAGGTTAGTGAAAAGGCTCCGTACCAGAGGTCGATAACCGGCTGCCCATGCTCAATACGGCGACGCAAGCAAAAGCCGACGTAACTCCACTGGATCACGCACCCATATCATACTCTATTCCCAGAGAATCCCGCGAAGCTGTATGTACGTTACTCGCTCGGTCACCTAACCAGAGGGCTTCCAAAATCGAAGTTACGGTGGCAGTGATATCAGAAGCTTCGAAGCGCAGTGAAATTCCTTGACTTCAGCTTTCTCACTCTCTGTAGACGGCTCTTATGTCCGCACTAAGTCCTCTGGTGGGAGCAGGTCAGAGTGGTGTGTCGCAGTGCTCCTTGAAACCGAGCAGTTCTAGATCAGATGAATGTGATTGACTGGTCGCAGCAACGTGATATGATGAAATCCTGAGGAGTACACACCTTCCTGTGTCTGGATAAGAATTTTATCCATGCCTGCGGCTCTCTGGGTCACAAAAATCTTCAGCAGATGTCCGCTCTTTACAATCTCAAGCGCCCGCCCCAGTCTGCGGGCTCCATAATAGTGAGCATCAGGTAGCAGGAGGAACTGCCCTGTTCTCCGTCAAGCATAAAATCCTGCGTAAAGTTCTTATAAGAAAGATCGTTTCTCTGACGCGTTTCGAGGGCCGCTGGGGCACCTTCAACAGGAAGCCCCGTGCAAGCCCTATGCCGAAACCGAGGCCGATATACAAACAATTTGTAATGCATGCCAGTGAGGATAGGAAATTTAAAGCAGGACAGCCTGCGTACGCGACAGGTCCGGACTGCTTGGAGCCGGATAAGTGGTCACGTAACTGCCGCAATTCAGATATACTTCGTCCCAAACAATTTTCTGTGTGTTTGTCCAGGTCAGGGTGATCACTGATTTTAGTATAATACCAATACCCACGTGAGTGTGGGTATGGCGGACTCGATCCACGACGACATGGCTGGAGTTTGAAGCCCAGTGAAAACCCGATCCATCAGAACCCATTCGAACCCATTCTCATAATTTAATGGGTCGATCATACGGGTCCTGGGTTCTGATGGGTCAGAAACCCATCAGTGTCCATTCATAACCATCCCAGGATTATGGTAAATGGAATGTCAATGGAATTGCTCATCGAGTTAAACAAAATATAGACACCAGCAGGAATCGAACCCGCGCCCTCCAGAAATGTCAGTAATTGTCACTTTACCCGAACGTGGTGTAACCATTACACCACAAGCAATTAAGAACCTGGCGCCCGGGATATATATCTATAGTATTTTATTCAGAGAGAAAGCATTCCCTCGTAACGCGGTTGCAACCGACTGAGCTCGCATTACAGACTTCAGAGCGTAATAAGCACAGCCCAATAACCCAAGACTAATCCAGACAGCAGAGGCGCAGCAGGGACTGCCCTGCACAAGGGACTGCGCGAAACGGGTGACTTGGCAGAAATAAGGGACCTAGGCGTGTCAATGCAATGGAATTGCACGATTGCATTGGAATGCTAATGACATTAACGATGCTGTAGACGCTGTAAATGACAACTGTCTACAATTGCGTGACATTTACAAAATTATGAACGGCTCCGATCTGACATCATCGAGGAAATGGAAATCGGCAGCTTAGTTTATGGGTGCCGATGTTTGCGAATGCATGGGAATGTAACCTGATGTACCCTGATGAATCCAGTTTTCACTGGGTTTGAAGAATAAGTTCTCCGACAAGCCTACAGGCCTCAACGATACGACATCGACGCCGTGGATGAGAACGGAGGACCGTGGACCACGTAAACATTGTTTACTAAACAACCTAGATGAATAGGGGACATCGGTATTCGCGGGCGCAAGGAATGGTAAGCCATTAGGTATTTACGCAGAAGATCAGAGACAAACGAATAGAGGCTTTGGAGACGGGATATGAGATGGACCTGGAGGCTTCAGTTCGTCAATGACATGCACAAGACCACGGAAAACATACGTGAGAGCATAGAGACCTTCTTTTTAATCCGTGGACCTCCGTTCGAATCTCGATGCAGCCACATCCGCGTAGCAGCCACATCGCGACCCATTCGCTGGATGAACCCTGCATGAATTGGAAGGACTTCCGGCTCTCTTTCTCCCTTCTCGTACTATGCAGGCTGTTGCTCGCCGTAACTCCTTATGTCGATTCTCTGGAGCTCGACCATGACCACCAGCTGTCTTCGCCCACAAATTCATACGTGCGGCTGCAGGAGGGGATATTCCTCTATAAGCACGACGTAGACCCATACTCCGGAGGGGCATTTTATCATGTATGTGGATCGAATATGGCTCGGGTGCTCACATGTGTAAAGGCTGTTCGCTAGTAGTCGCCGCTGTACTTGTCCCTGTTCACAACTGTTCTCCCGACGTCTCGATTTCTGTGTCGACTGGTGTGGACTCTGGTTGATGCGCTAGGCGCATGGGCCTTGGTAGGAATATGGCGGGAACGCCAGACCTTGGAATCCAGCTCGAGGGATACACTCATAGCTGCCGCGTATGTTCGGTCTTCTTCGTCATCGATCACTGCTTGTCACCGAACACATCCTCGCGGCAGATACCTTTTCAACCCGTACCTCTTCCTTCCAAACCTTGCCCTCTCTACTGCGTCCTTTGAGAATATGCTCCAACTCCTCGCGCTGCTCTTTGCCTGCAAAGGTCAATAATATTTCTGCACTTCCGCGTCCCTACCCTAACCCAGTCCTGAACCGTAGGCCGTGCCTCCCCTGCTCTATTCTTCGCATCGATTCTTCTGCACCTCTCCCTACACTCCGTCCTACTCCTACCTCCATTTATCCTCCTACTTCTATCCTCTCCCCACTCACATCTCGTGAATCCAAAAGTCTTCATCGCGTACCGGAACCCGAAGGCATCCCTAAGCACTGCATTATCGTATATTGGGGAGTTTTTGGTGTACTCTGCGATCATGAGCCTATGTTGTACAACGGTGGCAGGCGGATGGGGATGGGTGGAGAAGACATGGGGTGTCGTGTTCGTCCTTTCATTACCTGCTGGCGAGCCCTAAGCTAACGGAGATGCACACTAGGCTGACGCTGCCGGACCTTACACCGAATCCTGGTCTGTGGTGGTACTTCTTCACAGAGATGTTCGATCACTTCCGACCCTTCTTCCTCATGGTCTTCTCCGTGTGTCTTCCCCCAACTTGTACCCTCTGGAATCATTCTTCTGACTAACGCGTCACAGGTACATTTATTGATGTATGTTGCGCCGATATGCCTAAAGTTTCAGTACGTCTCGTCTAATCTCGCTCAGTCCTGTTTTATAACGCTGTCTGTCGAACTATGCTCATACGCGATTCTACAGACACGACCCTCTCTTCGCCTCCTTCGCCCTCCTTGGCGTTCTAGGCATGTTCAAGCCGTACCTGACCCTTGCCGACCCTGGCCTATTCCTCAGCATGTATGCGCTATTCCCTGAGACCTATCCATGTAGGCCTCTCCTTCTTCCTGCCCTCCAGGTTTTTCTAAGACTTACATCTTATTAATCCCTTGCAGACCTCTACCACCCACTCGTCACCACCCTCCTCCACCTGCACGCCGCCCTCCTGCTCCCTCTGTTCCACTCGCTCTGGCTAGACCAGGGCACGGGGAACGCGAACTTTTTCTACGCCTCGACGTTAGTGTTTGGGATGGCGAACGGGGCGGCTATGGTCGATGCGATATGGGCTGGGTTGAGGATTGCGGTTGGAGGCAGGCAGGGGGAGGATGAGGGGGAGATTGCAGTCGTCCAGGAATGATGATAGAGAGGGAAAGTGCGCTTGACCGTAGTTGACTCGTGGTTGTCTTGGAGCACCTTTAGCGGTTCCCCGCGAAGCTCCACTGTCTGCGGGCCGCATGCTCTTCGCTATACGGACTACACGCCCCTCCTCGAGAGCAACAATTTTCGGCGCAAAAGACTTAACTGTGCGTCCGTGTACAACAGTATGGCGCGACGTAATTCAGACTCTCAGTCGCCTCCTCGACGCCGGTTTGATGCCACGAGTCTCTGTGGAAGGCCTTGGTTAATAAAGGCCTTGAGCTTACCAAGGTCCAGCTACGTCCAGCGGCGGAGTAAAAATTGCACGTCGACTGCAGTGTCGGTGTTCAGCCCGTGAACATAGCAGGAGGTTGCAGTCCACGCAATACGGCAACAAGTAGACGTAAGAGATGACCGGTCCACAGCGCGCTTGGACGAGCGTCGCTTGGTGAAGAGGCGAGCAATTTGCAGATTTCCCACCGTCGTCGGCGCTGGCGCAGGACGTCCCCCACGCGCTCTCTGCGTCCTCCCCTTTTCTATGGTGTTGTGCTGGATCGTAGCTTGCTTCCTGGGCTGACTGGGCTCAATGACGAATAAACCGGCTTCCAGAGTTCGTACTGGTTTTCAAAAACGTAGCTGTTTGACGCCTCGCGCTTGGGTCGGAGGCTGACGCGTGACGACGGAGTCGAGGAGTCGCAACGGCGCAGGAATTTCCTTCTCCTGCCGCGACAATGCGTGGTGTTGTATGTACGCTACAAGTACGCGAAGGCGTCAGGATCGGGCCCGGTGGGCGGACGTATAGGACTGGACATGTCCAACGCTGGCGCACGCCCACAAAAGATTGTAACCACTCATAGCTGCGATGTAGGAATATCCTGTCCAACGCGTTGGCGGTCTTGGAAGACCTCGTTTCCCGTGGCGACGATAAAAACAATTTCGAGAGGGAGATCGTTGCTTGTCAATGGACTACGTTGTCTGTCGCAATGTAAGGTACCTTTAGGCCTAACTATCGGATGCCATAGCAGCTCGGTCCACCCCCCTGGTTGTACGGTCCGGGCTCTCAAACATATCTACGCGCTGCCCCTTGCAGGTCGCTGTACTCCTGCGTCTGTCCTTCTAGCGCTTTCCGGTCATTGTTACCGCCGCCCTTTGTGCCGAATTCTGCAATACGACATTGATTGAAGCCATCATTAGCGCTTCCTGAACAGCGAAGATGGCATAGGCGTTTCTGTTACGGTAATGCTGGCTGTGTCTTCGGATCCCGCGTCGTCAGTATACCACTTGGGCACAATGGATCACTCGGGTCTATTTACGTACGGCCATGGGCTAATCACGTTTCCACATTGCAAGGGAGGTGCCCGGCCCCCCTGCCAGCGGTGCTCCTGATGCGACGCCTTTGTCGTCGGGAGCGGTCAGCATTTTGGGTAAGTGGAGCGCTGTAACAAAGACTTACGACAGGAACACGGTCTGCTGCGCTCTTGTTCGCTCTTTGGAGTTGGAAACTCTTCGGTTAATGGCATGATCATGAACGCCTGCCGTGACGCTCACGGTGATTCCTCGTCCGGCACCTGACCAGCGTTATCATTTTTCATGCCAGTGTTCGTTGCAATTGTTTCTCGCGGATTATTTGATAGCCCGCGTATGCTGTCTCTGTCACTGCAGCGGCGCGACGGACGATAGGCAATCAGCCACAGTTCTTCCGGGTACTAATATGAGCGGCTTTTGGACGCGTAGATAGTGGGGTACCATGGTCACGGGAGCGGATGTCTTTTGTTTCATGAAACTTCTGCAGTAGCGCATCACCGAGTGGCGAGACAGTAGCTCGGGACGCTCGGTTAACACGACCGCTCAAGAACAAATTCATAGGGCGCAGTTTTCGTTGACGACTTTGGCAACTTTGTACCGGTGGACGTTGTACTGGGTCGCAAGGACTTCTCTGCTACTGAGCGTCATGATAGAGCCGATAGACAAACAATTGTGATACTGACGATATGGCGCGTCGTCATGCGGCGATTCACTGCCTTGCAAGCATCTGCGGCCTGATAAGCTCTGGTGGCCGGTTCATCTGTCGCAGACAAAACGGTCCGATTGCAGGATATGCCAATATTAATGCGCATAGATTATCGCAGATCTGAATAGTTGCAAAGAACCACGGCATCCACACGTAGTTACTTGAATCCTCGGATCCAACACGAATCAGCATGAACGAGGACATGCAACGTGCATACTTTGTGCAAGTTGCGCCAGTTGCATTGTTACAATGTCAGAGCAAAGATTTGACAATGAATTTTGCCAGCGGTTCCTCTGCGCCTTCCCGCGGCCGTGGCAACTGCGACCCACACAGCCACACAGCTTCCTCCGGGAAAAGATGCGATCGATTGATCGGCGATCAGCGTCCGGCAGATCTCGATTTGCCAACGGAAGCAAATTGTGTGCTTCTTAGGTGTCCGGGGTCCAGTGCGCTGAGCCACAATGTTCGACGTTGACTTGGAGGCTTGTTGCCGATCTATGCATCTTGGGTGTCGGCGTTGCGAAGGGTCCACAAAATCAGTACGCATAGCACGGAGATGCAACATTGAGCGCTCGGCCAAGTCTCCAACACTAGTCTCGTGGACCGTGCCTCGCTTACAATGCCTGAAGCTTCCTGAAGCCGTCTTTGTCCCTCTAGAGAAATGAGCCATGAAGATGAGGTCTATTCCCTATGTGTACCCATAACATTATATACAGCGTGTCCGTAAAGAATGACTATAAAGTGCAGGGAGACGTCAATGAACGAGGAGACAGTGTCCGGTACGCCAGCGTGTCTATAAATTATAGGAGTCCATGTAATAACGTCCTCAGCGATTCCGCAGTACATCGGCAAGAGAATCGTAGCTCATAGTTGCCGGATCTTTGAAGCAAGCAAGTCAGTCCCGGCACGTTGACCAAAAATATCACGCACTTGACACTTGACAATACACAATCTCATCTCCAGACTCTCGTCTACCAGTAAATGGAATGACCACAGCTCTGGGTGATGAGCCGTCGTCGCTTCCTCCGGAGTCCGAAGTATCTGAGCCTCTTCGCATCAGGGGGGCAAATGAGTCGACCGAGGAGACTGTAGCAGTCGAGTTATTGGGCAAGGCGAATTTGAGGGAGTCAAAGTCGTATATCGGCTGACGGGTGTATCCGCGGCTGCCAGAAGAGGTCACGGACTCGGATTCCCCTTGTTCCATTGACAAAGGAGGAGGAGAAGATACCAAATCCTCCGTTTCTCTTGCTTTTGCGGACGCCGAGGCGCTCTGGCAGTTTATCAGTAGATGCCTTGCTAGTCAAAACAAGGCGTTACCTGAACGCGGATATTAAATTCTTTGCAATCCTCCCAGTGTTCCAGGATGTCTCGCCCCTTTGCCTGAAAGATCGCGAACAACCGGGTTTTCTTCTTGGCCTCTCGCTCCGAGAGAGCTATATGTGCCTCGTTTAGTCTGTTCAAAGATCCAAAATCTTGAGTCTACCAAATAGAAAAGAGCAAGTCAATCAGTGCTTACTGATTGTACATGTCCAACAGGTCCGCTACTATCGTTGAGTCTATGCCATGGATCGATTCCTTGGTATCGTACAGAATGAGTATTCCCTGGTACAGATGCTGACGAGCTTCCTCCAGCGGGCCTGCAGAGACTGAGGGCATATTTAGGACGTCTTATAAAAAGAATTGTTGAAGTGGGAAGTTGCGTCGACGTCCTAACAGCCAGCTGCGGGATTTGGATGTCGGGCCTTGACTGTACTATAATATATACGAAAGTCAGCGGGTGCCTGCCCGGCATGTGGACCTGTCATAGCCAGTTTGGGCACAAAAACAAAAGCGGGAGAAATCAAGCTCCCAAGCAATATCTGGCAAAGATCTGCCCTTCAATCTGAGAACGAAGGGCAGGGCGGCGGAGACATGGACGCGTATAGGTCCATGTTTGGCTCTGTTTGTCACATTTACGTCTCTGTCCATCTGATGGTTCACGTCGGGCAGGACCCCAGTTTGCACTCCTCGAACGGAGGTTCTCCTCCTCTGCCGTCTGCGATGCCCGCAGAGACAGACCCGTCTCAAGCCGTTCCTCCCGACGTCCAGAAGGAGCTTGGTCCCTTCGAGCTCTGGTGGCGAAAACATCAGCAATGGCTCAAGATGCAAGGGTACATGTTACGACCTCGTTATGCCCATGACTGGAGACCGTCGTGGGCCGGCACTGGGAGAGCTCGCTATGAATGTGAAGACGGACAAAGATCTGCGGTGCGTGATATATATGTGCCTCTGACTCCGATAGTACTCAATCCCAGAACAGTATGCACAAGTGGTGGACGCTGTTCGTACTTCCGACGGTGCTATTGTCGCTCTAAAGCGTATTTCAAGGGTCTACGCGTCGCAAGAGAGACAGCTTGGAATACTGCTGTCATCAGATCAATATCGCGACGACCCTGAGAACCATTGTGTGCCGATCTACGAAGCGCTGGACGTGCCAGACGATGAAGAGCTTCAAATCATTGTGATGCCATTCTTGCGGATGTGGGATGACCCTCCGTTTGATACTTTCGGAGAAGTGATCTCCTTCATCCACCAGTGTATCGAGGTAAGTCTATTTGGTCGGGACTCGTTACGATTACCGACTGCAGAGCATCCGTAGGGCTTGCACTTCATGCACAAAAACTTTATAGCGCATAGGTGTGAGCGGTTATACAAATCAGTTTAGGAAATGAACTCAGACCGTGCGCAGAGATTGCACATGGCGCAACATCATGCTGGATCCTTCTTCTCTGTATCCAAATTCATTCCACCCCGTCCGAATCAGGCGCGCAAGAGACTTCAAGGGCGATGCGAAACATTACACCCGCACCCAACGGCCTGTTAAGTACTATCTTATAGACTTCGGGTTAACTCGTCGTTACCAGGCGGAGGACATGCCCCCTATGGAAGATATTGTGCCGGGTGGCGACAGGTCGGCGCCGGAGCATCAGGATGCTGCTTTAGAACGTAACCCGACGAAGAAGTGCAATCCCTTTCCGACGGACGTGTACTATCTTGGCAACGTCATTCGAAAACGGCTCATAGAGGTAAGACGTTCGAATAGCATGATACCGCTCCTCTAATACCGTCCTTGCTTGCAGCTGAATAAAGGCTTCGAATTCCTGGAGCCCCTCGTCAACGACATGGTCCAGGAAGAGCCCGACAAACGGCCGACCATGGAGGAGGTCTCCAAAAGGTTCGCTGAGATCCGCAAGACTCTCACCACGACCAAGCTGCGTTCCAGAGTCGTCCCTCGCGACGAAGGCAGGATCCAGGGGTTTCTCCGCAGCTTGAGCCATTGGTTTCGGCGCATCGGGTACATAATCCGGCGGACACCTGCTGTGCCTATGCCAAAGTAGCGCCTTGTTCTCTTCGTGCTTGGTTATTCGGTGCCCGGATGTGTGGATCGTCCCTGCTTCATCTTCTAGACATCTTCACGTATTGCATTATCATGTTACTTCACCGCTTGCTGTCGTCCAGCCATCCGCTCCTTCAAGTTTCAATAGTCTGCCGTTACTGCTAGAAAACAATGTCACTATGATCACGTTCCTTGAGACTCGAGCTATTTCGACGTCTGACGTACGCGCGCCTTCTTTGACATTTCCTAGCGGAGGTATGGAGGTGCAAGGTCGCATGCCGCTGCCATAGAAAGAACAAGGCAACAACGTCTATTACGAGTCCTGAGGAACGAAGGAGGAGTCTTTAGCGGCCTTGGGCCGAACAATGATGACTGTGGGAATAAGATGCCGAGTGATTGTGGGAATCAAAAGTGTAGTCTTGAATACATTTTGTTCAAAGTCCGCCGGTAGTCGAGACTACAATTTTGGATTTGTAGTGCCACATCTGAGTAATCTGTCCAGTGCTCACCCTCCTGTTGCCATGACTACCTAAAGTTTCAAATATATTATCTAGACCATATTACACAGCATCTCAAATATTTTGGTGATTTTACAAGGGCTCCTGGGTGCACAGTGGGTATGTTTGTGGAACAGACACTACAAATTGTCTACTTACTCATTGCTTACCGTGTGACTATTCCGGCGGGGTTTCAACTACAAGATTTCCGCGCCGGTTGACATTTGAGGCTTGTGATTGGCTGTTGGCTTGCCATTAGAGCACTCCTTAGTATTGACTACACATGGTTGTAGTCGTGTTATTAAAGATTATGCTTGAGGCAACTATGATGCAATCAGACCGTAAAAGTTTGAAACTTTTACAGTCCAACTATGTCATAGCCCTGCTCAGCCACAACCTGTCTTCAGTCAGTGCTCTGAGACCGATAAAGTGCCGTAAAAATCACTAAAAATCAGAATATATTACTGAGACCAGAAGTGGTGTTATAGGATCTATTAATAGCACCATATCTTGTTCAGTACATCATAGAATCGCTCCTGTAAGCCCAAATGAAGTCCAATAAATGTCCTAAATTTCCCAGAAAATCAGGATGACTGGGAAGTACACAATAACCAATAATTCTAGCCTATATAAGCCTGAAAACAGTGTGGAGTGGCTTCTGACAGTCCAGTGAAGTAAAACATTGCTTAAAAATGCACAAAAAAATCAGGACAGCTGGCAGTAATTAGCTAGGCAGTGTATTAATGATTATGTAAGCATTGAAGAATTGCAGAACAGGTTTTGACCACACAAATGAACTCGAAGATTGATTAAATTGAACAGTGCTCCTCATGTATATAGATATCATATCAACTACTTGTACACTACTGTAATGCACTGCCTCTTTACTGCTGTACATCATATTTGAGTGAAGTGTGTGCAATTTTTATAAGTTGTTAGGTGTGTTTGGCTCAAATGCAGGATACAGCGGTAAGACAGGAGCATTCGTTGCAAACGTGATAGCATTCTCGTAGATACAGTCTATACACCTATATACAATGTCCAAGATAAACTATCTACATGTGGGACCGATGTGCGACAGCACATACCTCGATACTAAGAAAACAGTTAAAGATAAGCAAAAGTCGACAAGGTTGGTATAAAGCGCGCCGATGCGCATGCGCATTCGTGCAAGCTCGAAATATAAAAAAGATATATATATATTAAAAAATCCAACAAAGTGTACCTAAATTATCTCAGACAGTCTCAAGCTCAGGACTCGTATCATGCCATGCATAGCAGTGGCCCACTGAAGTGGGCCACTGCTATGCATGGCATGATATGAGTCCTGAGTTTGAGACTTTGTGAAATAATTTAGGCACACTTCGCCACTGAACAGCACTGTTCAATTCAATCAATATTCCAGTTCATTTGTGTGGTCAAAACCTGTTCTGCAATTCTTCAATGCTTACATAATTATGAATACACAGCCCAGATAATTACTGCCAGTTGTCCTGATTTTGTTTGCGCATTTTTACGCAATTTTTTACTTCACTGGACTGTCAGAAGCCAATCTACCCATTTTGGGGCTTACATAAGCTAGAATCATTGGTTATTGTGTACTTCCCAGTCATCCTGAATTTCCGGGCAATTCAGGACATTTATTGGACTTCCTTTGGGCTTACAGGAGTGATTCTATGATGTACCACACATGATATGGTGCTATTAATAGATCCTATAACACCGCTTCTGGTCTCAGTAATATATTCTGATTTTTAGTGATTTCTACGGAATTTTTATCGGTCTCAGAGCACTGACTGAAGGCAGATTGTGGCTGAGCAGGGCTATGACGTAGTTGGACTGTAAAAGTTTCAAACTTTTACGGTCTGATTGCATCATAGTTGCCTCAAGCATAATCTTTAATAACACGACTACAACTATTTGTAGTCAATACTAAGGAGCGCTCTAATGGCAAGCCAACAGCCAATCAGAAGTCTCAAATGTCAACCGGCGCGGAAATCTTGTAGTTGAAACTCCGCTGGACTGGTCCCACGGTAAGCAATGAGTAAGTAGATGATTTGTAGTGCCTGTTCCAAAGACATGCCAACTGTGCAGCCAGGAGCACTCCTAAAATCACCAAAATATTTGAGAGGGTGTGTAATATGGTCTAGATAATATATTTGAAATTCCAGGTAGTCATGGCGACAGGAGGGTGAGCGCTGGACAGATTACTGAAATGTGGCACTACAAATCCAAAATTGTAGTCTCGACTACCAGCGGACTTTGAAACAAATTACGAGTCCTGAGTTTACGAAGGAGGCGTCTTTACCTCGAAAAAAGTTCGTGCCTGTGCCGAATGTCTGAGTCCGTGGGAAACGCATGCCGAGAAGTCGTGCGACTTTTGTTTTGTAGTCTCGATAAGAAGTGCTGTTATCATATTCAGACTCCGACCCTTATCGCCTCTACGATTTTGGTTTGTAGTCTCAGTTTCTCTTCCGGACGGCCTGGCTCACTTATTTCTCCTCGTTTTTTTTTCAAATTTTAAATATATCATCTTCGTTCATATTCAAAAGTATGGCAATATTTCCTTAATTATACTGTTTTCTTTCGGCAGGAGAGAATTCTCATCGTTCTGCGGAGACTACAAAATTGGTTTCTGACCGTGCGAACCAGATGTGGCTGATGCTGCTGCCGCGTCTCGCCGGAATCCTGGATGCTGATTGGTTGACAGCATATGTTTCTGTTCTGTGGCGTATGTTTTCGATTGTGTTTGGGCTTCGACTGTGGCGTGTGTATAGTTGTCATCCCCTTAGTGTGGCGCTTGTCTTAGAGTGTTGAGTTTTGTTATTCGTCTGGCTTAAGTTTCGTCGGTGCTGTTGCGTACGAGAAGTTTCAATTTGGTAATTGTTATTAATGGCATCTAGTACATCTAAGGGTCTCTTTCCTTGTGTATAGTCTCCGCTTTAGCGATGTAAGGGTGCATAACATCACCTAACTTCCTTAGCGCTTCCTGAACGTCCCCTCGGGCTTGACCTCGCAGATGCGATCGCATGTCCGCCTCGAGTAAGGTCCATCAGTCTGTCGTCCCAGCGCCATTCTGTTTCGCACCTATGAGCAGCTTCGGGTTCTGGAATGCTTCCCACGTTTCGTCGAGGAAGCATATGTTGTTGCTGCCGGTATGGGAAATGAGTATCTCGATCAGGAAGCCTTGGTCGCGCCAGAGAGCAGTCTTTCCAACGTTTCTAGGACATTCGAGCCATGTTCCCAAGGCATCTAGCGCGGAATTAATGACGATTTGAGATACCTCGTTGTTAAGCCATCTGCGAGTGGCGGGCGGTAATCGGAAGGTAACGTCCTTAGCGACACCTGGGAGGTAGTCGGCGCTCTTTAGGATTAGGATATCTTTGTTGCGGTTGATGTAGTGGTCGCATATCTTGATTACTAGAGGTGAAAGCCAGTTGTTGTCTGTTCCGTCCAGTGTATGTTGCACAAGCCGTCGAAAGTCCACTTCAATGAGCCCCCAGAGCCTCCAGACGCCGAGCATGACAGAATAGCGAATCAGTAGTTTGTTGAGTTCCAGTCCCTGTAGATTCGTGAGGCCTTTCAGAATGTTCAAAACGATCGCTGGAATGTGTAGGGCTTGGTTCAAGTTTACCAGGGTTGTTGCGTCCTGACAGGAGAAGTCGATGATGTTCATGGAAATAGACGTGTTGTGTACTGGGCGACCACAGTACCAAGTGGCCTTGGAATTTGGGTTTCGATGAAGCTGTGTCATTAAGCGTTCGGTTGTTTGCATTAGATAGTCGGTGTTCAGAACACCTAGTAGTCTCACTCGCATATCTATGTTGAGTGATAAGCCGCGTACTTGTTCGATTTCTGTTACGATATTGTTCCGCACCTTTCTTTTCTACTGGTCGTTTGGTGGTCGAGTCTTTGTTCTTCGACGGAGTGAGCTTGTTCTTTTTTGTTTTCTTGATTGCTTTCGCTGGGAATGAGCGTTTAGTAATATGTTAGACAACATACGGTAGACTTTTTTACTTCTCTTCTGTTTCTTCTTAGCGTTCTCTTCGGCCTCGTTGTGCTCTTCGCTTTCTTCGACGGAAGGTGAATCCTCTCGGTCTGATGGTTGGTCCTGGTTGACGTCAAAGTCCTCTGAACTTTCAGGGTCTTCTTCTTCATCTGATATTCTGCTGCACTTTCCGAGGCTGTTCGTCGACTGAATCTCGGACGGCGAGGATAAGTCTACTCATCGTCAGTCTATAGTACAGGCGAATCATAATGGCTGTAGTATTCACCGGTATCGAGCGATAGATCCGATTCAGTGTCATTTTCTGGCGTAAGCTGTCGTGCTTTGGAATATTTCAGTTGTACGTCATTTATGGATGGGTATATTATTCTGCTTACCGGACGTTGAAGCTTCAGGTGTATGGTCCTCATCTAGCGGGAGTGCACGAGCGCCTCGAAGCTTGGATAATTTGTCCGGATAGATCGGGACGTGCTTTAGTTTGATGGCCGTTGGTTCTGATGGTAGACATTCGTGTTAGTCTTCTATCAAATTGACTATAGGCTCGTTCTTACCTCTGGAAGGCATCTTCTGCTTCGCTGTACTTACTCCTCCAAGGTAATAGCGCTGAAGCTTTAGCAGGTCATCCCAGTCGCTAATAATCTTTGATCTCCTCGTAGGGTCGAGCTCCTGCGTCGACACGTCTATGTTCGCGTCGTCGCTGATTCTCTTAACTTCGGCCCCGTTGGCTAGACCAGCTGCAGTAAACCGGTAGAGGTATTCCGGTGATTCGCGAGTGAGGTGGTTGAGGAGTGCCGCTAGAGCGCCCATAGTGTACGCCGGAAGTCGGTCTCCGGCTACCATGTGACCGTCTCGCAACATGGTTACTGGAAATGTTGCTGGCAGCGCGCGATAAGTTTCGGTTGTAGTATAGGCTTCGGGTGGGAGAACGAGAACATCCGAGTGTTTTTTGTCGGCCAGAGATGAACATAATTGCGATCGGACGTCTTGGGGACTTGCGAGTTCCTTAGTCAAGTACAGTATGAGCGCCAAGCTATAGTAAGACTGCGGTATCTCAGTTAATGAAGCTTGAGCCATTGAGGGTGCGCGCGCGTGAAGCCTAAGACCAGAGAATATGATTGTCGTTCCGACATTCATAGGGATAAATACGCCTAGTTCGATTAGGTGGAAGTTGGCCGTTGTGCAGTGTTTTGGAGTATCAGTCGCGACGACAAGTGCTGTGAAGGAGCCGAGCTGGTCATGGGTGTCTGGGTGAGCGTCACCAGCACGACCTAGATCTGCTTGAAAGTCTCCGGAGGACTGGTTCTGGATTGGACGGGAGACGTTTGCTGAGTCGTGGGCCCTAAAAATATATATAATTTACCACAACTGTGGTGAAGTCATATACACTACTTTAGTAGTCCTTATATGATATGGGTTGCAGTGGGATTATATGTGATATAATGCGACCACATGTGTGATACATTTATATATGGTTGAGGTAGATTTATATAGGATGTATATATGGTGGAGGGCAGATTATACTGTGGATGTAGGGGGTTTGCAGTAGATTTATACTGGATTTGTATGGTATACTGGGTTGTTTATATCAGGTTTGTACAATCTCGCAGAGGTTTTGTACCAGTTTGTATGCTCTACTTGTGGATTTATATTGAATTATAGCCTGTGCTGGTATATTTATATGGGGGGGTGTATAATATTGCAGTGCATTTATATAATTTTCTGGTTGGGTTATACTGGATGTGTGCAGTTTACCGGTGGCTTTATATGAGGTTATAGTGGATCTGGTCCACATTATACCAGATTTGTATGCTTTACCTGAGGATTTATATCAAATTGTACACCTTACTGCTCTATTTATATGGGGGTTGTGT
>ML213507.1:700754-723922 GCA_004369045.1 Heliocybe sulcata | reverse complement strand
GGGGGGTGCACTAATTCTATCCTGAGAGATATTGCCCATGTTATTGGGTCAAACTGTAGTCCCCTATAGGGTCATGAGGATCCCTGATTTGTGGAAGATTCCACCCAGCAGGGCCCCCCCAATTTGCATATAAATCTCATATAATGTGACCAGATGTCCCCTACATTTATAGGAAGTGCCCAAAAGTTTTATATAAATCCAATATAAAGTGACCTGAAACGGTATACAGTGAGTATATAATGTAGACCAGGTCGAGTATAACCTGATATAAACCCACCAGCAAACTGCATGCATCCAGTATAACCTGTCCAGAAGATTATATAAATCCACTGCAATATTACACAACCCCCATATAAATATAGCAGTAAGGTGTACAATTTGATATAAATCCTCAGGTAAAGCATACAAATCTGGTATAATGTGGACCAGATCCACTATAACCTCATATAAAGCCACCGGTAAACTGCACACATCCAGTATAACCCAACCAGAAAATTATATAAATGCACTGCAATATTATACACCCCCCCATATAAATATACCAGCACAGGCTATAATTTAATATAAATCCACAAGTATAGCATACAAACTGGTACAAAACCTCTGCGAGATTGTACAAACCTGATATAAACAACCCAGTATACCATACAAATCCAGTATAAATCTACTGCAAACCCCCTACATCCACAGTATATATGCCCTCCACCATATATACATCCTATATAAATCTACCTCAACCATATATAAATGTATCACACATGTGGTCGCATTATATCACATATAATCCCACTGCAACACATATCATATAAGGACTACTAAAGTAGTGTATATGACTTCACCACAGTTGTGGTAAATTATGTATAAAGACTAGTGACCACTAGTGGTTTGCTTGGAATCCAGTCCAGAAGTTGCGATTATTACGGTGCCCCAAGGGTAGGGTTTGCTTGACAGTGCCGATGTTTTCGATGAGGTTAATGCGCTCTTTTGGTGCTAGATCCATAGCTAAGCCGGCATACTCGGTTGCGGCCTATTGAATAGATGTTAGCGAGTCGCATAATGATATTTAATGCGACCTACGTGTAACAGTTCCTTGCGGAAGTCTTCGTTAGTCGATAAATTGTTATTATACTTCATGTTTCGACATGGGTGAGCCATGGCTCGCGGTCGTTCGAAGCTATATCCTAGTGTGTAGCATCGCCGACCTTGCGCAGGAATATTAAACAATAACTCTGCTTGGAGGGTGAAAACTTACCTTGAGAGTTGTTTGCGTTGCCCGATACACGTCACAATAGTCGCTCGAGGGCAACTCCACCTGCGGGGTTTTTGGCATCCATCGGAGGCACTGCTGTTCGTTCCTCTTCAGGACCCAGAGCCGTCGCAGCGATGGCAAGAAGACGATCATGGATGGTGTCATCGTATCGGATGTGGTGTTCTATTAGCTCGGTGTGGTTCGTCACCCACCCCTGGATGTCGTCCTGCAAAGGGTCTGCGGTCGTGCCCCGGTCATCCTCGGATTTCACGCTTCGGATGAAGACGGCCATGCCAGGCTTCAGACAGATCCATCCCAACTTCTCTACTTCTTCGTAGCTATTCGCTCCAACTGGGAGCTCGCAGGCTTGACTGATTCTTATCCTGTGGCGTCGGATCTTCCTTCTATGTCTGTATTCATTGATGGAATTAGTGCTCGTACCTTTCACGAACGTCTTCGGGAGTGAGCTTCATCAACACAACTATCGCTTTACCATACTTCCACAGCGGATGAGTGCAGCCCCGGCGAGGATCGTATATCGTGCAGCGTAGTCCCAAGTCCGTGGTCATGTATGCAGGGTCTTCATCGAAGTCTGTTTCCGCATACATGTTATTGTCAAATGGCGTGCCTTCCGTCAGCCTGGTCCGACCGCTGGTCTGGTATAATGCTTATAGTCAATTGAATTACGTGGACCATTCGATATGGACTTACTCGATCTTGCTAAAGTTTGTACGGTGTTCCGTGGATTCTATTCGAGCTGTATTGCGGTTCAGATATTGCATACACGCGTATGCGGGAAGATACCATACTTTCTGAGCGGTCTTGAGCGGTTCCGGAATATCGGAAGTAACGGCCGTGGCCAGTCCGGGATTGTGCAAGCCTAGAGGGTGAATGCACGAGCACGCTGCTTGTGGTTTCGTAGGCAGAGTCAGTAGAGGGTCTCGTGCAGTAAGTCCCGATGCGGCGCTGGGGAAAAAGGGAGATGCAGTCTCTTGAACGTACGAGCAATTCGCAGGTCGTCTCTATAATCACATAACTATTTTGTATCACACTGGGGAACACCCTTTCACGAATTCTAGAATTGCCGTCAGTTGGTTGGGGGCAGCGTGAAAGCATATGACGTACATATCGCGGATTTTAAACAAGTTATTTTGCCAAACATACGTCATGTAGGTGGGTGCGACGTTCGGTTCTTCACTCCGTATTCTCTCTTGTACTCTTTCTCTCTCTTTACTCTCTCCTTTGGACAGTTCAAGTCGGATATTGTTCGGTTGACTCTCTTCCGTGAGTTGCTTTATAGGAAAGGGGTGGGGGTGGGGTGGATATAATCCTAATCTTCAGATAGATACCTCGCGGCCTTTCTGGCTATTTGATGGCTGGTGATGGTACGTCGCGGACTTCTGTTAGTGCTGTTGCATTTTCGTCTTTATCGTGGCGGCCGCTCGCTGCGGGTAGGGTGAGTGACGATACGTCAGATATGGTGCCAAGGCGAGAGCAACGTGGAAGTGCAAATTTTGCGTACGTCCCGCAGTTTTTGTCTTCTCGGTTGGAGGTTCGTCGTTCTAAGTCAGTGAAGCCGATAGCTATCTTGGGACTCCACATGCGTAGCACAGCCTTTATGCGCTTATTGCTTTGTGCTGTTGCCTTTGGTCGAGAATCATGATCGGTCTGGTGTCCTAAGATGAACCGACGTTTGTAATAGGTGGTGTGTATCCTAGTTGTATCCATTCTGGAATCGCTTGATCTGATTGGTCTGGGACTGTGCGGCCGGTCAACGTCGCTTGCGGCTTTCGTTAAACTCCGCGGAAACTGTCACAATGGTATTCAGCCATAAGGATGTCCCCGCTCGTTTTCTACTGTATAGTATACGGTAAGATGGTCTGTTTACGGTAAGTATAAAGTTTGGTGGCTGGGAGTCTTGCGGTGTTCAGGTCTCCGCAGAAGTCCGCAATCGACTTTCCACTAAATCCCGCAAAATTCCGCAATCGACTTGCCGCCACATCCCGCAAAAGTCCGCAATCGACTTTCCACTAAATCCTGCAAAATTCCGCAATCGACTTTCCGCCACATCCCGCAAATGCGGGAAACGTGAGAATTTCCCCGCCACACGCGTTTGTAACTGCGGAAGTTTTTTTCTTCTTCTTGTTAGTTGCCCGCAGCGTGCTTCCGTTGGTCTTTCTGCTTCCGCAACTATTGTACTGTCAACTATGGCCGATGCAGTGCGCTTGGAAGTTAAACTGATTGCTCGACGGTACCTGGACACGGAATTCTCTATGGATGATGCGTTGTCCGCACTCATCGATGTGCTGGTGGGTATCTGTCTTTGCTGAGTACATTCTTGTTAATGTTCGTTTCTTAAAGCCCAGGTCCGCGGATAATGTCCAGAAGGCTCGGTTTGTGTCTGAATGCGAGGCGCTACTTCCGCGGCATCTCGTATTTGCGATGCACGATGGACCTCTCGCTGAGCTCCCGTGGATGCCATGGTCAACTGGCGATACCTCTGGTACCATTCGCAATGCATCTCGTGAGGTGGAGGCTAGGGTCGATGCGGATGAGGAGGAAAGTCTGAGGTCAGTAAAAGTTAGGGCTAGTTCTCGTAAGCCGCGGAGGGAAAAGGTGACGGGGAGTGAGTCGACGGCACTGATCGCGCAGACTGTCCCAGTGCGTCCTATCTTATATCAATGCCCTCTTTGGTTTCTAATGAGTATAACGGCAGTGTTCCGAGTGTCTCAGCAAGGGGTTATCATGCACGTACGCGGTCGGACAGAAGGCTGACACAGCGTGTGTCGAGTGCGGGAGCTCAAAGCGCAAGTGCACCTTAGCCAAGTCGCGGGTCAAACACGCGGATTCCAAAGAGGATGCGGGTAAAGGGAAAGGGAAAGGGAAAGGGAAGGGGAAAGTTGTGCCGAAGATTACGCCGATTTTGTCAGACCAGGACGTTGTGGAAGATGTCGCGGAAACCACCAAGACCTCGTCTGGCCCGCAGACCCATGCGGAAGTCTTGGAATCGGACTCTGAGAACACTGAGGTGTTACCGGGATCGCCGAAGCGATCCCTCCGTGTGCGTCGCGCTGGGAAGAGGCCTTTGGAGACACCCATGGATGTGGTTGACCCCAAGTTGCAGCGAGTTAACCCACCTGGTTCGTCTGTGAAATTTTGTCGTCTCTGTATTATCTGACCTTTGAGTAACAGCGTCATCTTCTCAACCGGTCCATGGTGACCACGTCTACGACGCTGCGACATCCCGAACCCTAATTGGAACGATAGCCGCATCCGATGGAGTTCCTCCAGCGGGGCCGCTCCCCGTAGTTCCTCCAGCTGCACCGCTTCCTGCAGTTACTCCAGATACGCCTCTTCCCACAGTTACTCCAGCTGCGCCACTTCCCGTCGTCCCCATGGGCATTCACATAGATCCAGACAGTGAGTATTATGTCTATTTCCTCCCCCATTCGAGTCGCTGAACTATGTCAGGTCGCTTCGTATTTTTTGAGGCTCGTCTTGCCAGTGACGAAGCCAGACTGGCCGGCGTCGAGGCACGCGTGAACGTGTCAGACGACATCGAAAGACGCAATAGCCAACTTTCGGAACAGCTTCAACAGCAGAGCATCAACGTTTCTAACGCTATGCGGGATGCCCGTGTCATCGTGAATGACTTGAATGCTTTCAGAGCCTCCGGCACGGCAAGGGTGGATCAGCTCTCTAAAGAAATTGAGATGCTCAAGATTAGGGTCAAAACTCTCGAGGCACGCTTGGCGATGTATGAGGGGGAACTCCCCGAATCGGTGCCATCCGATTCGGGCGAACATGTGCAGCTCCCACAGGGTCCTGAAGTTATTGACGATGTCATGCGGAACGCGTGGGATTCCGTTTAGAGTTTGGCTTGCGGAAAAGGTCTGTAGATGATGAACGCGTGTATTGTAGAATAAACATGCATAATGAATCTTCCTATAAGGCTTGGTGATATTACTGGTATTGTGGGTTATAATATATGGTCATTGGGCGTTCTTCTTGCTGAGGTGCCAACTTGTTAATTTGTTTGTCACCGCCCTTGTGAAGCTTTCAAGATGGGTCTACATTGAGCATGATTCATTTATTATCTACCTGCATCAGACTACTCCGGGCTTGATCGTATACTAGTTTATGGCGTTATTCTTAAGTGAATACAGCGCTCCGATGACAACCCCATTAACTAGAGGTCCTTCTTGTATTTGTCAATTAATCCGTACTGACTTTGGCCGTTGCTGGTATCCATTCGGTCTTCATGCAAGTAAAGTCTGGCAAGGCGTACTCGGGTGTCAGCAACATCTTCCTCCTCCGCTCGGCTGGTGCGCTTGATAGATCGAGTTTTCGGGAGATTATGGGATACGCTATACTCCGGGATCCGAGTAGCAGCCATCTGGGTATGTCAGCATCAGTTGTTGATAATATTCGATGAGACTTACATCAGAATATGTAGTGTCCAATGCTGTGAGGGACCTTAGAACTAACCCTAGTCGGACCTGACTCGAGGCAATGGGTATGGCGATGAATCCCACTTCAACTTCCACAATATCTCCGATGCGAAAAATCGCTGGGTTGCATTTGATATACCTTGCTTTTGTGTTAAGTTCCGGCGTTAGATAGAATATTATGCGCTTACTTAAATTTCTCGTCCTCCTTCTGGATAAACTGGCAGTAATCAACAGTATTATCCGGGGTATGCACCCACTTGTCGTCCACGAGTTTGGACAGTATTCCTTTTGGGTCTATGTTGGTGTCGAAAGGAATGCTGATCGTTCCTCCAGGAGCTTTGGAGTGGTTGAAGAACCGAGTCGTCACGTCGATGGCCGGGTGTCCATCAAAATCCGACGGAGCCCAAGACTGCATAGCACCGTCCTTGAAAGAGCGGGACATGTGCCGGTGGATGATTGCTATACCCTGCATGGCATTCTTGAATGTTTCGTCAGACAGTCCAGTAATCTGAATGCTCTGATTCAAGAATTGCTTCTTATACGCCTTCCGGATGCTATTATTTAGTGTAAGTATTAAGTATTATCACGGTTGACCTCAGTTACTTACTACAGCGGTTCTAGCTGAGGCGGCAAGTCCTTGGCACATAATATTCCTACTACTCGGAGGTTGAACTCGTCGCAGTTGCCGTCTTCTTTTGGATGGAACGTCAGCACTTGGACCTTTGGATTCATCGGATTCTGGGTTAGAGTCGTCCCGATACGAATGTTGTCTGGCTGCATAGTACATGAGCAAGTATCCTTGATCAGCTTTACTGCTTATCTCACTTTTGTAGCAGCCGTGTTCAACATGTGCCACTTCGTGTCCTCGTCGCTTTGGAATCGCTCTGCCCAATAGGCGACTGCATTCTCTGGAAATATTACAGTTAGCTCGTGTCTTCCTACATTCTGTAATGATGGTACGTGCTTGCTCCTTCCTGATCTATTCGTTCCATCCTGTCTGAGGCCCAATTGTGGCAGATGGGAGAAGGTTGCGCGGAGGGGCGGACAGCTGTATGCTGAGTGGATTCGTGAGGGACACTTCCTCGCGCAGGTGACGTCGTGCTCACTATGAACTCATTCTGTCGTATTACTGATTTTTGGAGCCAGATCATGTGGTAACCTAGTCTAGAGCCGGCTGGAACATATTCTGGTCTGCCGCTTGAGGAATAAGTTACCCTTTCTGTACAATGCATGTGCTGACGATTGCCTAGCGATTGCCTAGCGATTTCCGGAGATTACAGTGGTCCGAACTGAGGCAATCATATCAATAAGCAATGCCGAGAAAAACAACTGTGAATATTATATGGCGACTGGGTCCGCCATCTCCTTTTCTATTATTCCTACTACTGCAGCACCCATGCTTGCCCTGTTATTTGGCCATTGAAATAATAAGTAATGATCTCCTTTTCTATATGTATGGGAGATCATGGTTGCCGGAAGGTATTTGCAAATAACAAACCGGAAGATCCTAACTATGCGACCCTAATGATGATTATCTGATCTCCCTAAGTCAGCGACGCTCCAGAACCTGGACATGTGCCTTACACAGATACGTCGCATCTCAGGTTCTTTGGATGTGGGTTGTTGTGCATTGCCATATATAAGGTCAGGAATAAACTGCCTGGATTCATGGCGAGGATACCTTCCGAGCAGGAGACCCCAACCAGGTTACATTTATTCTGCCGCTCCTTTGGAATCGTCGCCTGACCGTATCAATCATTGTTCTTAGGAAGTCTGGTCGTAAAGTTATCCCCAGCAGGCGTCTTGGAAGGTATGCCTGATCCATGTATTTTCGAGACGGTCTTCTTATGCATTCGAGTTATAGTCCTGTAGAAGTCAGTAGATCGACTAGGTGCGTGCCGCCCATTTTCTTACATGGACTGTATCTCAACACTGCACAGTATGACCGCTATCTCTGAAAGTACCGAAGATACGCGTCCTGACACCGCCGGAGGTGCAGGTACTTCCGCTCCTGTTAACGCGTGAGTTTTTTATATTATTTCCTCAGGGATTTGAGATAAATAATATGAATATTAGTCAGTCTGCTTCGTCTGCGGCCGCCGCTCGCAAGGTTGGAAACCGTCGGGTTGTTACAAAGAAAAGGTGAGGTTTCTATCATCTAATTTAGCCTTACTTCTGACTGTGTTTTAATCTAGGGCTACCAAGATTAAGGATGCGGATCCCGTAGATTCCGGGAGGCGTACTAAGCCGTCACGGGCATCGACGAGGTAGATCATCACTTCAGTTATTATGCTTTTATTTCATTTTTATTTTCTGATTCTTATTGCTTTTAGCACTAGCAAGAAGCAGGTGTCTGCCTCCCATGGTGACTCAGAAGAGGAGGTTGCTGCGGTTGATGCTGAGGAAGTGATCGATATCAGTTCAGGTGATGAAACCAGGTGCGCTCTCACCTATTACGATGTTTGAAACTTGTTTTAATCATTAATATTATAAGCGACCCACCGTCTGTCAAGCGAGTAATCTCTGAAGCGCTGGATAGTAATAAGAAAAAGATAGCTGCAGTCACGCAGGTGAAGGACAAAATGTACGTTGTCTGTGTTAAAATGGGTGCTTCGTATTTTTGATATATATTGTTTAGAATGGTGAAGGGTTCTAAGCGCCGAATTGCTGGATCCGACGATGATGTTGAGGTCCTCCCGCCTTCTACTAACAAGTACGTACTCTTATTGCATGTCTGCGTAACACAATTTAGTCATTTATTATTCAGTGAACACGTGAAGCCGCCTCCTTCTCCACCTCAGAAGTACGTCGTGATGTTTATTCTTTATGCAGGCTTCATTGATTAACACTGATACAGGCCCGTAGTGAAGCGCCAGAAGACTACCACGAAGAAGAAGAATGTCGATGACCTAGCTCCCGTCACGGACGGCCGAAAGATCCTGTATGTTAAATAATTCCTTGGTTCCCTGTCCAAATGACATTACTTATGATCTATTTCTTAAGGTACACCCAGCATCGTGTGTCGCCTGAGCGTTCCAACGATATATTCGATGTCGGCACTCAGCCGGTAGGAGAACCGGAAGACGAGGACGGCCATGAGGGTACAGATTACGATGAGGATGATAATGATTTGGACGAGCAGGACGTGGAGCAGGATGAGGAGCAGGAGGAGGAGCAGGACGAGGAGCAGGAGCATGATTCTAGTCAGATAAGTGCTGAATCGAGCGATGCTGAGGTGCAGGATAAGGAGGAGGACGACCGTCCCCGTCTCAGGTAAATTGTTCTTAAATATATATATATATAATATGCTCATGGTAAACCAGGGTCCCACCAAAGCCGTCCACGGTGGATAGTGACGAAGATCGGCCAGTGGTTTTGTGAGTGTTGTAGCTGCGTATCTATGGTATTGTGATAACTTATATATTATAAGGCGTTCGGTTGGCGATGTTGATAAGTCAACCGGCAACAAGGGTGCCGGTAAGGATAAAGGGTGCGCTGTTATATTGTTAGTCGTGAACATGCTTATTCATAATCGATGGTAGACCTGCCCCAAACCCAGACTTGTTCAAACAGTTTGAGGACCCTGCCCTGGTGAAGACGTATAAGGATTTACCTGCCCTGAAATAGTGAGTAAACTATTATCTATTAATATAACACATATTTACCTGAACATAGCTGGGTTGACGTCAACCCTTATCGTGGCTTCGGCGGTAGGGCTACCGGAAATGTGTTGTTCGGTAGCTTGAAGTACCATCTCCAGTGTCACCAGACCTACTCGCCTTGCCGCATTCCACTGCCCTATGGACCTAAGGACCCCATCTGTCCTCACGTTAAAGAAGATTTGGAGTATGTGACTATTTATAACATATGCTTTATATCTCTCACGATTGAAACTAGGTTTATCAAGAAGTCCATCTGCTTCCAGCAGAAAGATCTAACTGTCATCAACCTATCTCGTATTTCTCCGGACATCTTACACGTCACCTCCCAGAAGGAATCTGCGCTAGCAGTCCTTAACGAGGATCGGCCAGTCTTATGTGCTTCAATGGTGGCGGTGAGCGAATGTTATCTTCAGAATCCCGCAGAGCGTGGAGGGTTTTCCTTCAAGTATCTGTCTGGCGTCTTCTATACTTTCGAGTGGCAGAGGTGGTTGAGCGTGGTCGGGACCGTATATGATCAGACTGAAGGCTTGGTGGCTCGGATGGATGGCGATGCCATACAACTTAGCATCAGTGGCGGTGGAACACCCGGTACGTGTTCATTCAGACTCTTATTGATTATTCTGACTATTTACAGTTACTGCCGAGCCCTCGACTCCCAGCTCGCGTCCTCCTCTGTTTAGTCCCTCCAAGACTTCCAAGCCTGTCTCCTCTCCGCTCAAGGGTCAGGTTAACCGGGCCTTGGACTTGAATGATAAAGGTAAAGTGTTTCATAGTTCTGTCTGACTTGATTGCTGATACAGTTGAGTAGTTCCTATCTACGACGCACGGCTGGGCGTGGTAGATCGTGCCATCAACTGGGACAAGTGGATCCATAGGCTGGACCAAGTTGGCCTGCCAGAGTTTATGTCTGAGATTCCAGGTGGATCTACGGCTATGGTGGGGTATACGGTCACTCGGTGGAAGCCTACCAAAGCCGTTCAGGGAACTGACCCGGTCTTGAGTCTTAACCTGCAGTGGGTCGTCGTAATCACAAGTCCTGTTGTCGATTAATGTATCTTGCACCAATGTGCCGTCTCATACACCAATGTGTTGCCTTATGACTATAATGAATATTTTGACTGGTGTTGCTGCTTGTGACGCAAGAGTTCATGTATGAATAGAGATGCGGTATAATCCATAGGTGATAAGCAAAAGGTTACAGCCCTTGAAGCGTACAATAACTCTTCCGACCCACTTTATGCAAGGTTCTCACGAATTAAATTGCCGATCAATAGAATTTAAATTCCGATAATGCTTAGCAAAACTCCGATTACCCAGACGGTACAGCATTTTACTTCCCGGGCGCATGAAGATAACATATGTTCATATTTCATTGATTGATTTGTAGCTACCAATTTGTAGGTATATTTAGCAGTTGGTGAACTTCTTGCTATTACTGAACCACATAGTTCCGACGTACCAATCACATCACTAAGCAGGACATTACAAAGCATGGTTACACAATACAAATTGTCACATGTCACTAAACTTGGCAGTTCTTATGTCATCATTATCTGTGACTTTGAATACAGTTTTTGCCGGCTCACTGATTGTTAACTTGCTGCCGCCCAACCGATTAGCATTCAAAACATACTTCCCTATCATGCTGTTCCCTGTCGACGATCTTCAGGCTTTGGCCTGGCTTGTAATCAAGCAAATTTCAGGGTTATCCTGCCTCCTCGTGGAGTACAGAAATAGTTTGACGAACCTTACATCAAATTCAGCATCGCTGTTGTTGCTGGCTGTAGGTACAGCGGCTGGATGCTACATTTTGATACTTGCTGGTACCGCATTTATAAACAAATATGAGATCACTTCATATTCAAACTACAACAATCACTTGTCTTATATAATCATGGACAAACTGTATGCGGAACTAGGAGGCGGTGTCCGCCGTACATGCAGAGCAGCCTTTCATATCAACGATATCATAAAACACCCTTTGATTATTCCAGAATGGTCAACCTCATCCGAGTTCTTTTCCAGTCCGCATACCCACTTCAAATTTATTGACTACTGTCTCCCGGATGAGGCGATGTATATGTATAAAGACAATAAAAATATAATATTTAGTCAAGCACCATTAACTCTTTTTATTACCCAACTTTCAGGTCCATGGCTTAGTGAAGTCGGAGAACTACATGGTATAACTATCAGTAATCGGTGGCAGGTAAAATACATGCGGGAAACTATACAGCTTCACGTGTGTGGCCGTTGTCCGGAATATTATGCAGTATTAGCGCCCTATATACCCAAATTAAATTCAGCATATTTTAAACAAAGAGTTTTATCGACTGATCATGATAATAGATTTTGGACCCTGAATGTTAAGAACAATGTTGTCAGTAATATTAATGAGCAGGAAGTTCGCAATGATGTTAAATTTCCGCCTAAGTCTAAAGATAAAAAACAGTTACAACAATTGATATACAATTTTTGTCAAGATCAAGGAGAAGAGATGATAAATGAGACAGGTTGTGCGGTATGTGGTGTATTATATCCGACTATTTATATGAAGCCTATAGCCGAATATGTCATGTTTATGGATCTTCTTGGCGGAACCAGCAAAAATGTTACCAGAAAAGAACGTATTGTACCATCTGAACCTATTGAGCCTGTAACGGGACCCGTCCTCGCTCATGATTGTACTCACGTATGTCCAGAATGTGGGAATACTTTACAGACAGGACAGATCCCCAGAAATGCGCTTGCTAATGGTTTATGGATTGGAAAAGTCCCTGATGCCCTAAAAAATCTAACTCTAGCCGAGCAACTTATGATCGCAAAAGTCCGGCATAATCGTTGTGTAGTTAGAGTCGCTGCGGGTGGGCTCAAGATGAGAGCTAATGCCATCATGTTTGCGAATCCCACTCCAAAAATTTATGACACACTACCACCTCCACGTAGTGAGATGGATGATGTGTTGGCTTTTATTTTTACTGGACCTACTCAACCGGTAGATGCCGATTTTAAGCGAACACCTTTACTTGTCAGCCATAATAGGGTAAGCAAAGCTTTAGAATGGTTGAAACTGAACCACTCAGATTATGATGACCTTGTCATATCATATGAAAATCTGAAAGGATACAAAGATAACAGCCCACCGGTAGTAGTAAGCTACCATCCTAAGACTATGGCCGAGCCAGAGTTGGGAAAGAGCTTGCATGACGATGGAGAAGAAGAGGGCACTACAGCGGGTCCTTGCCCTTTAGTGGTACATGGTGTCACCGGTACTCAGTTATATTCAAAAAGTATTAAGGCCCTCAAGGCATTGGCTATGAAACATCTGACTACATCCGGTAAAGTCATGGCCGTTGGACATGCTGAGCAACCTGAATCTATTTATAATAACCCTCAATTATATCCACAAATGTTCCCCTGGTTATTTCCCTATGGCTTAGGTGGACTGGGAAATATCCATTGTTCTGACAAAGTTTCCGAGAAACTACACAAGCGTCAACTTCTCATGTATCATGACAAGCGATTTCAACTGGACCAATATTTTCCTATTATCGCATTTAATCATGAACAAATTAAGTCCACTACCACTGGTGGCTTTTTGGTGGCAGATAGAAGATCGTTCAATACCATTTCAGAGCGCTTATTATCGGTGAATAAGTTTGTACTTGCAGAACTTGCATCAAGACTGTCCAAAGGAGATAAAGTACAGCCTTCTACAGAAGATGAGAAAATATGTTTTCAGTTATTACATGATTTGGATCTAGTTGGCGGATATGTAGAGGGATCTCTCACAAGTAAGAAATATATGAGAAATGAAATATGGTCCTTAATAGCTTATAAAGGTGCGCCATCTTGGTTCATTACCTTTGCTCCTGCAGATGTCCAGCACCCTATATGTCTTTACTACGCTAACACTGAAAAAATATTTAGCATGGATCTTTTACCTAAAGACCAAAGATCGAGATTGATTGCTAACAATCCTGTCGCTGGTGCAAGATTTTTTGATATGATGGTCAAACTATTTATAAAGCATGTACTAGGCGTAGGTGCTACACAAGATGGCATATATGGAAATAGCTCCGCATATTATGGTACTGTAGAGCAACAAGGAAGACTTACTTTACACTTACATCTTCTTCTATGGATATCAAACTCTCTAAGTCCCCAAGAGATAAGAGATCGTATATCTGGAAACGACTCGGTCTTTGAGAGAGAAATGATTAACTACCTAGAAGCAGCCCATCAGGGAGAATTTATAGAACGGACATTGCTCGAGGTAGAAGCTGACGTCAAGTATGCAGAGAGTGACCCGAGGTATAAAGACCCTACACAGACTCTTCCGGCATGCCCTCCTATCCCATGTGACCATAACAATGAAGACAATTGTGATGAGTGTACATGCAGCAGTAGGTGGTGGGAGCAATACAAAAATACTGTCAATGACCTGCTGTATAGGTCCAACATCCATAAATGTGGTGACCACTGCCTTGTTAATGGCCAGTGCAAAGCTAGATTTCCTCGTCCTATCATTGCAAAGTCTTCTGCAGATACCGACGATGGCTCTATACAACTCAAAAAGCTAGAAAGTAGACTCAATACATTCATGCCTGTGTTAACATATGTTTTAAGATCTAACTCTGACGTGACCAGTCTACTATCCGGGACGGCCTTAAAGGCTATCGTTGCCTATGTAACGGATTATATAACGAAAACTCCCTTAAAGACTTATACCATATTCCAAACTATACGGGATGTGTTTGATAGGCAATCTGCAATGATCGGCGGCACATTAGCTGATCAGGAGAAAGCAAGAAAATTATTAACACAAATAGTCAATTCGTTATCCGTTAAAATGGAAATTGGAGCTCCTATGGCAAGTGCCTATTTATTGGGAAATCCGGACCATTATACCAGCCACAGATTTAAAACCGTGTACTGGAGAGCGTATGTCAATGAAGTACTAGGAGATTGGGAGTTACCCGAATCACAGCCAGATATGAAATTGGAAAATAATATGGAAGAATCCAAAAATAAAGTATTAATAACACAGTCTGCGGATGGTTATATTATGTACTCTGTAGTAATGGATTATATATATAGACCTAATGAATATGAAAATATATGCTTATATGATTGGGTTCGCCTATCCAGAAAGAGTCATATAACACGTAAAACTAGGGCTAAAAATATTGTGGATGTCAAACCGAACTTACCCATCGAACAAGATGATACTATACTGATGGAAGATCAAGATGTGTCAACTACAGATAAAAAATTCAGATTCACAATACAACATCCACAGCATATGACCCATGAAGTCACTATGGTTAAAGAATCATTCTCACTAGTTCCTAATTTCATCGGCGGTAATCTCCCAAGACGGGATACTGGTAATCGAGAGTTTTACTGCACCGCAATGTTAACATTGTTTAAACCCTGGAGAGAAGGCAAAAATCTTAGAGAGGAAGATGAGACTTGGGATGATGCTTACTTCTCATATAATTTCACACCCAGACAACAAGAATTAATGAATTTCTTTAATATTCGATATGAATGTTATGATGCCCGAGATGACTACTCGAGGCTACGCAAGACCGGAGCCTCATCTGGAATCCCGACCCTACACAACAAGGAGCTACTAGCAAGAATGGGTCTGGATTCTGATCAAGTTGACGACACGTATGATGATCTTGACTTTGTTGTACATCCCGAAGCTGCTGACTATAGGGAAATTGGTAAAAAGACCATTAACCGATTGAAACAGATGGCAGAGATGGAATCAGTGTTAAAAAGTTCAGGTTGGCTACGTCCACTACCATATAAGCATAATTTTATCTTACCTGAAGATGTACATATTGACCAAAAATCTAGACAGTACTGGTCTGATAACATTCAGCAGAAAAAAGAGGCAATATTACAGCGACGCGAACAGGACAGAGTAGTACCCAAGGCTGATTTACCATCAGCGCCTAATCGACTTACTAACTGGAATGAGGTTAAAATAGTAGACAAAAGATACTTACTGAAGGAGTTTATTGCGGATAATCCCGTGATTGTAAATCTACAGGCTGCAATTATAGATAAATATTCATTACGACCACAACAAGAAAGGGGTTTCCGAGTCATAACCAACCATGCCTCTATGCCTCCAACAGATCAACTCAAAATGTATCTAGGCGGTATGGCTGGCACTGGTAAATCACAAGTAATTAAGGCCTTAATTGAATTTTTTAATTCACGCAATGAATCACATAGATTTTTAGTACTGGCTCCGACCGGATCAGCTGCAGCTCTTGTAGGAGGATCTACTTACCACTCGATACTCGGTGTGGCAGATAAATCTGACATGGCAAACAATTCCGCCAAAAATACTGCTAATATGCAGGCCAAGCTGGAAAGCATTGACTATATATTCATTGATGAAGTCTCTATGGTTAGTTGTTACGATTTATATCATATATGTTCGCAATTGTGCAAAGGAAAAGGTAATAATGATGATCCATTCGGTGGAATCAATATGATACTTTGCGGTGACTTTGCCCAACTTCCTCCAGCTATGAACCGCCATCCTTTATATAGCTCAATTGTGGGCACCAAAGCCGGACCACGAATGTCTGTTATGGCCCAGCAAACTGCCATAGGTAAAGCTTTATGGCACCAATTCATAACAGTCGTGATTCTAAGAGAAAATATGCGACAAAAAACCCAGACACCTGAAGATGCTAAATTGCGAACGGCACTGGAAAACATGAGGTATAAAGCATGCACCGAAGAGGATATTATATTTTTAAGATCACGTATAGCCGGTCTCACACCAGGGAGACCACAACTGGCAGACCCACGATTCAGACATGTATCAGTCATCACAGCCCGTAATATGCATCGAGACAAAATTAATATACTAGGTGCAAAACAATATGCCACAGACACAAGTCAAGTGTTAATGGAGTTCTATTCATTAGACAAATGGAAGAACCCTTCGCATTCTAAGGGAAAGAGAAAATTGAGACAATCTAAACAGTTACACCCGTCTGAAATAATTGAACCTGAAATACAAAAAATATTATGGAATTTACCTCATACAGATACTAGTCATGTAGCTGGAAAGTTGTCACTTTGCAGAGGCATGCCCGTACTAATAAAAAAGAATATAGCAACTGAATGTTGTATAACAAATGGAGCAGAGGCCAAAGTTGTCACTTGGCATTCACACTCACTGGAAGGTGTGAACATATTAGACACTTTATTCGTAGAGCTTGTAAACCCTCCCACGCCTGTCCAGTTGGATGACTTACCCTTAAATATTGTACCTATAAATAGAGAACATATGGAGATTGAATGCAGATTGCCCAACGATACTCTTGAAAAAATAATTCGGCAACAAATACCAGTACTTCCCAATTTCGCCATGACAGATTACGCATCACAAGGACGAACAAGACCAAATAATGTTGTTGATCTAAACAATTGCAACAGTCATCAATCATATTATACATGCCTGTCACGAAGTGCATCTACTGAGGGTACTGTAGTTGTTCAAGGGTTCAACCCAAAACAAATCACTGGAGGAGCATCTGGTTTTTTAAGACAAGAGTTCAGAGAACTTGAGATTCTAGACCACATTTCTGATCTCACTTATCATGGAATACTTCCTGCACATATTGAAGGTCACCGCAGGAATACACTGATCCGATCATACCAGCAGTGGAAGCCAGACTATTGCCCAGATATGGTGCATCCTGCAATTAGATGGTCAGCATCTCAACCCTTGAAATCTGTCGACACCACTGAATATTCAGACTGGACTTTAATCAAACCAATTAAAGCCATAGATACACTCAGACCAATGAAAAAGGACAATCAAGATGTATACCAAAAGACTACCCCCAAAAGTACGCCTATATTAGATACCAGCACATTGCCCGCAAGTGCAATAGCCACAGACCCCCCCGACACAATCCAGACAGAAATTCCCAAACCAGGACCAGTAGGATTTATTTGGAAATCAAACTACAGTTGCGCTTACGATGCCCTTCTTACGGTAATATACAATCTATGGTCAGAAAGTCAAGAGAATTGGTCCAAACAACTAGACATAAATGACACTATGGCTAACATGATATCTGATTTCGAATCAATCCAGCTAAGGGTAATAGACATGGAACAAGCTAGAGATAATCTCCGTATTATCATGAATAACTTCGATCGCAACAGATTCCCACTACGACGTGGAGTAGGCACCAGTGTACTGGAGTTGTATCAAGAATTAATAAAGACTACAACAATAGGTACAATCACATCGGAATGCCCAAGATGCAGTCACACAACATCACATGATATCACCACCCCTTTCTTTGACTGCACCCCATTTTCTCACACTGATCAGGAGACTTCGGTCTCAACCACCCGACAATGGCTTGAAAATAACCTCCGCCAGGAAGGTATACATCATGGAATGAAATGTTGTAGACAACACATTAAAACCGTGACAGTTATTGCAAAAATCCCAGCAGTCATAGCATTACACACCACAGGGACAACAATCAAACCGAGCAAGTACTTGTACATAAATAATGATAAGTCAAAAAGGTTCTACCTCAGAGGTATCATATATTTTGGTGAATATCACTTCACCTCCCGATTCATTGATTCAGCAGGAGACATCTGGTACAATGATGGCATATCAACAGGCAGAACATGTGTAAAAGAGGGAAATATAAGCACAACAAGAACAACCACACTACTCAACGCCCACCAAAGATCAGCCACACTAGTAATTTATGCACAATAATTATTATACTATTAAATAGGCTCAGGACTCGAAAAAAAATGCCATGCTCTGCAATGGCCGACACCCTCAAGTGTATTCAAGACTACACTTTTGATTCCCACAACTGCTCGGCATCTTATTCCCACAGTCATCATTGTTCGGCCCAAGGCCGCTAAAGACTCCTCCTTCGTTCCTCAGGACTCGTAACAAGTCTTCATTGCACGAACTGTACCGGAGTCTAGTGTTCGACGTATCAGGCCCTCGGGCTTAGTAGACACCATCCTTAGTGAGCAGTGGAGCGCGGCTTGTACCTGCTCGGCCAAGCAACCGTCGTCGGCACCCATTCACCCTTTAGCGGACACGTGCCTTCTTGTCCTGGATCCGAATCCGATAACATAATGGACAGAGCATGCATGACCGCTGTCGATGCACGTCAGCGAAACTGAATGTTGCGCTCTAGCCAGACAGTGTTTCATGGAAGCGCACTTGAAAACGTTTGTGCCAGTACTAGCTAAGGGTGCTGGCATCTTCCGGCATCGTGGAGTGCGTCGCGACTTGCGATTGGAACTCAGATCTCGAGTCACGTGTTAGCATGCTTGAAATCAGAAATTCCTTCGGCACTCGGGTATGTTTGTATAAACTCAGAAACCAATGTCGAGCGAGCGACCTGAATCATTTTTCTTGTGAACTATGGAGTACTTTTGGATAAAGCTTCAAGGTTCGCCAACAGTGTAAGCACTCACCGGCTCCTATAGGCCAATTCATCATAAAGGAACATCTAGGTCAATCGATACGTGAGACTGATCCCTCGATGGCAACCAGCTAGACAGACCCTCTATCACTCCTAGTTTAGGATGGCTCGGACAACGTCCTGGAGCCTTCCGGCAGCTTCGATGAATAGCATGGCTCGGTCCCGCATGTCCACATCAGCGAAGATGATTATCAGATGTTCCAAACAGTGGTGAACGCAACCTGTACCAGCCTCTGGACAATCTGCCCTTACATAGGGAGGTATGCCACGGATCAGATTCATGATACGTTGGGAACATGCTCAGGCAGTACGCTGGATGGCGCAGCTTCATGTGAACGCACAGGCCGTCTGTGGGTCCACAGATGAAATCGAAGAACCGGTGTATTCCCAGCATCACGGTGCTCCGGGTCTTCCGCCTATCTGTTGGGATACGGGCGGTTCTCAGCAGCAGCTTTGTCAACAATGATAGCAGCGCCATCTGGGCTGAGCGCATCACAACTCGGCGGACGAACTTCCATGGATCCGAGGAGCTCCGCGCGAGGGCGAAATCGTCTCCCCGGTAGGGTAAACAGGTCCACAGCCTGGGATCTGTTTTGGCATTGAAGAAACCATCTGGTCAGTGTTCACAAGCCCCTCGAAGACAATAAATCGCACGGCCTCACCCGTCCGAGCGTCGTCAGGATCACCTTTTTGCCTCGCTTGTGTCCGCGGACATGCTTGAACACTTGATGAGAAGTCGCAACCTCCGGTTTATTGTCTAGCAAGCGATCGAGAGGAAGAGTAGAAGGTCAAAGGCGCTGTCGCTTGTCTGCGAGGATTCGTACGCCCAAAGTGTAATTCATCTCAAGAGGACAGGCGCTATCCGTTCTAGTTCCTCATCGATAAGAATCTGCCGTTCGATCGTAGTTAGCAAGATAGCAAACAACAAGATCATCGATAATTCATCAATAAGATACAACAAGGAGAAATCAGTACAGCTCCGAAAAACGAGTAAGCCAACGCGATGACCCTATGCTTTGTACAACGTGTCCAAGAACGCAGTGGCCAGCCGATTGACCATTTTGGGCCCCACCGCACTTGAGTTTCCAAGCCCTAGAAAATGCAAAGTATGAGCTCTAGCGGCCGGTGACATTCTGCATAAGGACTTGCCGTAAACCGCGACCATCGACCCTTGCCCCGACGGGCGCAACTTCGCCTCCTGAACAGCATCTTTCAGATCCGCAATAAACGTATCCACAATTGGCACCGTGAGTCGCTACCCACCAACTATCAGATTTCTTACTCAGCCCGAGACAATCCATGCAGCTTACCGTGCAAGCAATATGGACAGCGGCAGGGTTCGTAAGCCCGTTCAAGTGCCAGCCCTTCTTGCTCATCATGTCGCCCACCTCCAGGACATTCACCTCCGGCGCCCGCGACGCGAAAGCGATAACGGACGCGGGCGGGTTCCTGTTGTGGATGCACTGGGTGACCCGGCGTAGGTACGTGCATGACCTCCGCCCCCCAGGCCATCCCGATGCACAGAGGAAGGGGCTCATGCAGTTGTTGATGGAGAAGGGGAATGCGGGTGAGGAGGCACGGTTGTTATTCTTTTGTTGCGTGCTTGTTCTGTTGGCTTTCACGGCGACTCTGAGGACGTAGATGATGCAGGATAATGTGTATGACTGTACGATTGTACATTGTGGCCTCGCGCGTTCCGCGCAAGAGATCGGTAGTTTTGTAGTTAATGTTTGTACCCCCGTTACGCCTTGAGCTTAGACGTCTAGATTGTGTACTGGAATAGGATACCGCTGCATGCGCTTGTACTCAGCACTCAGCACCAAAGTTCGCGGGGGACGCGACGACGACGATGATCCATGCTAAACGTGTTGCCCGTGGACCCATGCGTGAAGACGGGGAACCCTGTGGCTGCGTTGGGATCCGAGTGAGCATCTGGGCAGGATGACGTAGGCATTTTGGCTGGCAGTTGAAGTGGGCATATATGATAACCCTGACAGTAGGCTGACAACCCACGCACAAGGGTAATTGACCCTGGGCGCGGCAGTCGGGGTTCATTTGTACACCGAGCGTACTGAGGGAAGTGACGGCGCCGCAATTGAAAAGTCCCTATTGGTTTCAGCACTCACGTCTTGAAATCGTAAAGTATCGTTGCTTCTATCAGCGGTGGTAGCGGAACCGACTTACACCAGGTATTTCGGCGAGCAGGTCATCAGAGTGCAAGAGTAGGGCAGGCAGTAAGGTCTTGTGAATGCGAATGACATATGAAGACGTCACCTTGACAGCGGATGACGATGTCCTGAAGTAGACGGGATTGTCAGTAGTCGACCCTTGATAGTGGCGTACGATTATCAGAGCTCTGAAGCTGGGGCTCTGACTTGCACGCAGAGTGCCCTGGCAATGCCTCAGGGAGAGGACTGATGGACGCTGCTGAACATGTTCGCAACGGGCTACCAGGGTCGACGTTGCGGGGACAGCGCAAGCGAATAGGGAGACCCAGGGCCGATGTTCTGTGAGCAGTAGAGTGAGTGATCCGTAGAAGAACAAAAAGCACTTGCAGGTAGTGGGCCATTGCACGCATGGCATAGTTTTCGAGCCCTGAGTGCTATTTATATATTCAATGTCTGGGACTAAAATATATAAACTGTTATTTATTATGTACTGATGTTGGAAAAAACCTTGCCTAATTATATAATGAGATTTCCATGAACAAGAAAAGCCAGATGTCATTATATCAGGATCCTGGCACCCAGCATGCAATTATGAACCTCCTATGCATTAGACTGTATCCGCTATGCTATTTACCAGGATTTCATAGTTATGGAATAGAGTGGGGCTGTTCCAGAACTACAGCCAGCCCGTGTGTCATCGATTCATCCTATGCCAAAACTCGTGCAGCTGTATTCCACAAATTCTCCGGTAAATAACCTAGCGAATACACTCTATTAATACAAGCTCTAACTATGCTAGTACTTTCATGCTTATATAAGCACAAGCCTGAGTGCTCCTAGTTTTATTTCACACTTTTATGTGTTTCAAATTATTTCAAATAAAGCAAATCTGTGATTATCCCAATCACTTGAGGTATTGGATACTGGTATTCTAGATATTATTTGTTCAGTACTCTAGACAATCATATAGTGCTATTGGTAGCTTTTATAGCACTGTCTCTGGTCCCAGAAATAGATCCTGATGTAGTGTGATTTTTCCCACATTTATGGATGTCTGAGGGCAGTCTGAGCAATGCCACATGCTCCTATGTCTATATAAGCATTAGTTCTTGGTTGATTGAGTGCTTCCATTTACCTGATTTTTTTTGCGAATGTTTACCCATTTTTGCCTTGATCTGTCTGCCAGGAGTGATTGCTGGGGCTCTATACATGAAGAAGCACTATTAGGAGCTCTTATAGCACTGCCTCTGGTTCCGAGAATATATTTCGAATTTTCTGTGACTTTTCCTGTATTTCATGGATATTGGTATGCCTCAATGCAGGTGGAAAAAGCTTACCTAATGATGATTACATCGGAGCATAGCTATGACGCACTTGCAGGGTTGAAAGTTGCAATTATCGACCTGCAAGTGCATCATAGTTGCCCAAAATGGAGTCTGTTATAAGCTGACTACAAACCTTTGTAGTCAGTAACAAGCAGCGCTCTAGAGACATGCCAGCAGCCAATCAGAGGCTGGGAATCTCAGCCGGCGCGGAAACGTCTGCGCCACATTGATTCCCACGGTAAGGAACATGTTACTGACCGGCCGGACAGAAACAAATCCACAGGACCTGACTGGGTGGTTCTAAAATCACAGAAATATTGGGAGACATCCCAATATATGTGTAGATAATATATTTGAAGCGTCAGTAGGAACAGAGAAGATGGGATGAGCCACCGTCCCGATTACCGAAAACTGAGACTACAAACAGATTTTGTAGTAAAGACCACAAGCGGAGTTCCAATACTCCTTACAACTTTTGAAGTAAGACTACAGATAAAGTTCACACGTCTTCTCGGCACAAAATTCCCACGTCTATCAAGGTCGGAACCATTTTCTCCGGTAAAGACTCGACCTTCGTAAACTCAGGACTCGTAACATTCGTCTCCGGATTTTATGGAGGAAACCTGGGACTTTAGTCGGGTCATGTACACGGGCGCTAGCTGCTGAATCGCAGGAACCCCGCGACAACCTGAGTACGGATAGTGAGTTTGAATATATATGCATGTCCAGTGAAGATAAGCGTCATTCAGTGACCTCGGTGTTTGCCCGTTTGCCACAGGGTAGCAAACGCAA
>ML213507.1:682199-699409 GCA_004369045.1 Heliocybe sulcata | reverse complement strand
TTGGTAGGAATATGGCGGGAACGCCAGACCTTGGAATCCAGCTCGAGGGATACACTCATAGCTGCCGCGTATGTTCGGTCTTCTTCGTCATCGAGTTATTGCTCGTCACCGAACGCGTTCTCGCTGCAGATACCTCTTCAACCCGTACCTCTTCCTTCCAAACCTAGCCCTCTCTACCGCATCCTTTGAAAATATGCTACAACTCCTCGCTCTGCTGTTTGCCTGCAAAGGTCAATATCATCGCTACTCTTCCGCGTCTCTACTAATCTAGTCCTGACCCGCAGGCCGTGCCTCCCCCGCCCTATTCTTCGCATCGATTCTTCTGCACCTCTCCCTACACTCCGTCCTTCTCCTACCTCCATTTATCCTCCTACTTCTATCCTCTCCCCACTCACATCTCGTGAATCCAAAATTCTTCATCGCGTACCGAAACCCGAAGGCATCCTTGGGCACTGCATTATCGTATATTGGGGAGTTTTTGGTGTACGCTGCCATCATGAGCCTATGTTGTACAACGGTGGCAGGCGGATGGGGTTGGGTGGAAAAGACATGGGGTGTCGTGTTCGTTCTTTTCTTACCTGCTGGCGAGCCCTAAGCTAACGGAGACGCACACTAGGCTGACGCTGCCGGATCTCACACCGAATCCTGGTCTGTGGTGGTACTTCTTCACAGAGATGTTCGATCACTTCCGACCCTTCTTCCTCATGGTCTTCTCCGTATGTCTTCGCCCAATCTGTGGTCTCTGGTATCTTTTTCTGACTAGTGTGCCATAGGTACATTTATTGATGTATGTTGCGCCGATATGCCTAAAGTTTCAGTACGTCTCCTCTAATCTCGCTCAGTCCTGTTTTATAACGCTATCTTTCCAAATACGCTCATACGCGATCCTACAGACACGACCCTCTCTTCGCCTCCTTCGCCCTCCTCGGCATTCTAGGCATGTTCAAGCCGTACCTGACTCTTGCCGACCCTGGCCTGTTCCTCAGCATGTATGCATTATTCCCAGAGATCTATCCATGTAGGCCTCCCCTTCTTCCTGGCATCCAGGTTTTTATAAGACTTACATCTCGTTTACCCCCTGCAGACCTCTACCACCCACTCGTCACCACCCTCCTCCACCTGCACGCCGCCCTCCTGCTCCCTCTGTTCCACTCCCTCTGGCTAGACCAGGGCACGGGGAACGCGAACTTTTTCTACGCCTCGACGTTAGTGTTTGGGATGGCGAACGGGGCGGCTATGGTCGATGCGATATGGGCTGGGTTGAGGATCGCGGTTGGAGGGAGGCAGGGGGAGGATGAGGGGGAGATTGCAGTCGCCCAGGAATGATGATACAGAGGGAAAGTGCGCTTAACCGTAGTCGATTCGTGGTTGTCTTGGGGCACCTTCAGCGGTTTCCCGCGAAGCTCCACTGTCCGCGGGCCGCATGCTCTTCGCTATACGGACTGCACGCCCCTCCTCGAGAGCAACAATTTTCGGCCCAGAAGACTCCAACTGTGCGTCCGTGTACAACAGTATGGCGCGACGTAATTCAGACTCTCAGTCGCCTCCTCGACGCCGGTTTGATGCCACGAGTCTCTGTGGAAGGCCTTGGTTAGTAAAGGCTTTGAGCTTGCCAAGGACCAGCTACGTTCAGCGGCGGAGTAAAAATTGCACGTAGACTGCACAGTCGGAATTCAGCTCGTCAACATAGCAGGGAGGTTGCAGTCCAGGCAATACGGCAACAAGTAGACAGATATGACCGGTCCACAGCGCGCTTGGACGAGCGTCGCTTGGCGAAGAGGCGAGCAATTTGCGGATTTCCCACCGTCGTCGGCGCTGGCGCAGGACGTCCCCCACCGAGGGGCAAGCGCGGAGATTTCCGGCGACGTCAACTACATGGTGGTGCCCCCTTAAGTGACTTTACGGGGTCCTAGTTTGCATTTTCCTGCAGCATTTGCCTTCACTTTCTGCTGCTGCTCTCGACGAATATCGCTGCGCTCTGGAAGTTGGTACATATGACTTTGTGATGTATCGGAACATGCCTGGCTAGTCAACTAAGCCTCCCTACATGTATGTACGTGTGCTAAGGCCGATTGACGGTTAATGACCGTAGCTACCACTTGTCCCGATTTGGCAAGTCCAAATGTGGCGCTGCTCGCCCGGTCCCTCAAAGATGCCTCACCTCTCTTATGACCGGGAGGGCAAATTACTGACCGCTGCAGAGTAACATGGTTGAAATATATTTCCAGAGCTTCATCTGGCAAATATCCATCTGCTCCAGGAGGTCCCTCACAATATTTACAATCCCGCCGAAGCTACGGCTTCCATTCCGAATACCAGTACCACGAACACATCGGTTCCAAGCAGTGCAACAGGATAGCTCGCAGGGATTATAATGCAGCTGCTGCAGCTCTTATTGAGCAGAAGGCTGCAATAATCGGCGAGTATGTGACGACACATCTGCAACCCTCGACACATGTACGCTGCAGCTGCTCCCAGCCGCAGCTAATATTGCTCAGTTTCTTCCTGCGATACCACCTTGCCATTTTGCAGCCTTGCTTGAGCCTGAAACACTGCAGAGGTTCCCTAATAGTTCAGCCCATTTGCTCCTAACAGCCCGACTGCACCAAGCAAGGCTACCTTCACTCAGCTGTCGGCTCTCGCACCGTCCGAAGATGAGACGCACGGTGTAGGAGGGACATGTGTACTCTACTATAGCTACCTATATGCATATACAATGATGCGCACTTTGTATTGCAGATGTATGGCTACGGACTTGACCTTCCCTGGCTTGTCCCGTGCTGCACAGATTTCCTAAAATGGGTGGTTGTCGCGCTTCTCTACCGCTTCGGGGTCCTGAAGCGCTTTCCTGAGTTGATGTCGTGCGTTTTCTAGCCGCCGGCCCCCTGTCCCCCACGCGCTCTCTGCGTCCTCCCCTTTTCTAAGGTGTTGTGCTGGATCGTAGCTTGCTTCCTGGGCTCACTGCAGCTGGGCTCAATAAAACTGGGCTTCCAGAGTTTATACTGGGTTTTCGAAGCCGTAGCTGTCCGACGCATCTGGCTTGGAGGCTGACGCAGACTCGAGGGTCAGCCGCATCATCAGCGCTCAGCAACACCGCGGGCCCTTTCCTTCTGCGAAAATGCGTAGGTCTCTATGTACGCTACAAGCACATGAAGGCGTCAGGACCGGGCATGGTGGGTGGACGTATGATGTCCGGCGCTGATCCACGTCCACGAAAAACTGTCACCGCTGACCGCTGCGAATTAGGGATACGTTGTCTAACAATTTGGCGGTCTTGGAAGACCTCGTTTCCCGTGGCGACGATAAAAACAATTTCGAGCGGGAGATCGTTGCTTGTCAATGCACTACGTTGTCTGTCGCAATTTAAGGTACCTTTAGGCCTAACTATCGGATGCCATAGCAGCTCGGTCCATCCCCCTGGTTGTACGGTCCGGGCTCTCACTCAAACATATCTACGCGCTGCCCCGTGCAGGTCGCTGTACCCCTGCGCCTGTCCTTCTAACGCTTTCCGGTCATTGTTACCGCCGCCCTTTGTGCCCGATTCTGCAATACGACATTGATTGGAGCCGTCCATTGGTGCTTTCTGGACGGCGAAGATGGCATAGGCGTTTCTATTACGGTAATGCTGGCTGTGTCTTCGGATCCCGCGTCGTCAGTATACCACTTGGGCACAATGGACAAGTCGGGTCTATTTACGTACGGCAAGGGGCTGATCACGTTTTCACATTGCAGAGGAGGTTCCTCGCCCCCCTGCCAGCGGTGTTCCTGGTGCGACGCCTTTGTCGTCGGGAGCGGTCAGCATTGTGGGCAAGTGGAGCGCTGTAACAAAGACTTACGACAGGAACGCAGTCTGCCCTGTTCTTGTTCGCCCTTTGGAGTTGGAAACTCTTCGGTTAATGGCATGATCATGAACGCGTGCTGTGACGCTCACTCGTCTGATACCTAACCAGCGTTGTCATTTTTCATGCCAGTGTTCATCGCAATTGTTTCGCGCGGATTATTTGATAGCCCTTGCATGCTGTGTCGCTCACTGCAGCGGCGCGCGACGGACGATAGGCAATCAGCCACAGTTCTTCCGGGTACTAATATGAGCGGCTTCTGGACGCGTAGATAGTGGGGTACCATGGTCACGGGAGCGGATGTCTTTTGTTTCATGAAACTTCTGCAGTAGCGCATCACCGAGTGGCGAGACAGTAGCTCGGGACACTCGGTTAACCCGAGCGCTCAAGAACAAATCCATAGGACGCTGCTTCGCTGGACGACTTTGGCAACTTTGTACCGGTGGACGTTGTCTTGGGCCGGACGTATCCCCTTGTTACTGGGCATCATGATAACATAACAATTGTGCCACTGACGATATGGCGCGTCGTCGTGCGGGAATCAAGTGGCACACAGTGATCTGCTCGTTGATAAAGTTGGTGGCCGGTGCGTCTGCCGGAAACGGACAGTCGCACAAGATGGGCAGAGATCGCCAGAGATAGTACTGTACACGGTCGCATGTCCGCGGACGTAGCCCGCTGGATGCTGTCTGCCCTTCAGCATGCATTTACAGCGCTGATACTCTTATTTTATTTCGTTCGAATTGCCGTTGCATTGTTACAATGTCAGAGCAAAGTTTTGTACAAAGTGTTCCCAGTGCGCCTTCCCGCGGCCGTGGCAACTGGGACCCACACAGCCACACAGCTTCCTTCGGCGGCGGAGGAAGTGTGATCGATTGATCGGCGATCAATTTCGCACTTGTATCTCGATTGCTTTCGGAAGCAAAAATGAGTGCTTCGCGGAGGATCCGGGGTCCGAATCAATGACCAGTCTGTAGTGGATTAATTGCTCACACTAAATTCTGAAACCTTGTTCAGTCTAACGCAGGAAGAGACGTAGATGCAATTAAGTAGTAGACGTAGATTTACGGACGTGAATATAAATATCTAGAGCTCGTCCATGTACATCCAGGAGATACAGATAAAAGCGTGTAAATGAATGATGCGATAAAAGTCCAGCAACCTGCGCGATACCACAGAACTCCGGCTGTCGGATTGTAATTTGTACTAAGGCGCACTTGCGGCATCTGCAGAGCAGATAGCATCAGGTATGGTCAAGAACGAATAGGTGGTGCGACTTACCCCCAACTTGACAATGTAAGATGTCTTCACCCGGCGCTCGCCACCCAGTAAATGGAATAACGAATGAATCGGCAGGCACTCCAGCCGCTGCCGCCGTGAAATATTCTTGGTTTGATGCGTCCGTGACTACTGGACTCCGCAAGAGGGCCGCTGCCGAGCCGCTCGAGCTGGTGGACTGAAGGGAGACACTCGAGTTGTTCGAAAGCTCAAACGTAATAATCTGTGGGTCTTGAAAAGGTTGGCTGGGAACTCCCATGTCGTCGGCAAAAGGGTCAGAGCCAGAGTCTGTGACAGGATTCGTGAGTCTGGAGCATCTGGTGGTCAGCGAGCATACTGTGAACATACCAGTGAAAGAGAATGTGGCCGACATCCTCAGAGCTTCTTCGAGCTCCTCCTTCGTCGCCTCTTTTTTCACAGAATCAGAAGTGCTCTGCATAGAAGCCGCTTAAGTCATCGTAGCTAGGGGCGAGACACGAACGTACTCTAACACGCATCTCGAAGCTCTTGCAGGTTTTCCAATGTTCCAGCAGGGCCGGGTCTGCTCGAAATACGGCTACCGCTCGAGCCTTCAGACTCAGTTTACGGCCCTTCAAGTCGTACTGGTCCTTCAATAGGCTATAAAACAAAATGAGCATATATCCACGGCGAATGGAGAAGGCCAGATGTTTACTCTTCGTATTCCAAAATCAGGGTATGGGCGGCGTTTGGGTCCTTGAGCTTTAGGAGATTGCAGTCTTCGCTCAGAATGAGCAATCCCCGGCCGAGATGCTGACCGGACTTTTCCAACAAGACGTCTGGTGACTTGAGCATAGTTTACTCAACAGAAAATGGGCAAGGGAGCGGATACAGTCGAGTCAGAGGGGGTACGTGAGGGGGGACGTGCCGAGTGCAGCCAGCTGCGCGATTGCCTTGCTTTGGAGCAGGAGCGGGAGCATATATAGCTGCCATGCCGGGATGAGATCCAAGGACTTGGAACTCCCATTTGTGGAAGAAAGACAATAGGACAGAGAATAGACAGAGATACGTGTGATCTGGGGCCGTGCCTGTCTTTTGCACGGAACCAATTTCGTTTGCGGACTGCAAAGAAGTCGCGTCTCTCGGAGGCATGGGTCCATATTTGTACATGTTTGGCATCATTTACGTCTTTGATCGCGCCGAAAGAACGCAGTTGAAGTTCGCGCCGACGCGACCTGCCCGGTTGTTGTCATGCTTGTCTCCCATGCCCGACCATCCAGAGACAACTCAAGGCCCGCCCTCCAAGCCCCGTGGAGCGCTGCTTCCGTACGAGGAGTTCTGGCGCGACCACCAGCCATGGCTTGAGACTCGAGGATATAAGCTTAGGCCGCGTTATATGCCGGACTGGGTGCCATCTTGGGGAAAAGACCCGAACAAGCGTTTCTATCGAGAAGATGGAGCGCGTTATGAGGTCTGTCTGCCAAGGACCCTTCAGACCAAGCATTTACAGCTTCGAACAGCATCACCCACTGATGGATGCCGTCCGGATATCGGACGGTGCTATAGTGGCTCTAAAGCGTACTTCGAAAGTCCATCAGCCCGGAGAGGCAGATATGGGTCTTTTTCTTTCCTCGGACGAACTACGGACCGACCCTCAGAACCATTGCGTACCTATTTACGAAGTCATGGATGTACCGGATGACGACGAGAAACAAATACTTGTCATGCCGTTTCTCAGAATCTGGTACGACCCTCCATTTGATACCTTCGGGGAAGTGGTTTCTTTCATTCAACAAGCTATCGAGGTGACGTTCATATACTGGCACGTCTGTCGTGAACGCTCACTATCTATTGAACGTAGGGCCTCTATTTCATGCATAAGCATCAGGTTGCCCATAGGTGCGTTTCTTCGACTATTACGGTGGATGTCTAGTTCGAAGCAGCGAGACAGGGACTGCACCTTTCGCAACATCATGATGGACCCATCTTCCCTGTATCCGGATTCCTTCCACCCTGTCCAAACCTCGCGTCGCCGAGATTTCAAAGGCGACGCCAGGCATTATACTCGAACACAACGACCCGTCAAGTACTACTTTATCGACTTTGGCCTGACCCGCCGGTATAAACCAGAAGATATGCCGCCAATGGAGGAGATCGTGATGGGCGCCGATAAATCTGTTCCGGAGCATCAACCCGCTGCGTTAGAACAGAATACAACCAAGAAATGCAATCCTTTCCCAACGGACATATATTATCTCGGAAATGTGATGCGGACTCAACTGATGGAGGTGAGCGTCGGCGGCAACATTTGGCATCGAGCGATGCTTATACTCCTTCCAGCCCAGCGTCGGCTTTGAGTTCCTCGAGCCCCTTGTTTCTGACATGGTGCACGAAGACCCTGGCAAACGGCCGACAATGGAGGAAGTCTTGAAGCGGTGGGAAGAGATTCGCAAGACCCTCCCAATGAGGAAGCTACGATCCAGACTAGTTCCCCGCGACGAGGGCAGGATCGACCGGTTTTTTCGGAGCTTGGGCCATTGGTTTCGGCGGGTCGGGTACATCGTAAGGCGGACACCTGCTGTGCCTATGCCAGCGTAATGCTTTGTTCTTCGTGCTTGGTTATTCGGTACCTGGATTTGCGGAATCGTCCCTGCTTCATCTTCTAGACATCTTTCACGTATTTCATTATCACGGTTACGTTCCCTGTCCATCGCTTGCTGTCGTCCAGCCATCCGCTCCTTCAAGTTTCAACTATGTGCCGTTACTGCTAGAAAACAATGTTACCATGATCACGTTCCTTGAGACTCGAGTTACTTTGACGTTTGACGTACGCGCGCCTTCTTGGATATTTCCTAGTGGAGTTGCTGAGGTGCAAGGTCGCGTGCCGCTGGCATAGAAAGAACAAGGCAACAACGTCTGTGTTCATTGCACGAAGTCCGGTGTTCGACGTGTTAGGCATCGGGCTTGGTGGGGACCATCCTTAGCGAGCAGTGGAGCGCGACTTGTACCTGCTCGGCCACGCAACCGTTGTCGGCACTCACTTGCCCTTTAGCGGATACGTGCCTTCTTGTCCTGGATCCGATTCCGATGATATTACGAATTGAACATGCATGACCGCTGTCGATGCACTTGAATGTTGCGCTCTGACCAGACATTGTTTCATGGAAGCGCACCTGAAAACGCTTGTGCCAGTATGCCGTTACGGGGGCAAGCAGGTACAAAGGTTGCTGGCATCTTCCGGCATCGCGGAGTGCGACGCGACTTGCGATTGGAACTCAGATCTCGAGTCACGTGTTAGCATGCTTGAAATCAGAAATTCCTTCGGCACTCGGGTATGTTTGTGTAAACCCAGAAACCGATGTCGAGTGAGCGAGCTAAATCATCTTTCTTGTGAATTCTGGAGTACTTCTGGATAAAGCTTCAAGCTTCAAGGTTCGCCAACAGTGTAAGCACTCGCCGGCTCCTATAGGCCAATTCATCATAAAGGAACATCTAGGTCAATCGATACGTGAAACTGATCCCTCGATGGCGACCAGCTAGAGTCTAGACAGACCCGTTACCTGTATCACTCCTAGTTTAGGATGGCTCGGACAGCGACCTGGAGCCTTCCGACAGCTTCGGTGAATAGCATGGCTCGGTCCCAGACAGGCTAGGCCGTCCCGCATGTCCACATCAGCGAAGATGATTATCAGATGTTCCAAATAGTGGTGAACGCGACCTGTACCAGCCTGTGGACGATCTGCCCTTACATAGGGAGGTATGCCACGGATCAGATTTATGATACGTTGGGAACATGCTCAGGCAGTGCGCTGGATGAAACGGCTTCATGTGAACGCACAGGCCGTCTGTGGGTCCACAGGCGAAATCGAAGAACCAGTGTATTCCCAGCATCACGGTGCTCCGGGTCTTCCGCCTATCTGCCGGATCCGGGCGGTTCCAAGCAGCAGCTTTGTCAACAATGATAACAGCGCCATCTGGGCTGAGCGCATCACAACTCGGCGGACGAACTTCCATGGATCCGAGGAGCTCCGCGCGAGGGTGCAATCGTCTCCCCGGTAGGGTAAACAGGTCCACAGCCTGGGATCCTTTTTTGCGTTGAAGAAACCATCTGGTCAGTGTTCACAAGCACCTCGAAGACAATAAATTGCACGGCCTCACCCGTCCGAGCGTCGTCGGGATCACCGTTTTGCCTCGCTTGCGTCCGCAGACATGCTTGAACACCCGATGAGAAGTTGCGACCTCCGGTTTATTGTCTAGCAAGCGATCCAGAAGAAGAGTAGCAGGTCGAAGGCGCTGTCGCTTGTCTGCGGGGATTCGTACACCCAAAGTGTAATTTATCTCGAGAGGATAGGCGCTATCCGTTCTAGTTCCTCATCAATAAGATTCCGCCGTTCCATCGTAGTTAGCAAGATAACAAACAACAAGATCATCGATAATTCATCAATAAGATACAACAGGAGAAATCAGTACAGCACCGAAGAACGAGTAAGCCAACGCGATGACTCTATGCTTTGTACAACGCGTCCAAGAACGCGGTGGCCAGCCGATTGACCATTTTGGGCCCCACTGCACTTGAGTTTCCAAGCCCTAGAAGATGTTAATCGTGAGCTCTATGCGACCGCTGACATCCTGGATAAGGACTTGCCGTAAACCGCGACCATCGACCCTTGCCCCGACGGGCGCAACTTCGCCTCCTGAACAGCATCTTTCAGATCCGCAATAAACGTATCCACAATCGGCACCGTGAGTCGCTACCCACCAACTATCAGATTTCTTACTCAGCCGGAGACAATCCATGCAGCTTACCGTGCAAGCAATATGGACAGCGGCAGGGTTCGTAAGCCCGTTCAAGTGCCAGCCCTTCTTGCTCATCATGTCGCCCACCTCCAGGACATTCACCTCCGGCGCCCGCGACGCGAAAGCGATAACGGACGCGGGCGGGTTCCTGTTGTGGATGCACTGGGTGACCCGCGTAGGTACGTGCATGACCTCCGCCCCCCAGGCCATCCCGATGCACAGAGGAAGGGGCTCATGCAGTTGTTGATGGAGAAGGGGAATGCGGGTGAGGAGGCACGGTTGTTATTCTTTTGTTGCGTGCTTGTTCTGTTGGCTTTCACGGCGACTCTGAGGACGTAGATGATGCAGGATAATGTGTATGACTGTACGATTGTACATTGTGGCCTCGCGCGTTCCGCGCAAGAGATCGGTAGTTTTGTAGTTAATGTTTGTACCCCCGTTACGCCTTGAGCTTAGACGTCTAGATTGTGTACTGGAATAGGATACCGCTGCATGCGCTTGTACTCAGCGCTCAGCACCAAAGTTCGCGGGGGACGCGACGACGACGATGATCCATGCTAAACGTGTTGCCCGTGGACCCGTGCGTGAAGACGGGGAACCCTGCGGCTGCGTTGGGATCCGAGTGAGCATCTGGGCAGGATGACGTAGGCATTTTGGCTGGCAGTTGAAGTGGGCATATATGATAACCCTGACAGTAGGCTGACAACCCACGCACAAGGGTAACTTGAGAGAGTTGGCCATTGCAGGGCATGGCATTATTCCTCGAGTCCTGAGAGCATATATATTTTAGTTATAAGTTATTTGTGATAATTTGTGCATAAAGGGCCAATTTCAGCATACATGTAGATAATCTTTGACGTTCAAGAGAGAATGTGACTGTTACGAGTCCTGAGGTACGAAGGATTCGTCTTTGCGACATTTTTGGGCCCTCTGCCGAACGTTGAGCCCGTGTGAATAAATTGTGCCGAGTAATCGGGGTAGGAAATGTTTGTAGTCAGTCACTACAGTTTATTCGAAGTCCGCTTGTATGGACACTACAAAACAGTTGTGGCGTTCAGTCGTATAGTAATTCCTTCGATGTTTTTTGTCTCGCTCCATCTATTCTATTCTGTTCCTGCTGATCTGCTCAATATAAGGTCTTTCATAAGAGAGGTCTATCCTGAAATATTCTCACGAATTTAGATGTTGCCGTTCCTTCCGAGGATTGGCGGTGGCCGCTGGGAAGCTTGCTTACCGTGAGAATCCTCTTTTGTAGGGTCTTTGAAGTCAGTATTACTGACGCTTAGCGAGGTCTAAGTCTTCACTCGCTCAGAACATTGTACTGACATTGTACTGCCTTCTTAGACGCCCGGCCGCTGTAGGTACAACCTCTTGCGTCCACGGTACACCGCCGCCTGACCCTGTGCTTTGCGTTGTAGGTTCTCATCGTCGTTGCGCGAGAGTGACGTTATATATGACGGTTCCCATCGCTCGACTAGTCGCCGCACTGTTTTGCCACCCGCATCGCTGTGTACGAGGATGACGATGCTCTCTTTTCTGGTGACCGGGCTCTCTAGGTGAGTATGATGATTCTTTTCGCTGCTGATTACAGCTATTTTGCTTCCATCGTAGTGTCTGTCTCACAACAATTTCGACCTCGATGACCAGGGCAGTACGCCGACCGGTGAGCGCGTGTTTGAGGTACGCCAACGGAACTGACTACATGGGGTGTATGCACCAGCAGTGGTATCAATGATATTCTCGACGAGGTTGTATGTAGAGTCTGCTTTCGGGCGGGCTTGGTGAGTACCGGACCTTGCATCACGTCACCGGTGCCAGTGCTCATGTTTGATGCCGTAGACGCCTATAATCCCGCTCGTGCGCATGCCCGCCATTAGCGCTGCCGTGACTACCGTTCACGATGGCGCTGTATTAACCTTGCGAGCAGGTGGGTGTGTCTGGTGGTTGCTGACACCTCATTTTGTGTGAATCACTCACTAGTGCCACACCTGCCTTCTCCCACCACACACCTCAGAGAGGGATTTAACGAGGGAGGGTTATGTTTGACTGACAGGTGGTCTGGTGGTTGTACACGTAGTCTGTCCCTGTACCTGGTTTGTCTCTCCTCCAACAGCAAGAGGAGACCTCGCTCATCCGACGCACGAAATAGAAGCAGTCTAAAGCGCTGGAGGATGGATCACGTCCGCGCAATCCACGATGGTCTGCAGAGGTAGCCTGCACTGTAAATTACTCACAAAAATATGCTCCAACTGCTCAGGCCTCAGGACTCGTAAAATTGCCACGCTTGCGGTGGCCGGCTACCCCCAAGTAGATCTTTTGGGTAGAGTAGATAAATGGCTGTTAGGCCCTAGATTACAAGCCAATGAGGAGGATACATTTCCTCCAGCTTTATATACTGCTCGGGATATAATAGAATTATATTCTATAATATTTCTCTTCTGGGTGAAACAATTCCATAATTAATTATCAGGATATTGTTGAGCAATTTCCAACAGGAACAAATGTTAAAGAGCGAGGAGGATAACATGTCAGACAGAGACTGAAAACTGATTTTTGTAGATGACACTATCAATGGAGCTTGGATTTCCTTCAACATTCAAAGTGTTGTGTGACTGACCAAAAATAGCCTTGTAAAATACCTAAAATAATTGATAGTCGGAGGGGAGATGAGGGGAAAATGAAGGCTGGACCTACAATGAATATATGTCAGTTCAAGCCGACTAAGGATTGCTTAGTGCCTTGGATTCCGAGGAATATTCGAGAATTATGAGCTATGTAAGCTCTAAACTGAGACTGAAGTAAATTTCTTCAATAATAGCTAGCACAATATTACCAAAAGAATAGACTACAGGGAGCTGTAGATAGCTCTTGCCTAGTAGCTTATGCAATAGCAGTGAGAAACTAATTCACAAATAATATCTGAAGATAATCCCGAGTGATGGAACATCCAAGTCACTGAAATTGGACTAGAGACAAGACAACCCGAAGTACTTTCAGTCATCCTGATTTTAGTGGGCATTTTTCAACATTTTTATGTGCTCCAAACAGCTCAAAGTGCATCCATAATTTTCCCAGTTTCGGTATTGGATACCAGTATTCTCCCATGCCACACCCAGGAAAGAACCATAATGCACTGTCCAAGAAGTTAGATACTGATATCCTAGACAGTTGAAATCTCATCTAAGCTGCCATTAGCCCTTATCCAGCACTCTACACATGATAAAGTGCTATTAATAGCCTCTAGTCCCAAAAATATAATCTGATTTGGTGTGACTTTTTCCCATATTTTATGAATGTCTGAGACTAGTCTGAGCACACCTAGACGTCCCAGGCCATGAGCCTAAATAGGCTGGGTCATGCAACCGCCGGTTGAGCCTAGCTAGGCTCTGACCTACTCTCTGCTGACACCGGCGGTGGTACCGGCAGCTGGGGGTCCCTTAGCTGTAGAGTATTATAGTGTAGAGTAGACATACTATATATTTATAACTCACTACCCCATTGACATCAGTCACCAACAGCACCAGGTGCTGTTGCCTAATTAGGTTACCCACACCTTGCGCACGATGTCGACTGTGTAGACTGTCCGCTGGACAGATAAAATACAAAACAAATCTGTAAATTCCTAAAATGGCACCTTGATGTGCCCTACGGACGCTCCCGCCCACTGTATCCGTGGTGCCAACATAAAGCATATTGTTGCTCCAGTGGCGGTGCCATTGTGACCTGATATGGGTATGTGGGAAAAACATATGGATATGGAAAAATACGATACAATGGCTCCTAGAAAGTCGAAACAAAGCACAGTAAATCCAGGAAAAATGTAGTGTGCTACCAGTACATGCTATTGTATGTATGTAGCTTAATTTGTTAATATTATCTCTGTATCTCCCAGAGCGAATTGATCTTTGTCCAATAGCTGCAGGTACAGTGCATGGGTATTTGTGAGCCCTATATGCATCCAAGACCTATGACCTCTTGTATTCTTACTATTCTAGTATATTCCTTTAGATTTGTTTAGTACTACAGAGTATTCTGTCCACTACATCTCCAGGTATCACTTCTGTCTGGTACCCCTCCTGCTATTTATACACACACAATGCGGCAATATTATAATGGTATAGCACCTTTTACAATCATTTTAAATGTATAGTAGCCTATTTCAGCCTTCCCAGTACCTCTGAACAGTCCCCAGGTTTCGATCTAGTATATGCCACTCATAGTGGCTATCACAAGTGCACCTCCTGCCACAGGAGAAGAGACACTGGTCTCAATAGGCCATAAGAGGTCATAGGTCTTGGATGCATATAGGGCTCACAAATACCCATGCACTGTACCTGCAGCTATTGGACAAAGATCAATTCGCTCTGGGAGATATAGAGATGATATTGACAAATTAAGCTACATACATACAATAGCATGTACTGGTAGCACACTACATTTTTCCTGGATTTACTGTGCTTTGTTTCGACTTTCTAGGAGCCATTGTATCGTATTTTTCCATATCCATATGTTTTTCCCACATACCCATATCAGGTCACAATGGCACCGCCACTGGAGCAACAATATGCTTTATGTTGGCACCACGGATACAGTGGGCGGGAGCGTCCGTAGGGCACATCAAGGTGCCATTTTAGGAATTTACAGATTTGTTTTGTATTTTATCTGTCCAGCGGACAGTCTACACAGTCGACATCGTGCGCAAGGTGTGGGTAACCTAATTAGGCAACAGCGCCTGGTGCTGTTGGTGACTGATGTCAATGGGGTAGTGAGTTATAAATATATAGTATGTCTACTCTACACTATAATACTCTACAGCTAAGGGACCCCCAGCTGCCGGTACCACCGCTGGTGTCAGCAGAGAGTAGGTCAGAGCCTAGCTAGGCTCAACCGGCGGTTGCGTGACCCAGCCTATTTAGGCTCATGGCCTGGGATGTCTAGGTGTCTGAGCAGTTCCACATATTCCTATGCTTATATAAGCATAACTCTTTGGTTGACGGAGGACTCCCAAATATTTTGCGCATTTTTACCCATTTTTGACTTAGTTTGGCTGCCAGGAGCCATTGTCTTGAGCTCTATACATCAGAAAGTGCCATTCACAGCTCTTATAGCACTCCCTCTGGTTCGAAGAATATAACCCGAATTTTTGTGAATTTCCTGTATTTTATGGATGTCTGCTATGCCTCTTGAAAGGCAGCATAAGCTTACCTCATAATGATTATGTCAGAGCATGGCTATGACACACTTGCATGTTCAGTAGTTGCAATTATTGAGCTGCAAATGTGTCATAGTTGCCTAAGCCAGAGTCTGTTATAGCCCGACTACAAACTTGTGTAGTCAATAACAAGTAGCGCTCTAGAGACATGCAAGCAGCCAATCAGAAGCCAGGAACCCCGGATGACGCGGAATCGTGTGCGCCACATTGGCTCCCACGGTAAGAACCAAGTTACTGACCCACAAACAACAAAAAAATCTACAGGACCCATGTCAGACAATGTAAAATCATAAAAATATTTTCAGACATCCTCACATATGTGTAGATGATATATTTAAAGTCTCAGGGAGAACAAGGAAGATTTCATGGAGCCAGAAGGAGAACACGTCAGATGGAGACTACAAAATGAGTTTGTAGTCAACACTACAACCGGAGTTCGAAATGTCCTTATCATTTTTGAAGTAACACTACAAAATAAATTCGCACGTATTCTCGGCACAGTTTCCCACGGGCTTTGAGGTTCGGCACAGGCACGAAATTTTATCTGGATAAAGACGCCTCCTTCGTAAACTCAGGACTCGTAATTGACCCTGGGCGCGGCAGTCGGGGTTCATTTGTACACCGAGCGTACTGAGGGAAGTGATGGCGCCACAATTGAAAAGTCCCTATTGGTTTCAGCACTCACGTCTTGAAATCGTAAAGTATCGTTGCTTCTATCAGCAGTGGTAGCGGAACCGACTTACACCAGGTATTTCGGCAAGCAGGTCATCAGAGCGCAAGAGTAGGGCAGGCAGTAAGGTCTTGTGAATGCGAATGACATATGAAGACATCACCTTGACAGCGGATGACGATGTCCTGAAGTAGACGGGATTGTCAGTAGTCGACCCTTGATAGTCATGGCGTACGATTATCAGAGCTCTGAAGCTGGGGCTCTGACTTGCAGGCAGAGTGCCCTGGCAATGCCTCAGGGAGAGGACTGATGGACGCTGCTGAACATGTTCGCAACGGGCTACCAGGGTCGACGTTGCGGGGACAGCGCAAGCGAATAGGGAGACCCAGGGCCGATGTTCTGTGAGCAGTAGAGTGAGTGATCCATAGAAGAACAAAAAGCACATTCGTCTCCGGATTTTATGGAGGAAACCTGGGACTTTAGTCGGGTCATGTACACGGGCGCTAGCTGCCGAATCGCAGGAACCCCGCGACAACCTGAGTACAGATAGTGAGTTTGAATATATATGCATGTCCAGTGAAGATAAGCGTCATTCAGTGACCTCGGTGTTTGCCCGTTTGCCACAGGGTAGCAAACGCAACCCAGTCAAAGAAGGGATCCGGATATCCCAAGGTTTGGTCCATAGGATAATACAGAGGACCTGTAAAACTACCAACGTACCGTCCGTATATCTTGTACACTTAGATCACAAGCACAGAACAGGACCTTATCCTTGTTGATGATACACGATGATACAGTTAAGCAGTTCTGAGGTAGTAGTAAGAGTCTGACGCTCATCTCCTTCAACCTCCGCTACAACCGTGCGCCTGCCAAACAATACCAAACACATGCCACATCGGGCGCTCCCTTACACCCTCCCCTCTTAGAGTGGAGTGCGCATATACAGTGCACGAACGAGATATCATTCATGAATTATTTTGATACGGTACACCGTGCATACTGACCGAGTCAGGGTGTCCGTCACAGTCGAATAAGCTAAACCAAATGCTTGAAATAAGTCCTTGGACGTCCGACCATCCACTTCGACACTGCCGCGCAATGATATCATTTCAGTCAACCACGCCACCCAACCTGTGACTACGCACGCCCGATCTCAAGGAACCCCAAGCGGATGTTGGCCCACTCCCGGACTTCACCACTGTCGGGCCCTTCCACCGGGAATCCGCACAAGGCGAGATGGCGGATCACTGCGTCGTCGTCCACCGGACTGTACGGGTACGGGTGAGTGGTGGGGGCCGACGCGAACAATATGTTCGGGTTCTCCGACGCAGCCTGGTACTTGCCCTTTCGGATGACGTCGAGGGCGGTGTCCACGAACGCTTCCCGTTTGCTCGCGTCAGCCAGCATTGCCGCGAGGACCTTCCACAGCTCCACCCGCCGAGTAGTGTGCTGCACC
>ML213507.1:669852-679852 GCA_004369045.1 Heliocybe sulcata | reverse complement strand
GTGGAGGGTTTTGTCGTTTGACATACTGGGCAAGTCCGACAAAATTTCTCTACCTCGATTGTCAATCGAGGCCACCAATACCATCGTCGCAGGTAGGCCAGTGTACGCTGAGTACCCAAATGTCCAATCACTTTATGACACTGATCCAGCACCAGTTCGGTCAGTAGTCGACGACCGAATACCGCCTTAGAGATGCAGAGTACATAGTCGGTGCTTGAGACCGCCTTCCAAATGTACCCATTGTCCATCTTGAATGCTCCAACATTAGGGCCTCCTATCAGTTTAGAGAATACATCATCCAACTTATAGCCCTTGCGAATGGCTGTCATAATTTCGGAGTTGCCTTCCACACGCAGTCGGATCGAATCCGGTTTGGCCTTTGCTTCGATAACTGGACGATCCGCTGCAACTTGCACATCGTCCGACTTCCTACCAGGGGTACGATCAGCAACTGATGGCTTGGCCCGTGTCATCTCTTCAGCCTGCTTTCGGCAGTCCTCTTCAGCGGCTATTTCTCTAAGTCGCTGAGACCGGCGTGGTCGGGGCGAATCGCTTTCGCCTGGGCCTATCCTCATTGCGCGTAACTCCTCCACTCAATTAGGCGGCAGATCCTCGTAGTGGGGATCCAGCCTCCTGTCTGCAGTGACGTGCTTGTCGGCGGGCTGGTGTTCGCCAATTTTGTCATTCTCATAATAGCGGGAAAAACAATCGGCGACCTTGTTCAGTTTGCCCTTCACGTAACGAATTGTATAGTTGAAGCGGCTCAAATACTCCATCCACCGAGTCTGCCGATTAGACAACCAACTCTGTGTCTTAAAGAATTCCAATGCCTTGTGATCCGTAACCACGTTGATAGGGTGCCCGATCAGCTTGTCTTCCCACTTAAGCAGTGCCTCCAGGATGGCTATCATTTCATGCTCAAATGTACGATACGCCTGTTGGGCGACAGTGAACTTTTTTGACATAAAACCAGCCAGGCGACACGTTCGCCATTCAGGCCCCTGACCATATACAGCCCCTACACCGGTTATTGAGGCATCACAGATAACCCAGATAGGTTCATCCAGACTGGGGTCGATAGGCTTAAGAATGGGTGCCTTACACGCCAGAGCTTTGATAGCCTCCAAGCACTTGTCATGAATTGGCTGCCATACGAATGCTCGATGGTCCCGGCACATACCAGCAAGTGGGCCCATATATGCTGCGACATCCGGCATGAAATGTGCCAGATATTGTACCAGCCCCAAGAATCGTTGTACGTTGTGAAACGTTCGGGGTGTACGCCACTCGCGTATCTTGGCCATCTTGTCTGAATCAGCATGCAAGCCCTTATCATCGATAATATGCCCGAGGCAGTCCATTCGTTCCGAGTAAATATCGCATTTCGTCTTGCTCAGGTAAAGTCAGTACTCCCTGAGTTTGTCGAATACCAGTCCCAGATGGCGCTTGTGATCGCCTATCGATTCGGAGAATATGAAGATATCATCCAGATATACGTGGACAAACAACCCAATAAACTCCCTGAATATGAACGTCATGAGATGCTGAAATGTGGCCGGTGCGTTACAATCGCCCTGCTGCATGACATAGCTGTAAAACGTGCCGTAAACCGTAGCGAACGACGTCCATTTAACGTCCTCATCGTCCACTCGAATCTGTTCGTATGTGTCTGACATATCAATCTTAGACCTCCATTTGCATCGAGCAACGTCCATACGAATTTGATCCTGGTCAGGAAACGGCGTAACGTCCTTATGCGTATTGTCGTTTCTTTTCTGGCAGTCTACCACTGTCCGCAGTCGACCGTCCTTCTTCGGAATACACAACAGAGGGGCTGCTTGCGTGACCGTCACTGCTTGCCACCACTTCGCCTGGGTATACTGCTTTATCTTGTCATTCAGCAGTGGTTTCATCGAGTCAGGACATCGAGGCCTATGGTAGTGGTACTGCTTCGTCTCGTCGATAATTGGGATCCTATGATTAATAGGACGCCGCGGTGGTAATTCGAGTGGTATATCCCCCATGAGATCCTTGCACTTCTCCAACCAGGTTGCCCTCAATCCCTGTACGTCTTTCGGCACGTACGATTCACCCTCGCGTTCCTGTTGCTCGTGGAGAGCCAAAAAGAACTCCTCTGGAGCATCCAGAGCTACCTCGTTGATCCCAAATGGATCTTCGTATCCGTATCTATCTCGGCGCTCCCCTAGTGACAAGTGCCTTGAAGGCGGATTATCCTGGGTTAGTGTCGGAGTGGGATTCCGTCCAGGTCGTTTCTGCGACCCGTCAAGGTGTACGGGTATCAATCTGCGTCCCCCGCTTGGCTCATCCGATCTATTCCCTGAATGTAGCGCGTTGTTGTCCTTTTCTCGTCCCTCTTCCCATAGCGTTGGAGGGTTCGAAATATCGTTGTCTATTACCGGGTTATAACCAATATTTTCCAGTACATGTCGAGTAGAATATTCTCGCTTTGTGGTAAATTCCTCATCAGGAATCTCCTCAATCGAGACTCGACATCGGTTCATGGGGGCAGCCGTCGCTGCCCTCGCGATTCATTCCGTGTTACTGGACCCACCTGCGGTCGCATTAGCACTCCGTCCGTTCTTCGTATGTCTTGATGGTGACGGGGTGTTTCCTTGTCGCGGTACTGTGCCTGGCACATTCGGGGTAGGAGGCAAGCCGCGTCGACGCCCAGCTGCGTCTGACTTCCCCTCTCCAACCGCCACTGGTGGCATGATTCGCCCAAATAGGGATAATCTGTTTTCACCAAAGTCCAATACTGCCTTGCTTGCTCGAAGAAACGGCACTCCCACTACCGCCTGGTATCGGTCAATGTTCGCCACATCGAAATAATGGGTGATCGTACGTCCTTGAATGGTGAACGTTAAGTCTGTGCCTTAGTTGATCTTCGATCGGCTACCAACGGTACCCAGCTGTAACACAGTTGGATTGCCTAGCTCATAGCAAGTCAGGTTTGCTACTCGCGCAAATTCCGGACTGACACAATCCAATGTGCTTCCAGTGTCGAACAATACCAGGGCGCGTACTCCATTGATCGTTATATAGGCCACCATACAGCACCGCTCGATTGGCTCTTGGAGAGGTCTAAATCCCGGTCGTTCTCGCAATACTAAATGCCCACGAATTGGGGGTTCACCCTCCCCTTCTTGAGCCTTGCTCAATCTTGTGCCTCTGTCATTGTTGGCAGCATATAGCTGAGGAATGTTGCCATATTCTTCACGATCGAGCCGATCTTGTAGCCGGACGATATCAGCTCTCAGTGAGTCGACCAGTTCAGTCTGTGTTGATAATACCAAGTTCGCCTCCTGCAGCGTTTCGTTATCATCCATGAGAGACCGTATCATCACGTCCTTCATTTGTATCTCGTGGTTCAGTACTCGAACGTGATGCTCCAACGCGGCTATTCGGACCTGCGGATCCTCCACAGCACATATTGGAGTCTCAGAAACCGTTGGCCCATCTGTGGCCGCCGTAAGTGTGGACCGATCAATCTCAGTTCCTTCCGAATACTGCAGCGAACCCCATGGGTGTGAGTTTAATGCAGGCCCAACTTCCATCCAATCCAGATTATTCTCGTCACCCGACTCTTTCATTGTCGGGATCCAGTTGGGCATGTCGGTATCCTCGACTTCACGCATCGCGTAACATCGCTCCTGGTCATATTCCTCCTCGCCTTCCGATATCACCTCGATCGCAGCGTGGTTAGTGACATCCCCCTCATCCCTCATCATGCCAAAGCATTCCTCGCTCTCAAGGCCTGGTTCAGGGTCGTACTGGGACCCCTCATAGTCAGATATCGGAGTTTCCGGCGTTGCACCTTCCTCATTACCGACCACGTCATTCGTTAATGCTACTTCTTCCGTGGTTGTAGTCACTTCGATCCCCTCCGCGTGAGACTCATCCCCCATAGCCCGGAGGCTTGGTCTACTAGGGCATGCATTCGCAAAGTGCCCGAAGCGATTGCATACGTAGCACCGGCTCCCTCCCGAGGTGCCAGTCCTCGGATGCGGGTTTGACCCCCTATCCTTACTAGCCTCCGGCTGCCGGGGCTTGTCCGCCTCAACAGGGCGATTACTCGAAACCGGTTGTCGGTTATACATTCCCCGTTGAATCACGGCCGCAGGTGTGATACTGGGTCGATTCTGCCTATTCCCAGTTGACCTTGGGGTCCACTCCTGTGTGATGTTTCGTTCGGTATTCCCTGGTGGACCACGGTGAGGTTGTTGCAGAGCCTTGGCTGGCTGACTATTCCCACTCTGGCAGGCCTCGCCCGTCTTATGTGTGGGTTGTCCATGACTATAGTGATACGCTCGTTCAACCTCCTCGACTCGGGCAACCAATTCCTCTGTTGATCCATGCTCAGGCGTGATACCCGCACCGTAGCTCGACTCATCTTGTATCCATTTGGGCAGCCGAGTGAATATAGACTTGACGAAATCATAATCAGAGGGTCAGCTTACACACCGATCCGCCCAGTAATTCATAGTCTCCACTAATTTCCTGATGCCCTTGCCTTGCTCGATAGAGTATGTCACTGACTCGTACTGGTCGTCGGCGTCTTTTGGCATAGCCGTATACATGAACCGCTTGAACAATCTGATGATCACCTCCTCGAAGGTCCATATGTCCTGTATCCGAGATGGTGATTGCGTCGCCCGATTATACCATGATAAAGCCTCGCCCTTAATGTATGCACCAAGCGCCCGGACTTGGTACTCGTCAAACTTCACCTGACCCAGTCCCGCGAGATCCAGATGTAGTAATACGGAGGTTAGCCATGCCTCAAATCGTATTGGATCGGCCTTGCCCTCATACTGCTCGATAGCTTGAGGAGGTTTTAGATGTTTCAGCTGAGGAATTGGAGACAGTGCGCGCCGACGTTTATCTTGAATAAGCTCCACCAGCCTATGGATCATTGCATTTTCGTAGTTATTTGCCGGGGTACGATGACGAGAATATCCTCTACGGCCTTGTTGGTCGGGTTCGTTATGCCATGAATCGTCAGATGGGGGAGGGTCGTCACCTCCACCTCCACCACCACCTCCACCGCCGCCATTACCGCCATTCCCTGCGGGTGTACGTCGTGGTGGTTGGTCTGGTGGCCCTCGACGTTGTTGGTCATCATCTGGAGGGCCCCTATACGGAGATCCTCCATTGTCTCCTCCTCCCGGTGGGCCTCCGCCCCCTCCACCTCGTGGAGCAGGTATGCTGGGGTGCCTTCCCATCCCGCCAGGGTAATCCCAACCGTTGTTTGGTGGTCCATCACCACCAGTCTGTTGGTCAGCTTCTCTCATCAATTGGTCGATGGCCAGCTGAAGTTGCTGGATCTGACGAGCGTAGTCAGCTCCTATTGGCCTGGGCTTGGTGTGCCGCGGCTCAGGCTGTTGTGCAATAGCTCTGTTCTCTGGCCGCGCCGTAGGTGACACGTAACTCAACTCGTCGGGCTCACAAACCTGCGCATGTATATGCCCCGGACTAGCGCCGAACATATACGGTACCAGTTCTAGCGACTGGTGCGGAGGTACCCGAGGTATACTCTCCCTTTTGACCGGGTCCTCTTGTTCCTTATACCAACTTAAATGCGGCGCGGTCTCTTGCAAACTGTTGCTGGACAACCCAGGCTCTTGGTCGTAACTGACACCGTGAATCTCATTCATAGGCATTCCACTTGACAATGGAGTCCACTCCGCGCTGCGTAGCCTTCCATGCAGGCTCAGAACTTCGGTAGTCATATGCCGCAGTTGCGCGGGCTGCCTTGACCCATCGACCTGATAGTCATTATCTGATTGATTTTCCGACTTAATCCCGTATGACTGGGCCTCAGGGACCTGCCGCCTGGTGGCTTCATCCAAAGGAACGTATCAGTCTACCCTCACATGAGCGTAGAGGGGGTTTGAGACGATCGGTTGCCGGTCCAGCATATACTCGCCTTGCAAGTGAGATCTCAAACTCCCGTGGAGTCCTCCCACATTCGGTACTGGTAATGGCCTCCTCTCCGCCCGAGACGGTGTGATAGGCCTTGGTCCCATTGGTGTCCTAGGGCGGTCGTAATCCACACGACTAGGGGTCTGTAACCCAATAGGGACCCTCCCCGATGCAGCGTAGTTAGCGAATACGGATCTGGCGCGCTCCTCCTCGTGACTATTCGGCCCGCTCATCTCTCGTCGCTGTCCATCAGCAGACTTTGTGTTCGGCCGCGCCGTGCGCACATCGCCATACTGGGCATTTGTTTCGCCAATAAGTTGTTCGATGACCGCCCTGGCGTCATGCTCTGAGTCCATAGTCGGTGCACGGCGTCCGCCTCCCATCATCCTCTGCTCGAACTGCTGAGTTAATGCTAGGCATCGCGCTGACATTGGGGTGTCGTCCTGCTGTGGAATGGCCCCGTCTTGATCGCTCGACGAGGTCAACCCTTGGTTCAACTTTTGCATACCCGGGGAATGATCTTGTGGTTCTCCAGGTACAGGGACTGCTCCGCTTGCAGTTTCTGTGCATCCATCACACACGGTTGTCGTAGTGCTCATCGCGGCCTTTCGCGATTACTTGGTGCATCGTTATCACAACAAGGTTGCGTCCAAAGAAAATTTTTTGAACGCGGTAAGTGTTCAAAAAAGTGTAAAACTACCAACGTACCATCCGTATATCTTGTACACTTAGATCACAAGCACAGAACAGGACCTTATCCTTGTTGATGATACACGACGATACAGTTAAGCAGTTCTGAGGTAGTAGTAAGAGTCTGATGCTCATCTCCTTCAACCTCCGCTACAACCGCGCACCTGCCAAACAATACCAAACACACGCCACATCGGGCGCTCCCTTACAGGACCAGACACATCTCCGCCGTTGCGAGGGCTAATAAATTCGTAGCCAGGGTCGACTTGGATGTCGAGGGTCGCTTCTGCGTCGGGGAGTGCCATGTGCCCTCATCGGGCCTATCCTTACTTGGTGTAGTAATCCTGAGGAAGTCACCGTAGAGCCGAATGGACAATGTGCAAGGCCTGTCGGGAGCCCGTTCGTTGATCGTGAAAGCACAGAACTGCTCTGGGAATCCAATGTTCCCTCGTACTACCGGGGCCTGACACTGAGATACAAAGGAATGTACAGGGACCATGGACCAAGGAGACACGCTGTAGTATTTGGCCCTCAGACGTCCTGTGCATAGGTAGAGCATGCAAGTGCGAACCTCTAGGACTAGCCAATTTCGAGTGTATTGTAGAAAATGATATATCGATGAGTAGTCAGTATGATCGATGGAAGTCCCACTTTTGCAGGGTTAGGAGTTAGAGGTTAGGAGGAACAAGAACGGAGACATCCGAAAATATCACCATTTTATGACGGACCGTATTGGACAAAAATATGTACCAAGTTGTTCCCCCTAGTCTGGCATCGCATGTCATTAGAGATCATCAATGTGCATCAATGCGCATCAATGTGCACCATGCTTCACCATGTCTTGGCACCGGCACCAGCACCAGCCTTGATGCCCACTGGTGCCGGTGAGTGCTGCACCCTAGCGCCATGCTGACAGCACTGATCGGCACTGCATGCACAGCCACATCACGTCGATGCTTCCTTGTGTTCCGGGCATTGATTGGCACTGCTAGCACTGGTGCCCGCACCACTGATGCGCCTTTCCACACTCTAGTGTTGCCCCAGCGGCCCGGTGGATGCACAGGCACCGTCGCGCTTGCACCCAGCGTAATGACCCTGTGTCCGGGCAGCGCACAAGCAGGGTCGCCCTAGTCAGCACTGCCTTCGCCCTTCACGCTGATACGGTCACGCATGGCTGCGTCGATGGTTGAAGTTAAAATGTTGACGGACTCGAACATTTCAGTCAGTCCATGGACGACAATCAGACTCTGATTAATGATTGACGATGTTTGTAGAAGCTCTTAATGACAAGAGAATGTATTTAATATAGATCTGTAGTCTGTAGATAGTAGTTGTGTACTGTACAGGCTTGCCCTTTAACAATGCTACCACACTCACGCTGAGGTTTGATCGCGACTGCGCCCTGAGATTTGATCGCGGCTATGACCTCGATCTTCGGCCTGTACATTTTCCACTGGATACCTACATACCTACTTAGGTAAGCGCCTTATCACAACACACAATTTTCATTTCCTTTTGCCATTATCCTTCCTCCTCCCCTGCTCATGGATCCTGTCGCCCATATCCCAAATCTCGGCGGGTGCGCGGAGTGCACATGCGGGAGTTACTGTTTCTATGCCCTTTCCGAGAGGCAAATGCGAGGTGTATGTCGCTTGCATTTCTTTCCAGCTTCCCCTCTAATCACACTCCCACCCTCATCGTCGTAGTATGCCCTCCATTGCAATGAGTTATGCCTTTGTACACACCAAGCTCAGTCTCATGCACCCCTCTCCACAACATCTCCTGTTCCTATCTCGGTTCTTGTCGCAGCACATACATCGCAACTCCCAGTCCCCGCCGACATGTTGGCGCCTCCGCCGCGCTCTTTTCTACCTGCAGCTTCCGCGCCCCTTCACAACACTGGGGCAGCGCCCGTTATTAATCTGTTCCTCCCTCCCGTCCTGCGTCCTGGTAATACTGCCCAGAATAGGCATGATTCCATGCAACGTTTACCCCAGCACCTCCCGTCCCATCCGACACTGCCCCACATTGACTCATCTGTCCTTTCTGCTCTGTCCACTCGGCGCGGCGGTGGTCGACACACCGCTGTCTCTCTGTGCACATGGTCACCGGCCTCTCGCCCTTCATCATCTGATGTAGGCGCATTGGTGGCTGCAATGGGTATACCTCGCCTCGTACCTCAAGCTGTTGTGCGCCCCTGCATTGATTATGTCATCTTCTTTTTTCCTTTCAACGTACGTCTGTCCATCTCTATGTGCTTCGCCCTTCCCATGCTCAATTCCTCTTAGCTGGACAAAGCCTATAGCCACCCTGGGCGCTCCACGCCCATTTTCACATGGAAGGATGCAGCCTTTGAGGCCGCGCTCGAGCGGCACAAATCCCATAATCTTGCTCTTCACCTTTCACTCCCGGATACCCCTGACCCTGTATGGGAGCCAGTCAATGATGCCATCGTGCGCCACTTTCAGGAACACGGTATTGTCCTCCCCGGGCGCCCTCGTGATACTTCTGAGATCGTCGGGTCAAACGGGTTCACGTGCCTCCTTTGGCATCCGATCAGACTCATTGGTAAACATGGGCAAGCACGCGCTGTTGGGTTCATCCCCCAAATGTATGGTGAAGGGTTCACCCACACTGGGCTCAAGCAGTCCTACAGTCGAATCAAGGCACCAGGCATTGGGGATGCGTGATTCCTCTGGATTGGTGAGTTCTTTTGTCTATCATGCCTTACACTGTTTCTCACCTCGTGCTTCCATTGTCAGCACCATACTATCAACACCTCCGTGGCCCAATCACACCTGGCGGTCCTGAGCATGACTGCTTCCCTTGGCATGTCTTCGCTGATATGCTTCCTGATGGTGAAGAACCATACTCGTGCATCTCGGACGTGTGTCCTCAGAGGGTGCGTTCACACCTTCTGGTCCTATTCATACTGTTGCTCATTCACTCCCAGGATGCGTGGTTAACTAGTGAGATACTCTCACTTGACGAGATTCGCACTGCGTCTATGCAGTCAGCGCTCGCCAACTTTGCTCCCACTGACCGGGACGAGTCCTCTCATGAGGCGCCGCAGTCGGTGCACACCCCCCCCATGCCTCCCGACCGAAGCGAGTCACCTAACGATGCAGTCGCAGGCATATCCCGTGCTACCACCTTTGTAAACTCTATGGGAGTCTCTCTTGGCCGGTTGCAAGCCATGGTTGACACAATTGAGCACCAGAGTGCGACCAATCGGTGCCGCTTGCACAGTTTATGTTCTTTTTCATCCATTGGCGCTTAACTTCATTTCCTGCTTCTAAACGAGATGCTCCCTTGTTTAGCCTCCTGATACTCCTCCTGTCTCTCACTGTCGTCGCATCTCCTCTCA
>ML213507.1:613273-655290 GCA_004369045.1 Heliocybe sulcata | reverse complement strand
TGAAAATTTTCATGTTATTGTACTCTAGGAGCTATAGCGAGAAAGTAGCATCTGCGGCAGGAACACTGTTACACGAGTGGTTTCCAAGGCATGAGTGCGGAGTAGCGACTAACCTGCTAAGGCCACCCAATCACGACAGGACCATAGCCGACTGATAGGGCGGACTGCCCTGAGGAAGCACCGACAACGAAAACGAGGTGGGTCGGGGCCGTTCGACAGCATGTGCAGGCCAGCAAAGCGGTAGCGACGCTTGGCGGGTTACCAGCCAGAAGCAGATTACATAAGATTGATCAGTGCCACAAATGGGCACTGGACGCTCAATGAATGTTGTTGATACGATTGAACAATATACGACACCTGAGACATTTTATTCTCTTTCTAGACCTTAGAATTACAATCCGAGAGCCAAAATATTGACTACACTACCCGAGTACAGCATCCTTCGGTTCATACAAGAAAGCCATATTCGGTAAGTTCATATCCTAATTCAGAAGCCAAAGCCATGGCTTTCATGGCTCGGCTTGGCCTACACAAAGATGAAGCCAAGCCACAAGCCAGAATCATTTGGTGGCTCTGGCCTGGCTTGGTCTGGTTTCTCGTGGCTTGGCTTGGCTGGCTTTGGCTCCTGGGCCAAGCCGAGCACAACACGAGCCCATGTTATGCTCCGTTCAGGGTACGGAACAGATACGATACCCGAAAAATGAGTAGTAGGCCTGCTTGGGTTAGGAAATTCTCTAAATACCCGAGAGGCGCATGTCCCCAGTCCGGAAAGCTGGCGTTGCTGTGATCTTTGCTGAGTTCTGACACAACTTCATGATTTAGCTTTTTGTTGTCGGGATAAACATATATCCACCTGGAAAGATGGGAAAACTGTGTATTTAGCAACGTATATGCTACGACAACTTCCTGGGTTCCACACGTCGCAAGGTAACTTTCCCTGCGCAAACGCGCAGGACCCTTCTCAAGGCTGGATCGGCGGCAAAGCCGTGACGACGTTCCCCCCGTCCGTTTGTGCTACCTTCTCGGCTTTCCTCACCTCATCCTCATTTGCCACTATCCTTATAGGCTGCGTAGAATGCATCCGCCCCCTCCCCTCCCCCACGCATAGTGGCGCGCTCGGCGCGCAATTTCCGCATCCTTGCCGTTGACAGGGGCTTCATCGGGATTGAGCGGCAGATCCAGTCATTCTGAGTGCGAGGAATAGTCGACAGTAGGATAGAGAGTAGATTAAGAGTGAATACTCTAGTATTAAACAAAAGTGTAGCACGAGTGGCCTCCTGCGCTGCAGAGGTCGAAAGAAACCGGTGTCGTATCCGGCTTCCGTCCAGGCTGCCGCTCAGCTAGATGTTGGGAGTTGGCCTCGTTCGGCTGCGCTGTCTCAATGGGCCCACTCCCGGCACTCCGGAGACATGAGAGTCTTATCTTCTAGATCTGCTGATTCAATCTCTTACTGAAAACTTAATCGGTGGCACTGTTGACGTCAAGGGGCACTAGATCTACTGATTCGATCTTCTACTGGAACATAATTGGTAGCACTGTTGACATCAGGGGGCACTGCCGGCATCAGTGCCAATTTTGCTGTGGTTCTAGGACAGTGCCAGTGCCCTGCGGTGCTGATGCTGGCACGCAGTGCTGGATTGCTAGCATGTGATCGCGTCCGGCACTTGCCAGCACTCACCGTCATCAATGCGCATCGAGGATCACCGATGCCAGCCTCATTGTGTTCGCCAGCACTGCCCAGCACTGGCCGGCATGCGTCAGCACAGGGCTAAGGCACAGAACGAGCTATATCTGTCCTGTGTTACCCGTCATACCATTTGCAACGGTTCGTCCTGCCAAGAGGCATTAAACCCGTACGGATAGTCTGGATTAATATGTCGAAGGACATCCTAGAGTATCACTGTACGTTCATCAATACACGACTAGCACAGGAACGAGGTGCGATGTTTCAAGTTTTTGAGATTCCAAGTCGGCGTATTCGGGTGCAAGGAATGTACATTCGAAAGCACGAGCTCAGCCATTAGGTAGTTATGCAGAAGATCAGAGACGAACGAATAGAGGCTTTGGAGACGGAATATGAGATAGACCTGGAGACTTCAGTTCGTCAATGACATGCACAAGACCACGGAAAACATACGTGAGAGCATATAGACCTTCTTTTTTATCCGTGGACCTCCGTTCGAATCTCGATCCAGCCACATCAGCGTAGCAGCCACATCGCGACCCATTCGCTGGATGAACCCTGCATGAATTGGAAGGACTTCCGGCTCTCTTTCTCCCTTCTTGTACTATGCAGGCTGTTGCTCGCCGTGACTCCTTATGTCGATTCTCTGGAGCTCGACCATGACCACCAGCTGTCTTCGCCGACAAATTCATACGTGCGGCTGCAGGAGGGGATATTCCTCTATAAGCACGACGTAGACCCATACTCTGGGGGAGCATTCTATCATGTATGTGGATTGAACATAGCTCGGGTGCTCACAAGTGTAAAGGCTGTTCGCTAGTAGTCGCCGCTGTACTTGTCCCTGTTCACAACCGTTCTCCCGACGTCTCGATTTCTGTGCCGACTGGTGTGGACTCTGGTTGATGCGCTAGGCGCATGGGCGTTGGTAGGAATATGGCGGGAACGCCAGACCTTGGAATCCAGCTCGAGGGATACACTCATAGCTGCCGCGTATGTTCGGTCTTCTTCGTCATCGAGTTATTGCTCGTCACCGAACGCGTTCTCGCTGCAGATACCTCTTCAACCCGTACCTCTTCCTTCCAAACCTAGCCCTCTCTACCGCATCCTTTGAAAATATGCTACAACTCCTCGCTCTGCTGTTTGCCTGCAAAGGTCAATATCATCGCTACTCTTCCGCGTCTCTACTAATCTAGTCCTGACCCGCAGGCCGTGCCTCCCCCGCCCTATTCTTCGCATCGATTCTTCTGCACCTCTCCCTACACTCCGTCCTTCTCCTACCTCCATTTATCCTCCTACTTCTATCCTCTCCCCACTCACATCTCGTGAATCCAAAATTCTTCATCGCGTACCGAAACCCGAAGGCATCCTTGGGCACTGCATTATCGTATATTGGGGAGTTTTTGGTGTACGCTGCCATCATGAGCCTATGTTGTACAACGGTGGCAGGCGGATGGGGTTGGGTGGAAAAGACATGGGGTGTCGTGTTCGTTCTTTTCTTACCTGCTGGCGAGCCCTAAGCTAACGGAGACGCACACTAGGCTGACGCTGCCGGATCTCACACCGAATCCTGGTCTGTGGTGGTACTTCTTCACAGAGATGTTCGATCACTTCCGACCCTTCTTCCTCATGGTTTTCTCCGTATGTGGTCGCCCAATTCGTACTCTCTGGGATCATCTTTCCGACTAGCGTGTTACAGGTACATTTATTGATGTATGTTGCGCCGATATGCCTAAAGTTTCAGTACGTCTCGTCTACTCTCGCTCAGTCCTGGTTTATATCTTTCAAAATACGCTCATACATGATCCTACAGACATGACCCGCTCTTCGCCTCCTTCGCCCTCCTCGGCGTTCTAGGCATGTTCAAGCCGTACCTGACTCTTGCCGATCCTGGCCTATTCCTCAGCATGTATGCGTTATTCCCTGAGATCTACCCATGTAGGCCTCTCCTTCTTCCTACCCTCCAGGTTTTTCTAAGACTTACACTTCTTAATCTCTTGCAGACCTCTACCACCCACTCGTCACCACCCTCCTCCACCTGCACGCCGCCCTCCTGCTCCCTCTGTTCCACTCGCTCTGGCTAGACCAGGGCACAGGGAACGCGAACTTTTTCTACGCTTCGACGTTAGTGTTTGGGATGGCGAACGGGGCGGCTATGGTCGATGCGATATGGGCTGGGCTGAGGATCGCGGTTGGAGGCAGGCAGGGGGAGGATGAGGGGGAGATTGCAGTCGTCCAGGAGTGATGATACAGAGGGAAAGCGCGCTTGACCGTAGTCGATTCGTGGTTGTCTTGGAGCACCTTTAGAGGTTCCCCGCGAAGCTCTGCTGTCCGCGGGCCGCATGGTCTTCGCTGTGCGGACTGCACGCCCCTCCTCGAGAGCAACAATTTTCGGGCCAAAAGACTCCAACTGTGCGTCCGTGTACAACAGTATGGCGCGACGTAATTCAGACTCTCAGTCGCCTCCTCGACGCCGGTTTGATGCCACGAGTCTCTGTGGAAGGCATTGGTTAATAAAGGCTTTGAGCTTGCCAAGGTCCAGCTACGTCCAGCGGCGGAGTAAAAATTGCACGTCGATTGCACAGTCGGAATTCAGCTCGTCAACATAGCAGGAGGTTGCAGTCCACGCAATACGGCAACAAGTAGACAGATATGACCGGTCCACAGCGCGCTTGGACGAGCGTCGCTTGGTGAAGAGGCGAGCAATTTGCGGATTTCCCACCGTCGTCGGCGCTGGCGCAGGACGTCCCCCACGCGCTCTCTGCGTCCTCCCCTTTTCTAAGGTGTTGTGCTGGATCGTAGCTTGCTTCCTGGGCTTCCTGGGCTCAATGACGAATAAAGCGGCTTCCAGAGTTCGTACTGGTTTTCAAAAACGTAGCTGTTTGACGCCTCGCGCTTGGGTCGGAGGCTGACGCATGACGACGGAGTCCAGGATTCGCAACGGCGCAGGAATTTCCTTCTCCTGCCACGACAATGCGGAGTGCTGTATGTACGCTACAAGTACGCGAAGGCGTCAGGATCGGGCCTGGTGGGCGGACGTATAAGACGGGCCATGTCCAACGCTGGCGCACATCCACGAAAAATTGTAGCCGCTGACCGCTGCGAATTTGGGATATGTTGTTTCACCCTTTGGCGGTCTTGGAAGACCTCGCTTCCCGTGGCGACGACAAAAACAATTTTGAGAGGGAGATCGTTGCTTGTCAATGGACTACGTTGTTTGTCGCAATGTAAGGTACCTTTAGGCCTAACTATCGGATGCCATAGCAGCTCGGTCCACCCCCCTGGCTGTACGGCCCGGGCTCTCACTCAAACCTGTCTACGCGCTGCCCCGTGCAGGTCGCTGTACCCCTGCGCCTGTCCTTCTAGCGCGTTCCGGTCATTGTTACCGCCGCCCTTTGTGCCCGATTCTGCAATACGACATTGATTGGAGCGGTCATTAGCGCTTCCTGAACAGCGAAGATGGCATAGGCGTTTCTGTTACGGTAATGCTGGCTGTGTCTTCGGATCCTGCGTCGTCAGTATACCACTTGGGCACAATGGACAAGTCGGTTCTATTTACGTACGGCCAGGGGCTAATCACGTTTTCGCATTGCAGAGGAGGTTCCTCGCCCCCCTGCCAGCGGTGTTCCTGGTGCGACGCCTTTGTCGTCGGGAGCGGTCAGCGTTTTGGGTAAGTGGAGCGCTGTAACAAAGACTTATGACAGGAACACAGTCTGCCCTGTTCTTGTTCGCCCTTTGGAGTTGGAAACTCTTCGGTTAATGGCATGATCATGAACGCCTGCCGTGACACTCACGGTGATTCCTCGTCCGATACCTAGCCAGCGTTATCATTTTTCATGCCAGTGTTCGTTGCAATTGTTTCTCGCGAATTATTTGATAGCCCGCGTATGCTGTCTCTGTCACTGGAGCGGCGCGACGGACGATAGGCAATCAGCCACAGTTCTTCCGGGTACGAATATGAGCGGCTTCTGGACGCGTAGATAGTGGGGTACCATGGTCACGGGAGCGGATGTCTTTTGTTTCATGGAACTTCTGTGGTAGCGCATCACTGAGTGGCGAGGCAGTAGCTCGGGACACTCGGTTAACACGACCGCTCAAGAACAAATCCATAGGGCGCAGTTTTCTTTGACGACTTTAGCAACTTTGTACCGGTGGACGTTGTACTGGGTCGAAAGGACTTCTCTGCTACTGAGCGTCATGATAGAGCCGATAGACAAACAATTGTGATACTGACGATATGGCGCGTCGTCATGCGGCGATTCACTGACTTGCAAGCATCTGCGGCCTGATAAGCTCTGGTGGCCGGTTCATTTGTCGCAGACAAAACGGTCCGATTACAGGATATGCCAATGCGAATAGATCTGGATAGTTGCAAACAACCACGGCATCCACACGCAGTTACTCGAATCCCCGGATCCAACACGAATCAGCATGAACGAGGACATGCGGCGAGCATACTTTGTACGAGTCGCACCGGTTGCATTGTTACAATGTCAGAGCAAAGATTTTACAATGAATTTTGCCAGCGGTTCCTCTGCGCCTTCCCGCGGCCGTGGCAACTGGGACCCACACAGCCACACAACTTCTTCCCGGAAAAGATGCGATCGATTGATCGGCGATCAGCGTCCGGCAGATCTCGATTTGCCAACGGAAGCAAATTGTGTGCTTCTCTAGGTGTCTGGGGTCCATTGCGCGCGGCCACAATGTTCGACGACACAGAAAACTGGTCCACATTTCTTCTTTGCTTATTGTTTACTATTACTGAGACGGTATAATGCGCCTTCCTGAGAGAAATATGCATGATGCGGAATTGCACCATCAGGCGCTGGTCTCATAGGCAAGGCTGCAACGCCAGCCATGAAGCCGTCTTTGTCTCTGGAGAAATGGTCCCTGAGGGCGGATCTATTACTTAGATATCGCCATAGCATTATGTACAAACGCGTCCGTAAATATTGGGTATGAGGTACAGGGAAAAGTCAATGAGCGATGAGTGGATGTTCAATACGCCAGCGTAACTCAAACATCATAGATGGTCCATGTCATGACCTCCTTAACTATCCTGCAGCACGCCGGAGAGAGAATCGTAGCTCATAGTGGCCGGATCTGTAAGATGAGACAGTCAGAGGGAGAACGTCAAATGAAAACATAACGTACTGTGGACTCTACAGTACACAACATCTTCTCCAGATGTTCGTGTACCGGTAAATGGCATGAACGTGACGCGGTCTCCTGAGCCGTCGTCGCTTCCTTCGGAGTCATTACCGTCCGGGGGTCTTTGTGTAAGCGGGACAGTTGAGTCCACCGAGGAGAACGTAGCACTTGAATGATTCGGAAGACTGAAGCGCAGGGACTCGCTGTCATTTAGCGGCTGACTTGGTACTCCGATATAGCCAAAAGGGTCTTGGGAGTCAAAGTCCTCTTGCGCTATTGACAAAGGGACGCAAGAAGATGTCAAGCTCTCCGTTTCCTTTGCTTTCACGGATGCCGAGGCGCTCTGGTAGTATATGAGTAGATGCCTCATGAATCGGAGCAAGGTGTCTTGCCTGAACGTGAATATTGAATTCTTGGCACTGCTCCCAGTGTGTCAGGACGTCGCGCCCCTTTGTTTGGAATATCGCAAACAACCGGGTTTTCTTCTTTGATTCGCGTTCTGAAAGAGTCAAGTGCGTCTGCATTAACCTGTCCGAGAATTCTTGAGTTAGTGAGATTGTAGAACGGCTCACTAGCCCCTTACTTGTTATATTGTCGCGTTAAATCAGCAAGGATCTCTGGATCTACGTTGTGGATGGATTCTTTGGTTTCGTACAGGATGAGCATTCCCTGATACAGATGCTGACGAGCATCCTCCAGCGGGCCTGCAGGTGATGTGGGCATATTTGAGACGTCCTAGAGCGAGAGACTGCGTCAAGTAAGGAGGTGTGAACAGCCAGCTGCGGGGGTTGCATTTCAGGCCTTGACCGGTGACAGAATATATACCTGACGTGCGAGTACCGTGGCCGCGCAAGCTGATGACTGATAACCATTTTGGGTACAAAAGACAAAAGCGGGAGCAAATCAGACTGTCCAGGGGAAGCTGTACGATCTGTTCTAATCTGAGAAGGAAGGCCCAAGCCTCTATAGGGAGTGGCAGGGCGACTGAGACATGGACTGATATGGGTCCATATTTGGTCTTGTTTGGCACGCTTACGTCTTTGTCCATCTGATGGTTCGCGTCGCGCACAGGACCGGGGTCTCGAGCTTGCGCGACTCGAACCTAAGTGCCCCGGGTTCCGCTATTGCTATGCTGGTCGGTCATGCCTGAAGAAACTGAACCATCTCACAGTGTCCCTCCCGACGTTCAAGAGGAGCTTAGTCCGTTCGAGCTCTGGTGGAGGAATCATCAGCAATGGCTCAAAACACAAGGTTACATGTTACGACCTCGCTACGCGCATGACTGGAGACCATCGTGGACTAGCAATGGGAAGTCCAGCTTGGACTGCGAAGACGGTCAGAGCCCTCAGGTTGGTGACTTATATTTGCTCGTGGCTCCGATACTAAAGTCCATATCAGTATGGTCAAATAACGGACGCTGTTCGTATTTCCGATGGTGTCATTGTCGCTCTCAAGCGCATCTCAAAGGTGTATGCATCGCAAGAAAGCGACTTTGGGGTCTTATTATCCTCTGAGCAATTCCGCGATGATCCGGAGAACCATTGTGTGCCCATTTACCAAGTGCTGGACGCGCCAGACGATAAAAAGTTGCAAATCCTCGTGATGCCATTCCTACGAATCTGGAACGACCCTCCGTTCGACACCTTCGGCGAAGTAATCTCTTTTATCGACCAATGTATCGAGGTAATTCCATTTCCTTTGGAAGTCCTTGCGAGTACCAACTGCAGAGCGTTCGTAGGGCTTGTATTTCATGCATAAACAACTAATAGCGCATAGGTGCGAGCGGTTACGCGGACTAACTACAACGCGAGCTGACATGAGGTCAGGGACTGCACATGGCGCAATATTATGATGGACCCGTCTGCTTTGTATCCGGAATCATTCCATCCTGTCCGAACCAGGCGCACAAGAGATTTCAAGGGCGATGCCAAACATTATACCCGAACCCAGCGACCCGTCAAGTACTATCTTATCGACTTTGGATTAACCCGCCGCTACAAGGCGGAGGACATGCCCCCCATGGAAGACATCGTGCCTGGCGGTGATAGGTCGGCGCCAGAGCATCAGCCTGCTGCTTTGGAGCGCAATCCGACGAAGAAGTGCAATCCATTCCCGACCGATGTGTACTATCTTGGCAACGTCATTCGAAAGCGGCTCATAGAGGTAAGATGTTCGAATAGCATGATACTTTTCCTCTAATACCGTCCTTGCTTGCAGCTGAATAAAGGCTTCGAATTCCTGGAGCCCCTCGTCAACGACATGGTCCAGGAAGAGCCCGACAAACGGCCGACCATGGAGGAGGTCTCCAAAAGGTTCGCTGAGATCCGCAAGACTCTCACCACGACCAAGCTGCGTTCCAGAGTCGTCCCTCGCAACGAAGGCAGGATCCAGGGGTTTCTCCGCAGCTTGAGCCATTGGTTTCGGCGCATCGAGTACATAATCCGGCGGACACCTGCTGTGCCTATGCCGAAGTAGCCCCTTGTTCTCTTCATGCTTGGTTATTCGGTACCTGGATTTATGGATCGTCCCTGCTTCATCTTCTAGACATCTTCACGTCTTGCATTATCATGTTACTTCATCGCTTGCTGTCGTCCAGCCGTCCGCTCCTTCAAGTTTCAACTATCTGCCGTTACTGCTAGAAAACAATGCCACTATGATCACGTTCCTTGAGACTCGAGTTATTTTGACGTTTGACGTACGCGCGCCTTCTTTGATATTTCCTGGCGGAGGTGCGGAGGTGCAAGGTCGCGTGTCTCTGCCATAGAAAGAACAAGGCAACAACGTCTATCTTCATTGCACGAACTGTACCGGAGTCTGGTGTGCGACGTGTTAGGCATAGGGCTTGGTGGAGACCATCCTTAGCGAGCAGTGGAGCGCGACTTGTACCTGCTCGGCCAAGCAACCGTCGTCGGCACTCATTTGCCCTTTAGCGGATGCGTGCCTTCATGCGATCCCGATAGAACATGCATGACCGCTGTCGATGCACGTCAGCGAAACTGAATGTTGCGTTCTAGCCAGACAGTGTTTCATGGAAGCACACTTGAGAACATTTGTGCCAGTAGGGGCAAGCAGGTACAAAGGATGCTGGCATCTTCCGGCATCGCGGAGTGCGACGCGACTCGCGATTGGAACTCAGATCTCGAGTCACGTGTTAGCATGCTTGAAATCAGAAATTCCTTCGGCACTCGGGTATGTTTGTATAAACTCAGAGACCTATGTCGAGCGAGGGAGCTGAATCATCTTTCTTGTGAACTCTGGAGTACTTCTGGATAAAGCTTCAAGGTTCGCCAACAGTGTAAGCACTCGCCGGCTCCTATAGGCCAGTTCATCATAGAGGAACATCCAGGTCAATCGATACGTGAGACTGATCCCTCGATGGCGACCAGCTAGACAGACCTGTTACCTTTATCAATGCTAGTTTAGGATGGTTCGGACAGCGACCTGGAGCCTTCCGGCAGCTTCGATGAATGGCATGGCTCGGTCCCAGACAGGCTAGGCCGTCCCGCATGCACATGTCCACATCAACGAAGATGATTATCAGATGTTCCAAACAGTGGTGAACGCGACCTGTACCAGCCTCTGGACAATCTGCCCTTACATTAGGAGGTATGCCACGGATCAGATTTACGGGACGTTGGGAACATGCTCAGGCAGTACGCTGGATGGCGCAGCTTGATGTGAACGCACAGGCCGTCTGTGGGTCCACAGATGAAATCGAAGAACAGATGAAATCGAAGAAACAGTGTATTCCCAGCATCACGGTGCTCCGGGTCTTCCGCCTATCTGCTGGGATCCGGACGGTTCTCAGTGGCAGCTTTGTCAACAATGATAACAGCGCCATCTAGGCTGAGCGCATCACAACTCGGCGGACGAACTTCCATGGATCCGAGGAGCTCCGCGCGAGGGCGAAGTCGTCTCCCCGGTAGGGTAAACAGGTCCACAGTCTGGGGTCGTTTTTTGCATCGAACAAACCATCTGGTCAGTGTTCACAAGCCCCTCGAAGACAATAAATCGCACGGCCTCACCCGTCCGAGCGTCGTCGGGATCACCTTTTTGCCTCGCTTGTGTCCGCGCACATGCTTGAACACCCGATTTTTAGAAGTCGCAACCTCCGTTTTATTGTCTAGCAAGCGATCGAGAGGAAGAGTAGAAGGTCGAAGGCGCTGTCGCTTGTCCGCGGGAATTCGTACACCGAGAGTAGAACTCATATCATGAGAACAGTCGCTGTCCGCCCTAGTTCCCGATCGATAAGATTCCGCCGTCCCATCGTAGTTAGCAAGATAGCAAACAACAAGATCATCGATAATTCATCAATAAGATACAACAGGAGAAACCAGTACAGCACCGAAGATTGAGTAAGCCCACACGGTGACTCTATGCTTTGTACAACGCGTCCAGAAACGCAGTGGCCAGCCGATTGACCATTTTGGGACCCACTGCACTTGAGTTTCCAAGCCCTAGAAATGCAAAGCATGAGCTCTACGCGGCCAGTGACATTCTGGATAAAGACTTGCCGTAAACCGCAACCATCGACCCTTGCCCCGAGGGGCGCAACTTCGCCTCCTGAACAGCATCTTTCAGATCCGCAATAAATGTATCCACGATCGGCACCGTCAGTCGCTGCACACCAAATTTCAGATCTACTACTCAGCCTCAGACAGCTTACGGCAGCTTACCGTGCAAGCAATGTGGACAGCGGCAGGGTTCGTGAGCCCGTTCAAATGCCAGCCCTTTCTACTCATCATGTCGCCCACCTCCAGGACATTCACCTCCGGCGACCGCGATGCGAATGCAATAACGGATGCGGGCGGGTTCCCGAGGACGTAAAGCTCAGGGATGGAATCCGTGATTGCTTGCCCGATTTTACGGGCACAGGCGACGATGGACTTGGCAGACGCCAGATATCCGCTGCACGAAGATAGCGTCAGCAGTGTGTTTGGTCAAAGGACGTCTATCTTACTCTCTGCCCATGTATTGCATAGCAGCCCATGCCCCAGCAATAAGGGACCCCGGTCTGAGGAAGAAAGAACCCACGCAGGGCGAGGGTATTTCAGTGTTTAGCCACTATCAGAATGGGGAAAGCACTTACCGAGACCCTGCTAAACCGGGACTCGCATATACACCACCTAAACACGCGTTCAATACATGCTTGTACGATTGGAACAGAACCGAATCATACCCATCCATTCTGGGTTTAGATAATACTGATGCTTGCGAAGTTCCGCATTACGATACATCACTACAGACGAGCCCTGCAAACATATGGAGAAAGTATCAATCACCAATCCTCATGCACTTTGAACAAACCACCGACCTTAGGAGCGAACCCGTACTGCCCAAGCCACAACCCAAGTCAGCCAACCCTAACCCTAGCTCGTGCCACACGGGACAAAACGGACCTTATGTGTATCGCAGCTAATACTTGTCACACCCGGAACCCGAAAGTCAAATAGCGGCACCTTCTTCTTGTTCCCTTTTCCTTCGAAATCAGGGAACTCGCCGTAGCCAGCTTCCTCGAGGAAGGGGACGATGAACGATCCAAGACAGCAGTCGACGTGCAGCCCGATATCGTGCTTCTTGGCGAGCTCGCCGAGCTCGGGGATCGGATCGATGTTGCCGTCTGGGAAGTTTATAGCGGATCCTACGAGCTATGAAAAATGTACTGCGTGAGTGGGAGTGAAAGGGAGGCGAGGGGGGAATAGTTACCATAATGGTGTTGGCGTTACTTTGAGGTCACGTGAGCAAAGACGCGTTCGAAAAGTGGCAGCGGTGACTTACATTGCGCGCTTCACCCGCTTCAGGTCGACCTGGCGGGTGGCAGGGTCCACCGGGATGGAGTGCAGCTTGATCTTAAAGTAGTTCGCCGCCTTGTCAAAGGCCGCATGCGCAGACGCGGGTATGATCCTGTGGAACCACGTCAGAATACCAACACGTGTATTCGGCGGAGGATGTAACTGACATTTCAGGCTCAGTGATGCCCTTCACCTCCTTTGCCCACTCTCGGTGCGTTTTAACCGCCATGACGATACTTTCCGTTCCACCCGAGGTGGTTGTGCCAGCACCGTCGGGGTTGCTGTACATCCTGAGACACATGGCCACGATTTCTGCTTCCATTTTGCGGACTGCTGGGAACACGTCTGGGTGCAGGGGGTTGGAAACGCAATACCGCTGGAACGCCGCGACGATGATCTGCTCCATGTCGGGTCCGCCGTCTAGCAGAAGGAAGCTCAGGGGCTCAGTCCGAGAATTTCAGCTGGGTTGCACTCACGGTAGACAGCACCGCTCAATTTGCCGTTCCTCCAATTGACCTCATTCCCCATCTCCGCGTCCATTCTTTCCATTTCTTGTACGATCCAGTCGGACGTCTTGCCCTGGGATGGTAAGGACAGATGCCGGATAACGTTCGGGCCCTGCGGCACCAACTTGCTCTCAATGTCGATCTTCGCCTTTGCCATCTCCGTCTCGACCTTCTTCTTCATTTGCGGCATACGAAGGGCGAGGAAAACGACTTGCTACATGGCATATACTAAGCACGGCACGAGGCATGGGTGAAAGACTGGACAGCCGCACACCTGCGCGACCCATTTGTAGACGTCTGTGAGGGTCGAGGTTATACCGCGGGCACAGAGGTGCCGGTAAACTTTGAGTGAGTTGGTCCAGACGACGTAGAGGAGCAAGAGTGTCTTGACATTGTCGAGGGTGGCCAGACGTGTAGGAGAAACGGCACTGGAGGCTTTCTGCATCGAGGAAGGCATCCTGCCAGAGTTTGTTCAGTCTGACCTATACGCAGACGACTTGGGGAGGTGTACGCCGGTGTATAGTTCGAGTGGACAAACTAGTTCTATGCAAAGACGAGATTTAGTAGCCTATAAGTTGTGTGTTTTGTATTGGGCCTGGGGGCTTGACCGTTCCAGTTCTGAGAGAGGCAGAAGTCCTGAGGTAGCCTGATACGGCCTATGAGAAAGTGACAGTGTCAAGGACGTGGAAGACGGGCAGCGATACCGCAGAACTCGGCGCGCAGTTCGTCCGCACTCGACAGTCTTAGCATCAGTGAGGGTAGCCTCAAGCCTCCGTGTTTTGGCCGCTGTCGGGTCCGGCATCGGGGTGTTGCCGACTTCCGTTGAGGCCATCATTCGCCGTCCACACTCTAGTAGCAGCCATACACGTCTCTGGCCTTATTGACTTGATATCGTCCACAAGATGCGAATGGTGAGGATACAGTTTGTTTTCGTCAATCAGCCACCCAATGATCAGCTTCTGTAGCTAGCGCAAGAAGAAGAAACCGACGACGTTGAGGTTACCTGGGGTTAGTTCTTGCCGCGCCGTGGTTCGACAGAACTCCCGACACTCAAAGTATTACTAGAGGATCAGCAGAGGATTAACAACTTCTCGAAACTCAATACACGTCTGAGAGCTATCGAGGAAAAACTGGGGAATCTGAAGGTGCGCAAACCGGATCGCCATCTAGGAGGCTGTCGTGACATGTGTATCAGGAAGAGAAGGAGGCCCTGGATGATTTATCAACAGAGCTGGAGCTAGCGGACGAAGATGAACCAGTTTTGTGCGTTTACGTCTACGTCTTTCCGGTCTCTCTGTCCGTCTCATCCGCCCGCCAGATATAAAATTGGAGAATCGTTCTTTAAGCTCTCGCATTCCAGCGCCATGAAGCGACTAGAGAGCGATCAAGAATCAATAGTGTCCCAGATTTCTGCCCTCGCCTCATCCACGGAGGAATGCGAGGCGACGATGAAAGAGCTGAAGGTTGTTCTCTACGCGAAATTTGGCAAGGCTATCAATCTCGATGAGTAGAATGCTGAGAACTCTTTCGCTGCCTGGGTGTCGAGGTTGACGATGGTCCATGCTGCACCGACCCAATGTTAACTGTATGTTTACTGTATCCATAGTTCTGCTCTTAGCTGTGATATGTCCTAATCCAAAATTCATATTTCTACTCGAAGATACCATAATTCCTCAAATCTTCTGAAAACAATACTCGACGCTGGCATTCACTGACTGTCTTCGTCCTCTGCTCGCCGAATCCCTTCCCGATTCTTTTCAACGTCCGCGAAGCGAAGATCCCTGATAACGATCGATGACGTAGGCACACGATCACCTTCTCCACCCAGCTCACTCTTGACCACGATCTTACGCTGAAAAGGATGTTATACATAGAATATCTAGTAAGCAGGCTATCTATCCGCTGTACCGTATATTGTATGTCTCATACTGAATCTATCTTGTCGTCTTCAGGTTCGAGGCAGTGTCCAAGGAGTGAACTTTCGCCACTGGACGGCGACCGAAGCCAGATCTCTAGGTCTCACCGGATGGGTGCGGAACACACCTGAGGGCCATGTCGACGGAGCGGCCCTTGGTAAAGAGGAAAGTATCGAAAAGTTGTGAGTACACTGTGCTTCGTATGAGGCATTGTTTCTTATTGACTTGGCCCGCCGGGTGATAGTAAGAAGTCGTTGCATCGAGGGCCAAGCATTGCACAGGTGACGGGAGTGGATATTGGGAAAGAGCAGACGGTCGAGAAACCGGAAGACATAAATTGGGACTTGACCGACTTTTCTATCCGTCGATGAGGTAGTATAACAATAGACGTGAGTAGTGCCGTTGATCAAAGCAGCGCTTCACGCATGCTGACACCCGCTGGTCGAATAGACTACGGCTTGGGTGGTCGCTCTGTGCATTGTCAGGCAAGGTGCCGTCGCTAAAGAAGTACAACATCGTCCCTTGGGAGACTCGATTGATCGGTACTGGCCCTCTAGAGCGGGTGCGATCCGCTGCCAAAGAATAACGGCGGCGCCCTGATGCAAGCAAGAGGTCGGACGTGCATGGCTATTGTGCAGAATATGGCAACTGAGCTGCAGGGTGGCAGTCCCGACAGGTTCTTGTTCGGCCCTGGAAACAGCGCAAACTATTCCAGTCCACGCCTTCTAGCTGGGCCCAAGGCCCCCTGCGACCGTTCCGTTAGGATGGTCGCCGTTTCCCATGCAAGTTCCTCCGGATGCAAGGATGAATACTGCAAACCGGACCCGGCGACATGCCACCGCCGATGGCGTTAAGAGTGTTGCAGATTCCAGCATAGCCTCTGCTTGATGTTCCATCCCAAACTAACAGCGGAACAAAGGCTTGGTATCAATCTGCGCTGGCTCGTTCCGATGATATGTTGGGGCAAGCTATTTACAGCTTCTGCACCCGGAACTCCTTTGACAGACGGCAATGGGGCAATGAGCGGCGGCGGGAACGTGCAGGGGCTGTGGGTCCCTGTAGGTTTGATTTACGTACCGTGACCCTCCCAAATTTTGACGCGCTCGTCCTTTTGAGAACAATGACGACCATCATTAATTTATTCGTAACATACCCACCAAGCTTGGGCCTGAGAAGAGCTTGATCGAGTAAGTTTTAGCCATGCAGTATTTTTATTTCTACATCGAGCGTTGAACGTGAACGTTAACCGTTGCACGTTGCTCTGAAATTTTTGCGTTTATGGATTGCGGGATAGCATTAATCAAGTTGCCATATTGACTTCTGCTGCGTGATGGCAATACAATTATGAGAAGAGTAGATTTACTGCTACAACTAGTATGTCCTTGGTCTCCCAGCAGGATCCGATACACCGAATACACAGACACACGCGGTCACGCCAACATGGCAGCAAAAGCCTTGTGTGCGTCCTCACTCTTCATCCTGTCTTGCCGATCTTGCACCCAACAGCTTTCCATGATGGACCACACCTCGTCGGGAATGCCGTCTGGACGTGGCGGTCGTTCTCCTGCGAGCACATTGATTTCTACCTCCTCCTCGGAGCGTATGTCGTGCCACGGGTACTTCAGAGTATACATCTGCAGACGCAATGAGCGCAAGTCTCACAACGATGCGACGGACGGACCTCTAAGCACACGCACGCGAAGCCGTACATATCGCACGCAGCGGTTACCCTGTTCCGTACGTCTGCGTCTGTTTCACCGGGGCGCCTGAATACCTCTGGCGCCATCCAACGACAAGAGCCGCTGCTCCCGGGCTCCCGGCTGACAGTGCGACTGGACGCGAAAGTGGTGATACCGAAATCCGTCAAGCAGGGCTCCAAGTTGTCGTCGACCACAATGTTCAGCTGTAATTATCGAAGTTAGACCGATACTACCCACTAGTCATGAAGCACCTACCAGCTTCAAATCCTTATGAACTGCATCATGGCGATGCATGTAAGACAAAGCATCCGCAATACGTTCAAGCTTGAATGGAGTCAAGACCTCTGTATACAACAACACGCGACAGTGCTCACCAAATGAATGTAGTCCACGCTCCGATTCCTCCTTAACTGCTTCCGCAGATAGCTGTTCAGGTTACCGTTTTTGCACCAGGGAGAAATCATGCCCGGGCCAGGCTGCGCAGGCGGAGGGCAAGCTCGGCATAACCCAAGGAGCGGCAGAATATTCCGATGATGAAGCTGTCGCCATATGATGACTTCCCGACTGAACCTCTACCGCGACAGGTCAGATCTCGCCACAGATGCACCTATAGAAAAAGGCGTACCTTGAGATCTGGCAATACGTGCTCGTGATCATCGGAGAGCACGGTGTTCAGGATTTTGATGGCAACAGCACGGCCCTCTATCTTTGCCATCCAGACAGTCCCGTAACCCCCGGAGTCACAGCGTTCGGTGAGATCGACCTGAATCTCGTCCGTGTCCTTGAAAAGAGCCGGTGGAAGCATCTCCCAGGACCGCGCCTTATGGCACACTTCTCGTATGACCTTCTCGCATTGAGAGGCGAAATTGTCTTCATCTTCCGCGGCGCCCGTGCCTGTGCCATTGGAATCACGGGCGATACCGGCAGCCTAGAGACAAGCAGCATAAGTAACTCGCACGGCGTTACGACTGCAAACGATGCACCAGTTCGAACATGTCCAGGGCCATCACAATGAGCAGGTCCGGCAAGGCTACGAGTGCCTCAGCCAGGGGAACTCTTCGATCGTCTTGGATCTCATCCCGTTTGAACTGAAGGTCGAGCAGCGCCTGTACACCGCATGTAAATTGCTCTCTATCCTTGTCTACGAGATATACTGTCCCTATGATATCCAGTTTAGACACAGGAAAGAATGACAATACGATTAGACTCACCGACGATACCGATAGCCAGTTCGAGGAGCTCGGGTGTCCTGTCCTTTATTTCTTCCAGTGTTTGAGCTATAATGTCGCTCGTGGGTAAGCGGGAACGGACGGACTCCGGACTTGGACTTGAGATCTCCAATGAAGACCACTGAAAGCAGCTTGTCTCGCTGTCGGAACTCGTATCGCTCGGAGATACGATAGGTGAAGTCAGTTGCGAGGATTCTGCTATAGGAGATCCTTCAGTACCGTATGGTATGTAATATCAGTGGTGGACTCGCCAGCAGAGCTCCTGCTGCTTCTTTCCTGTGCTGCTCGGGCTTCCGCTTTAGCCCTCTTCCTTGCTTGCTCGGTGGTTTGCTAGACCAGCGGATAAGCAAAGTAAGATGGATGGGATACAAAGAATCAAACGCACCTTGACATGGGTTTGGAACGTGCTACTCGTTATACGGTATAATTTTGTAGTTTGTAGGACGTCAGGTCCCCATGAATGTCTGAGTGTAGTAGACTGCTGCCTCAGCCCCTCTCGCAAGTTGACCAACCTGAAGAAGAATTAACTATGTACACTCGATCGTATTAGTCACTTACTGTCCATATAGCTGCTCTAGCAGTGCCCTCTGGTCCGTAGAGAGTCTCCCCTCCCAATGCCGCCATTCTAAATAAGCTTTCCTAATATTGCGATCTTGCCATTTCAAGAATTGCCTGATATGTGGGCCCGAGACGCCTATATGAGAATCCAAGAACACTTGCGAGGCTGGCTCGTATGACGAGTAAGAAACCTTGCTAAGGGGATCGACCGAGCTCTGAGCTGAGTAGACAGACATGATTATGCCGCCGCGAAAACACAGGCGGACAGGTATATATGGACCGGCTGACTGCCGAAATGATACCGTGCGCGAAAGGAACCAGATGACTGGTTACGGACTTCATGTCCAGTATGCATATACATCGCCGGTATCGCAGACAGTACGGAAAACAAAGAATGCGATCCCACGCCAGTTACACAGGTAATCGGTAAGGATCTGAGATTCCCGGAGATTCACGAGGACCCCGGACACATGGCTGTGGGAATCGGGCTGTCCATCAGCATTCGAACCGAGAGTCAACGACAAGGCTCGCCTCCATGCACGGGCAGGCGTGGATCTCTCTGCCTTTCAACGCTCGGTCACGGGAGAAGTGGGTTTCCTTCGAGAATGTCCAGTCCTGCGCCAGCTGAAGAGGACGACGACCTGCCCATCCGTGCTCCTGAGCATGGCGCACTAATGCCTTCAGAACTGTTTTGGCGGCGCCATCACAAGTGGCTCGAACAGCGTGGCTACGTGCTGAGGCCTCGCTACCATGATACATGGCGCCCGTCCTGGAAAGCCACGGGTATACAGTCCTATCGAGCCGAGGATGGTATCGCTGCCGTGGTGTGTATCTCTTCTCATTCAGAAAAGTCTTGATCTTGCTGACCGAGCATCAGGGCGGAGGCGTCGTGGTTGACGCAAGACGTACTTCAGATGGGTCTATAGTGGCGTTGAAGCAAGTCAAAAAGCACATTCATCCATATGAAGCGGATATTGGTCTGTTCTTTTCGTCAGAGCCTCTCTCCTCTGATCCGCGGAACCACTGTGTCCGAATACTTGAAGTTCTGGAGGTGCCCGACGATAGCGATGTAACGGTGCTTGTGATGCCATATTTACATGCCTACGATTGCCCCCGTTTCGATACCTTTGGAGAGGTCGTGTCTTTCTTTAAGCAAATATTCGAGGTAATAATCTCCTAATGTGTAGCGAGACTGTTCACGATCCGATTCCGTCAGGGACTACAATTCATGCACGCCCATCATGTCGCTCATCGGTTCGTTGTGTCTGCACAGTAATTATATCCCCTCGCGCTAACTGACGGTCCCATGCTAGGGATTGCTATTCTCGCAATATTATGATGGATGCAAACCATTTATTCCCTGAAGGTTTTCATCCTGTCGTTACCCTACAAAAACCGGACATAAGCGGATCGAGCAAACATTCTACGCGCACATGGCACCCTGTCCGTTATTACTTTGTGGATTTCGGGATATCACGGCGTTACAAACCTGAGGATCTTCCTGTCCTTGAACCGCAAATACTGGGCGCTGATACGACTGTGCCGGAATTTGAAGAATCGGATGAGCCAGTGGATCCGTTCCCGACAGACGTGTACTACCTCGGAAATATGATAAGGGAGGACTTCATACAAGTACGTATTACTCGCTACTCTCACGTTCTGAGTGCTTAGGATGTATCGCAGACGAGATATGGCTTCGAGTTCATTGAGCCTCTCGTTTCCGATATGGTTCAAAACGACCCTTCGAGCCGACCTACAATGGACGAAGTAGTGACTCGCTTCGAGGCTATCCGCAAGTCTCTTAGTAGCTGGAAGCTGCGTTCTCGCATTGCGGAACGTGACGAGGTCGAACTTCTAGAATTATACCGGACAATAATACATTGGAAGCGGCGTATCGCGTATGTGGCTCGGCGGGTCCCCGCCTTGCCCCTTCCGTGAGCAGCGTTCCGCGAGTACCTTGGATTTTCTGTTATTTCGCACCCTGTGGTACTACCCTTCACTAGTGCATCTGTCGTCACGCTCACTCCAACCTTATCTCCATTTGTTTGCTCTGGTCTATTGTCTCCCCTTACCTTGCTCTCTATCACGTACCGCTTACATATCGGGATGATACGCAAACTAGTGTTCGTCGCTCACGCTCTTAATCAAGTGTTGCCGAAGACCCCTTCGGCTCGGCTGTACCTGGGTGGGAAAGAATCGTGGTTTAGCGCTCAGGAGTGATCCATCGCGTTGATAGCTGCACAGCGTCGAGTCCTGCCCGGTTCTTGTGTTCCATTCTCAGCGACTCTGGCAGATATAGCGTGTACGGGATTGCCTTGCACGATTGACAGTACAATTGCATGCGCCCTCGCGACCGCGAAGGCTAGCTCCCAATTGTCACAAAGAACATGTTCAAGAGACTCCGAGATGGTATCCTTTGTACCGCCTGTATGCCCGGGACGTAAGTTAGGATTCGAACGATGTGGTATATAAGTATCCTCCAACCCTGCTGCGTCCCGGTACCACACACCTGCTATGACTACTCTCCAGACGCTGACAGCCCGGTCGATCTCGAAAGCCTATGGCACTGGTCGTTACGATGAAGGCGGCCTCCAGGAGATGATTCACCATGCCACTCTGATAGTAGAACAGGTCGAAATGAGGGCTAAAGCTGTCATGGAGTCGTTGAACGACAACCGACTCCGTGCTCTGGCCGAAGCAATCACCGGTGAGCTGCACTTCCTAGTAGCTTTGACCTCTTACAAGCGGTCCCTTTCGCAGAACTGTCCTTCCTTCATGGATCGGATCATGCTCGATTTCAGGCAACACTTTCGAATATAATGAACATGATGAACCTGGAGGACCGGAAGAAAATGCCGGTGGTAATTCTGGCGCTTCCCAAGGATATCGTGCTTCATTTCCTGAATATGCTCCAATTCGTACGCGAGACTCCTTCACTTTATTGTGGCATGCTCAGTTAAGTATATTGGCAGGCTATTGATGAAGCACGTCTCTGGGAAGAGGGTTCAGACCTTAATTCTCCTGCCCGAGTCCTGCATCCGTTCAGAATGCATTGCTACGCCGCGCTACGGAGGCTCAGTTTTCATGCGGAGTTGGTCCCGTCTGTCCTCTACTTGCAAGGTCGACGGATGCCGACCATCGAGGGGTCGGCTTTGGCGACAGGCTCCTTCGCGCAAGTCTTTCGGGGCAAGTGGTTGGGCCGAACAGTAGCACAGAAAAGGTTCCATCCGGCTTATGATCCGGACGAGCAAGAAAGGAAACGATTGGTATGTCTGACATTCCGAGTCAGCTCCGAGTCTTCTGCTGATAAACGATCTACCCAGCGATGCCTTAGAGAAATAGTCCTCTGGAGACAGCTCTCGCACAAGAACGTACTTCCGCTGCTCGGAATATTCGATGTCGGCGGTACCGATGACCTGGGTGAATTAAGACTTGCTATGGTGTCTCCCTGGGCGCATAATGCAAATGTTATCAACTATGTCACGAAACAGGGAGGCAACCCAACGAGCATTGTAAGGAACACATCTTTCGCGGGAAGATTATCGATAACTCACTGTAAGGTTTTACAGCTTGCTGCAGTTGCGGATGTGCTTTCGTACATGCATGCACATGACCCACCAATGGTTCACGGAGACATCCACCCGGTGCGTACGAGCTCCCCGTAGCATCCAATATTTGCCGGACATATCTGAGTGGCACGTCGCAGGGCAATATCTTGATCGACAAATATGGCCACCCACTAGTGACCGACTTTGGTCTTAGCAGGTTCCACGGGTCCTCCACTACCAATGGAACTTCAGGAGACAAAGGTCCAGACGCTTATCGACCCCCGGAGCATTGGGATCTCACGCAGCCCAGATGGGAGCCAACGACCTATTCCGACATGTATTCCTTTGGGTGTCTTTGTTTTCATGTACGTCCTTCCATGTCCAGATGCGGAATATGTCCTGATTCTCGCAGATCTACGCACTGCGTGCGCCTTGGCAAGGACGTACACCGAGGAGAATTGAGATATCGGTTAAGGCTGGAGAAAGACCTGAGAGACCGTCCGAAGGTATAAGCGATCCCGCCTGGGTTATTATCCAGTCGTGTTGGGTACATGAGAGTAAACGTAGAATGAGCAGCACCGAGGCATGGGTGGCCTTGAAAAGGTTGGGCAACATCTAGTCAGATATGGTGGGGAATGGGCGGCAGAGTTCCTTCCTATTGTATAGCATTATTTACTTCAGTGTTGAACGTTGATCAAGTGTGATTGTAATCAGGGCATCGGTGACCGAGCAATGAAACGCTTGGCTGAGGACAGAGAGGCTCTCGCATCTGCTTCCGCGGTGTCAAGAATCTATTATCCAAGATCCGAGACCGTGAGATCCCGGATCAATCACGATATCATGATGCGTCCGGAAAAGGAAGTTGTTTGATCTTATGGGTCCCAGGATATCAATATTGTCAGGATGGCGGGACCGTGCAGGAGATGTAGGTCCCTATAAATCCTTATGTATCGTTACCCTGATTGATCCTGGTGCGCTCCTCCTGCTGGAAGCGATGCAATAATTATAGTCGGTAACAGCTCTGATGGTCAGTCTCGGCCTGGATACCCGGAAGACGATCATGGGACTAGAAGTACTCTTCGCACTGTCTTCATTGCGGCAACCTTGCACGACTCTCGGAAATAAAGATTTGAAGCTTGAGATTGGGTGTGGAAAGCTTCATTAACTGACGACAATGCTTCGGACAGGTTGGTAGCTGGGGACGTGCTGTGATTGTTGGTCCGGTCCCATTTTACACATCTTGACTAGCATGATGTGGCTATCGTTCTCGGCGCAAATATCGTATGCAAGAGCCAGCTGGAGCGGCATCGTTCTGAGTAAGGAGGATCTCACTATCAGTGACGTTACCGGGAAATACGGTGCACCTCTCGCGGACTTGCTTCTGCATAGCTCGCAGATGCTTGAACTTAGGTCGCCTGTACATTATCACTTGTCTAGATGCGCTGGCAGTATTCTGGTACTACATCGAAGCATTTCATCCAGAGATGTAGGTGAGATAACGTCGGGGTTGAGATAAGACACATGGATTATAGTCCTTGCAAAGCAAATAAGTAGTACGAGCCTACGGCTCTAGCATAGCTCTCAGAGCATGCTGAACAGCGTCGCTCGTCAGTCTGTCTTGCGGTTCCTGCGGCCAACATGCTTCTATGAGCGACCAAACAGCCGGGGGGACAGTGTCTCCAGCTGGCCGAGGTGGACGGCGATTTTGCAACACTCGCGTCGCGACCGTGATATTATTAAGATCTCCCCAGGGTAATCGCAGCGTGTAGATCTATGTGTGTTCAGCTTCTTGAGGCTTGAGCAAGAATGAAAACAGTACCTCGATGCAAAGACATGCGAAACTGTACATGTCGCAGGCTGGTGTAAGCTGGCGCCGCTGCTCGTCGAACCGAGTATCGCTGGGTATATCGTCCCCGCTAGCGTCCAATCTCTCACTGTCGCTAGTCATCTCATCCTCTGTCTTTCCAGAACTATCCTTGGGTTTATCAGGAGCATCGTCCTGGTCCTCCGGCTTCAGCGTTTCCGGTGCTTGGAACTGCACAGTTCCGTCGCCGGGCTTCTCCGAGGTCACAGTGAATGACTGACTGAATGTGGTTATGCCGAAGTCAGTCAGGCGGGGTTCGCCTTGCCACATGACGATGTTTCTCTGATACCGCCAAGGGTCAGGAAGGCGGTAAGCCGAGAGGGAAAGACGTACGCCTTTCAGGTCCCTGTGCACTATAGGTGGATCGTGACTATGTAGATGACTGAGGGCGCCCGCAATGCGTTCCAGCTTGGCTGCAGTTAGGGTGATTGAAGGCCGCAGAATGGTCGAATAACTCACCATGTAGAGCCGATCACACTCTTTATGCTCGCTGATATAGTCAGTCAGATTGCCTTGTTCGCAGTAGGGAGAAACGAGTCCCGCAACGCCGAAACCAGGAACATTCCCGCAGACACCCAGGAGAGGGAGGATGTTCTCGTGGTTCAGCTGCTTCCATACAATAGCCTCTCGGCGGAATTTCTAGTTTATGGACTGAGATGGCGACACAGACCATCGTGCGGCAGACGCACCTTCATCGCAACCTCCAAACCTCTGGCTTGATGTTTACCCTTGTGAAACATCTTCACTGCCACAACTGTGTCGCCCATTGTAGCCTTGTATACACTTGCTGATGCACCAACATCGATGTAGGCATCATCACGATCGCCGAATGTCACAACCACATTGAGACAAGTGGGAAGAGCGCCCGACTTCTGACTAACCCTTCTCAAGACGAACTCGCAATCTTCCCTAAATGAGTCCGACACGTCCCTGCCTTCGTTCAGGTCATAACCAATGATAGCCTGATAACCATTCCTCAATTAGCAAGGTATATGGCAACGTGATTGAGACTCACGCGTTGCAGCAAGTTGAGAGCCACTTTTATAATATGAGGGGGCATATTCTTCACGTCTTCGACCGCCTTCTCGCGATCCCCAAGTAGACAAGCTACTTTAGAAGCGAAGTCTGACCAATCATTGTTCACTGACAGAGCAAGTCCTGCGGAGAATCAAGGACGACTTAGATCTGGAGGATTGTCATGAAGATGCGCAGGCAATGAAACGTACCCAGTATGATTTGCGCGAAACCGCTTTTTTCCGGATAAGAGTTCAAGTACTCAAGCAAGTCATTAACTTCATTTTCCTGTGGTGCTGCTCTGCGTTCTTCGTCTAAAGAGTCGACTGAGAAGGATGTCGTGCTACTGCTTGAACGGAAGGGATAAGTAGTCGAATTGTCTGTTGAAGACGTAGACGAGGCATCTATTGTGAACCGTGGGTTGATCAGAATGATGCCCCACAATTCCCTTTGACCTGGCACGTACAAGGACTAGTGGCTTGAGGACTTGACTGACCGGAAGTAGGATTTGACATTGATTTGATAATGTCGGTCGATTTCTTGGATGGTACGGTTCAGGAGATCATGAAAGCGGGTAAGAGACGAGCGTGCTCACACGGGCTTCCTGCAAAAAGACAATGCAATCCCCTCGGAGGCGCAGAAGCTTTATCAACTTCCCATACGATCCTTGCCAAGTGTGCAGGTTCTCGCCCAAATCCGCACGCACGGCCGCGAGCCTGTAACACTCTATGAAGTGAAGTGCTGTAGTGATGGCACTAGAACGCGCCTTTCATACATCCTTCTCAAGTTTTGTAGCTCCTGTTGAGAAGCAATCCGCCGACTGATTTCTTCTTTGTATATTCGGTTGTATCCATCCTCTAAGGCGTTATCAGCGTCGTTCAGAAGCCAGCGTATGCCTTTCTTCGCCCTCTTCGAAGTCGCCACAATATCAGCGGGATAGCTAGTTGTTCTGGGAGCTGGCATCCTCGGGAGAGAGTGGACAATGAGACCAAAACGACGAATACTGATCTCGCGAGGGCATCAGGATATTTATATGGGTCTCCTGGGCTATTCAAGAGAGACCTTCCCATGACGAGCACAGCCTATTTCCTCGTCCTTGGGAAATGAAGCGGCACCAGAGCGCACGGTGCAATGGCTCCCAGAGGTCCAAGCCCAGTACAAGCATTAATCGTTGTCAAAGTAGGTTGGACGCCGCGATGCGGATCTCAGATCTGATGGATGACGGACTGTGAAATATGTAGGTTTATTCGGTAACGGAACTTGTTCACGGTGACAGAGGTCATTGTTCCTCACTGGTTGAAGCTCGCTGGCAGCCTTCCTCTCAGTTTAGGGACAGATGTCCCTCCCTGCAGACACTGAGGCCGACGATGTCGACAAAGATCTATATGACCAGCCTTTACATCCTTCGGACCCAGGAGCCCTAAGCAAAGCGGAAATCACCTGGCGGGGTCGTCAGAAATGGCTCGAACAGCATGGTTATATGCTGAGACCTCGATATCACCAGTCATGGAGACCGTCTTGGAAGGACTCGAAGAAAAGCTTCTATGACTGCGAAGATGGAGTGTCGATATGGGTATGCACGTCCTTCTTTGCAATCAATGCTCACAACCTTCCACGGTCATTCTAGCACGGGAGTATCATCGATGCTACTCGCACGTCCGACGGATCCCTGGTTGTACTGAAGGAAATCAAGAAGTCACGCCATCCTCACGAGGCAGATATCGGTCTCTTTTTTTCTGCTGAGCCTCTCGCCTCCGATCCAAAAAATCACTGCGTGCCGATTCTTGAGGTTCTGCAAGTGCCCGATGATGAGGACTTGATCGTCTTCGTGATGCCGTTTCTGCGTGCTTACCGTTCACCGATTTTTGATACCTTCGGCGAAGCAGTCGCATACTTCAAGCAAGTGTTCGAGGTTCGTTCTTCCTCTTTCCTGTGATACGTCACTGGAACTGTCGTCACTTGTAGGGTCTACAATTTATGCATGTTCACCACGTTGCTCATCGGTACGCTGTTCACCAGTATGGCCTAACGTATCTCACACGGAGCATTGCAAGGGATTGTGATGGGCGCAATATTATGATGGATGGTGTACATCTATACCCCCATGGTTTTCATCCAATGAGCGCTCAGATGAAGCCTGATTTAAGCGGTTTTGCCAAGCACTATAGCCGGACGGAGCGACCTGTCAAGTACTATTTCATAGACTTCGGCATTTCGCGACGCTACAGTCCGGACAATGAGGCCCCTCGCGAGCCACAGATATTGGGCGGCGACCAGAGCGTCCCAGAATTTCGAGATTCCGACGAGCCGATGGACCCATTTCCAACAGACGTGTACTATCTGGGAAACATGATACGAGAAGACTTCATCAATGTAAGCGCACCTTCGTCCCCACTGTAGCCTACCTTAAGTGGAACGCTTAGGCGAAGTATGGTTTCGAGTTCATGGGTCCCCTCGTCTCCGACATGGTCCAGGATGATCCTATCAAGCGGCCGAACATGGACGAAGTAGTTACTCGCTTTGAAAACATCCAGAAGTCTCTCAACAGCTGGAAACTGCGTTCCAGGGTTGTCGAACGAGACGCGGCTCCTATACTTAACTTATATCGGTTTCTCGTTCATTGGAGACGGCGCATCAACTACTGACCTCCACACAATGACTCCTACCGCGGAAGTCTACAAGTCGGAGTGGCTTAACGAAAGTGTTGCTATGAAGGTTGTCACCCATTCGGTCCATCAGGGTCAAGACGAAGATCCTGAACGCAGGAAGAAGGCGCGTACGCTATCCCTTGATTATAAATCCTTCCTGTCTGACTCAATATCATTCCGTCAGGCTTTTCTTCGCGAATTGGTTCTCTGGAGACAGCTTCGGCATCGACATATTCTGCCTTTACTGGCAATGCACTCCTGGCCGATGGGGACATCTCGTCATCTACGCTTCTGCATGGTGAGCCCGTGGGCCGCCAATGGCACCCTGAGAGCGTACTTGGAGAGTTATAAGCCACAGCCGAATGATCGTGTTCGCATAGTAGGCAATAGTCTGTCTGCCGTGATGGGAGTCATACCTGACACGAACAACGCTAGATCGTTAGCATAGCGGATGCGCTCTCCTACCTCCATGCACATGAGCCACAACTAGTTCACGGTGACCTCCATATAGTGCGCATCAACCCTCCGACTCGAGATGCTCCAGGACTGAACACTATCCCGCAGGGAAATGTTGTGGTTGACAGTAATCATCAACCACTAATAACCGACTTCGGTCTCAGTCAGTTCTACGGGTCTTTTACGACCTCCCAGATATCCGGCGACAAATGCGCAATGGTGTGGCGGGCTCCGGAGCTGTGGGAATCCCAAACATTCGAACCAAGGTCCTCATCCGATATGTATGCCTTTGCATTCCTGTGTTACGAGGTACTGTCCTTTTACCGAACATATCGTATGCTGCACGATATCATACTTTCCCAGGTTCTCAGCGGCAGGCGGCCTTGGTCCAACAAGACGGTTTTCAAGGTACATTCGATGGTTATCAGTGGTGAGAGGCCCCCGCGGTCGAGATCCATATCGGATGATCTGTGGCAGATCATTCGTGCTTGTTGGAGGCCGGACCACGCTGAGAGGATGCCAGCCATCGAGGCTTGGGACCGTCTGAGAGCTCTGCAGGCTGTTGCGTACTAGGCTGGAATAGCTAGGCCGAGTAGGTGAATGGAGTCATCCACATCCAATGCGGCAAGGCCGGAGGAACATGAAGCCCCGGGCCTCCGTTGATTATTCATCGCGATTAAGCCAAATGGTGCTCAAGTACTGCCGCCCAACCTATTAATGCTTTAAAGTCGGAGCTATTCATCTTATAGACTGCACAGTACTCGTGCTCTATGTCGTCGTATACTTCCGAGCGGCGCTTTAGAGCGCTGTGGAATATAAGAGGGTTAGGGGCTTCCGTGCCGTGCCAAGATCCGAGACCGCGAGATCCCGGATCGATCACGCCACCACGATTCGTCCACGATAGGAAGTTGTGTAATCCTGTAGGTCCAGCCCGTACAGAAACCGAAGTTACTTCGCTCATCCGTATATTCTGTGCCGCGTACTCATCAGGTATTAAAATATTAGCTAGAGAACTACTGAAGAGCTGGGAAGGAACGAATTTGGACATATAGATACAGGCTCGAGCCTGGCATTCATCTTCCGCGTATCCCATCGTATATATATAGATCCCTGCCTAGGAGTATGGGCGCTAGGAACTGGAGGGCATTCCAGGGCTGCAGGTTCTGGTCAGAGCTTTATAGAGCTTGATGATAACGCCCGAGAGCTGGATGTGTACCTCTTCACAGTCACTTTCGGACACCGGCGGGAATGGCGATTCAGCTCCCGGTGCCTTTCTGCGTTCGCACTACTGCCACAAAGCTCCCAGTAAAATTCAAACACGAAGCAGTAATTGAAGACAAAAGGAAATGATAATACATTGGATATCGTATTACATGAAATGCTTGTATGATACAAGAATACATATACATAAGTTAGCAAATAGGAACGAAGACAGAAGAACAATATGCCTCAAGGGAGCTCGACAGCGCATCTAGGGCGGGTACGTATCGATGGAAGCGGTAGACCAGCTATCCTCATCGTCGTCACTGTCCGTCGACAGGATCGTAATACAATAGTCCTTTCGTAGTATCCAGGCTCCATCCATATGGAACATCCCAGACTCGGCCTTCTCCCACTCGATTGCGTCCTGCGCCTTGGCTTGTTGTACAACGTTCTGCGGGACATGAATGAGATCAGCTGCATCTTCTTGACATGCCAGATAGGGCAGTCGTACCGTCACAAGGCGCTCAAAGCTCATACATTCTAACCTATGCTCCAGGATCTCTTCACTCGTGCGAACCTGCGCTAATAGTCGTCGTCCAAGACCACCTTGGTACTTGGACTTGAGCTGCGTGTGTCTATCGTACAAACTACGTTCAACGGTCAGCATGACTTCGGGGAGTAAAGGCTGGAGGTCCTCACGTTTGGTATTCATTAACGAGGTCGACAACCTCTGCTTTCCGCAGCAACTCGCGGCTGTCCTCAAGAACTAGAAGACCTTGGAAAAGGTGCGCACGCGCTTCCTTAAAGGCAGATAAACGAGACATTGGTATTAAGCGGATGTGAATTGGTATCTGTAGACTGAAGGGGGTATCTCGAGGCAGTAGTGTTGAATAGCCACGTTTGCACCTCAAGCTTGTCCCTTTATACGGCCACGCAAAGCTCTGCGAATACAAGACATAAAGGACGGCGCTGTCAGGACAAGAGCAGCGCGGGAACCTGGTGCGACGTAACAATTATTGTATTGTCGACGGAGATGTAGACTCTTGTGTATCCTGTCGACAGAAGGCTTGTTGAAGTGCGCTGCCTGATGAAGGCTTCCGAGTTCCGCGTGCCCGCTCTGATCGAAAGCCGAATTCCCTTTTCGGGAATAACACTTGGGCGCCTCTGCGGGAATTGTTCTCGCATCGCATGCCGCTATTGGTTCGGTAAGCAAGGAGAGCGACGCGGCCTCTGGTTGCAGAACAAAAGCGGAGCCCGCAGCGATATCAAAAGGTGCCAACTGGCTTGCGGACACTTCTTCTGCACGAAGATGGACTCGGATAGGTAATGGCGGCAAGGCAGAAACGCGTACTCCTGTGGTGGGGAATCCCTGACGCGTAGCTACTTGTCGGCTGTTCTTACCGCCAGTCCCCTACGTCGGCTCATGGGATCTTATAGGGTAGCCAGTTGTACCATGTCTTCCATGTCTCAAGGGGAGTCTAGGACCTAAGATGTTCTGAGCATACTGGAGGATGCGCTCGAAAGTCGGTGCATTGCTCCTAATAATATGTAAAGGTTTTTCTCGTGCCGTCTGGTCGCTCATTCGAGTCCTCAAGTATGGAGAGCCGTAGCAGCAGGATCCAAGAACAGATCGAAGGGTCGGCAGTACTTGGGGAAGCAAAAATCTTTGACTGTATTGAATGACAGAAAGACTCTCAGATACGAGATTCTGTGCCTCCAGCCTCAGGAGAGCGATGTCTGCAATCATCCCATCCTATTTGCGGGAACACGCCAAGTTCTTCGACGGTGGAATGGAGGGATCGGTAGCGATAAGCATCGCTACTACTTGAAGTTGTTGTAGGACGCCGCCGATGCACTGCGGCACTTCCAATTTCGCCCCGGTTTACAGAGGAAGCACAGGGAAATGCTGCTATCACGCTAGCTCTCGTATCCATCCAGAGGTTAGCGTCGCCTGCACCGCGATGACTATAGCAGACATCAGAGATACGGTCGAAGTTCCCGTGAAGACAATTGCCAGGTTGACGATATGGCCGCTAGGTATCTCGGCGACGAGCTGTGCATCGATAGCCAGGCCCGGACATAGACCCTCCCCGGATAACGTTCGGCTGCTAGAGAATGCCAGAAAAGGATAGACAGCTTTGCCCCGAGCTGCCCGCAACGCCGTTGCCGCCATTCCCAAAGGGACCCACAGGAGCAAATAAAAGGTGAAGAGGCAGACATTGTCGGTACAAAGTTGCCATTTGCACCATGGAATTGAAGTCATACGGGAGTCGGGCGTTCGACACGAGAACAATTGTCATGGCGAGGGCAACAGAATGGACCCCGGACGCTCTGACTGTGCACCGCACCAAAAGACAAAAGGGCGCGCCAGGAGATCTGCGAGTTCTCTGTTCGATAGTTCCGTGGAGAGCATCTCGCAGAATCGCGAAGGCCGTCGTAGCTCGGGAACGCAGGATAGCCTCAAGATAATCACGAAGTTGATCAGGGCATGCGGCAGCGGCAGGGAAATGTGGTGACAGCCTCATAATAATCTTAGTTCGGTATACTTGGCAGGTGGATTAGTCCAAGGAGCATGCGGGATCGCACCGGTATGTCCTGCGTCAACGGCGGAGATCAGACATATGTACAGCTGAAGCAAAGACTATAGTAAACCGACGCACCCGGTAGCGCACAATACCCAGTGAGGATGCTTACCCGCTCCCGTGGAGATACGCTCAAGATCCTTTGCTTGCAAGTGAAGCTCGTGTGCGAGTGCATCAGCCCTGCATTCGACTCGGGCGCGTAATATTTTCCGTATCAAACGATCGACCATAGGCGCCTTGAGGAACCAGGGGCCGCATTCTACAAGCAATCCCGCTATAGTGCTACTAGTATTAAGAAGCTTCCAGCAGGTCACGAAGGAGGTTGAGGTCTAACAGGACGAGGTACATGCGTTCGGGAGTCCGAGTGCCAGCAGGACGCCGCACGTGATATCACGCAATAACACATAGTGACGAATCACACCTGAGCCACAAAAGTTGCAGCGGCGAAATTTCTCAAGTTCCCCACACGCCGACTGAATTCTACACATTTCCAAGGTAGGTATCGTCCAAGTAGACAGCAGGTGCAAAGGGATATACACATATATCTACTCCTCCATAGCATCGCCATCCCCAGTCACGTGCGCCTCCGCCCGCCCACTCCCCCACGTCCACGGCTCACACCACCTCGGGTACACCCTCTTATACAAGCTCATACACACCGTATCCATCTGACTTACCGGACCATCAAAGTGTGCCTTGAAATACCCATGTGTCCCAAGGCTCTCCTTGATATGCCCTGTCCTCCCATACTTGGTGTGCAACTGGATGGGCGCAAAATACTGCACATCGTCCGCGCTGAAAAACATATATCTGACGGTTGCAGTCTTCTTGTGGATCTTGAAGGGGTGCCCTGTGAGGACGATGCGTTTCGCGATGATCCGGGTGGTATCGGGGTTGAGGAAGGTGCCCATGGCCACCAGGTGCGGGGCTACCGAGGGAGTTACGATTCAACTCAAATAATGTTGCTAGCAGAGCGCACCTTCCGGATCCTCACTCTCACGAAGCAGCATACACGGCTGCTTCCCGAAAACCACCGGTCCATACGTCGTAGCGACATACGTATCCCCATGCCTCAAATACCGCTCAAACTTGTGAGCATTATTCTGGCCTTTCCCGCCACCCCGCGTATGCTGGCTATATATCGGCCTTGTATGCAACCGTCGCGGACCAACGCAAAGTACGAGTCGGTCCTGCACATACCATAAACCTCAGCCCCGCCATCAAAGGACCGAGACTCACCTTCGACCGCACAGACCCGTCATACTCCGTGTTCCTCTGCACCGTAAAGTTCAGCACAGTCATCTTATGCTCGTGCTGCAGCAACCCAAACATAACAAACGGCCTTCCAGCCTCCAGCCTGGCCGCGTCCCGTGGTACATTCTTGAGGTGCACAGTAACCCTAACCCCAGGCTACCCAAACAAACATCAGCTCCAGTTGTTCCATTCTACGAAGGTTCGACTGCCACATGAAATCGGACGGCAGACTCACATGAACAGTAGCCACTTCCTCCTCCGCCTTCCTCCTCACGTTCCTCTCTGTCCTCTTGTAATCTTCGAACTGGAATATCCTCGCATACTCCCTGGGCAGATTCTCATATGGATCCCAAGGGCTGGTCCGGAACGACCTGAGCCCGCGATACCGCTGGAACCGCGTCCGCGCCGGGATATCAAGAGGCGTATCGATCTCGTCAGGGAACTGCAGCTCGTCTTTTTCTTCCTCTGCACGATTCCGCGAACGCCACTTCTGTAGCCTGGCCGAACGATACCAATCAGTATGAGTGGAGGAAGACAAAAATCAGAGTACTCACTGCTCCTCTTCGTCAGCCATGTCCATATCCTCAAATGCCACGCTCCTCTGCATAACACTCTCCATCTCATCCTCGCCATCATCGACCTCCCCTTCTACCTCTCCACCTACTTCCACGTCCCGCATCTCCTCCGAGTCCTCTTCACTCCCACTCCCACTGCCCTCCGCACCTTCCTCATCATCCTCGTCGACAATCCACGCCGCCTGATAATCGCTCCACCCCTTCGGCACCTTCTTCACCTTCCTTGGCGTCGTGCCTTCCTTCGCGTCCGGTATAGTCTCACTGTTTCTGTTTTGAGTGGGGTGGTTCATCTCCTCCTCGGTCGGCCACGTCTGCTCGTTCGTCATGTCGTCCGGATCGTTGCTGGACACCAGCGAGTCGACTTCGTCGGCGTCGGGCTCAGCGAGGGTCGTGGGCTCAATATCCATTCCGGCGTCACCGATTTTAGAGTGGCGAGGGAGCGGAGCAGAAGTGATCTTGAGAAGATCCTTAGCTGAGTAGTTAACGTATGAGACTCCGAAACGCACCTTCTCCACCTGATAATCCCCCCACCCTGGCAGATGTATCAGCCTATTCGCACTCAACGCCGCCCCCCTCACCACACCCGTCACACGCATAGTCCCGCTCGTCTCCGCTCGTCCGTCCCTCTCCTCAAACTCCACGCTCTCCCCGAGCATCCACGCCCGCCCCTCCCGCCACCTCACCTCCTCCGGCTTGCCCTCACACAGCGCCCGCACCGCGTTCACCCTGTCTGCGCCAGCGTGCATATCGTACACCCTCGTCTGGCTCGGGACGAAGTACTGCATGAACGACAGGAGGGACTTGAGGATGGTAGGACGGGACTTGGAGTCTAAGGAGGGGTTCGGGGCGATTGCTGAGACGACGGTGGGGAGGCCTTGGGCTTGGAGCGCGCGCAGGAGGGTGTCGCCCCATGCGTCTACCTCGGTGGTGGGGGAGAGGACGAAGAGGACGTAGTCGGCGCCTTTGACGGCGTCGAGGGTGGCGTAGAGTGACCGGTAGGGCAGGTTGATGAGTTGGAGAGAGGTCTTGAATCGCTCAGCTCTGGGCGCAGTTAGATCTGAAGGCCTGTATGGCAGATGCTGGAACGCACTTAATCTTCCACACGCCCGTCTCCGGACAGTCCTCGGAGCCGACATCAAGCGCCTCCGCAAGAGCCCTGCTCGCGTGCGAAGGGTACGCATCTGGGCTGAGCGGCACGACCGCGACGATACGTGGCGCGCCATCTACGCCATTGAATATGCGCGTGGAGGCGACCAGGGACTGGCGCTTTTGAAGCTGCACTTGTTTGGCGTGATTACGACGGTTCTGGCGAGCTTGGGCCGCCGACGGGCTGTTAGGCTGAGACTTGGGTGAAGAGCGGGTTGTCTTGCCTAAGAAATAGTACGATAATCAGTATCAAAGTCGGACAGTGACATGTTGAAATAGCAGATGCCTCGCGCCCGTCTAGTTCGAGGACTTACCCTTAGCAATGCGCTTAATGGCGGCCTTGCTCGCATACTTTGATTTGAATGGCTTATTTTGCTGGTTTTATGACCGTCAGGATTTGCATGGACATTAGACTGCCGAGCGTACCTACCTGCTTGAGCGAAGGCCTGTGATGATGGCTCTCTCCCATGGTGGCTCACAATAAACAGGAATGCTCAGTCAACAGATCTGCGGCGCCTGAGGCTGAGAATATGATACAAGGTAGCCGACGAATATGAGACTCAGCACAGAAGGTCTGGAAGACCTCACCAGGTGCATGGCTGCAGAAAATACGGACCTTCCTTATCGAGGCATTTTCTTTAGTTTTGCAACACTAACCCGTGACTCCCGCGCGTGCCGCAAAGACTTTGTAAGGGTCAAGTCGAGGACAAGCTCGAGGGGCTCCAGTAGACTCCCCGCAGAGTCTCTCATAGCCATAGATAAGAATTCCACGAGCTCTCATAGACGCCTGCTAGCGTAGACACTGAGGACGATCCTAAAGTTTCGTGGCCAGGCGCGATAAGTCACAGTAGTATGTAGTGTGACATCACGTGATTGTAATATCGACGCCGACAAGCAACAATATTACATCTCACCTCCTTCTGCCCATATTTCAGTGCTTGGTCTTCTCTACAACCCGCTCCATGTCCTGCACGACGCTTATTCCAGACATTGTCACTGGCCGGGGCCCTCTACAGCTAGCAGCCGAATGCACTTGCAGCCTTGCACGCGCAGACCTTCAAGCTTCAAGCTCGAGACATGAGATCAGAAGCTACGGTATGCTTGGTTTATATAGGTTTTCGAGTCCTTTGGTACGGTTTGTTATGGCTGTCTCGGTCATACAGATGCCTGATTGTCCTCGTCGCGTGGCATCTACTGGTCAAATGCTATAACCGTCGAAGTCTTGCGTGCCTCTCGATCTTACGGACCTGGCGTGATTCTGTGGCAGTTGTCAGCTCTCCTCTGCCGCCTGCGCATGTTGTTATCTGCTTCCTGATTATTCTGATCCTATCCTGCCTTTCCGAGACGTGATGTCTGTTTGTAGCTGCTCTGTTCCGAGGCCTCCACAGAAGCATAGAACAAATGAAGATTGCAAATCTGTTAGCATGGCTTAATATCCTCGCCAAGGCAATTGTTCTCTGTTGAGAGCTGCACTCCTCTATGACTTTGAAATCCCGCAGAAGGTTTTGCACGAGGTACGTCTAGCCAGAGCGGACGTTAGCTACCTGCTATACTGATCCAACTTCCCAAACAGCGTACCTAGAGTATCACGTTACGAGCCCGGCTTGACGAGGCCATGGACTGGCACCTCTTCGACCCTTGACGGAACACGGTCATGCTCTTGCTAATGCCACGCACTCTACCGCACGAGGATGCACTCGGAGTTCCAACATGCCGCTAGTGGCTGGAGAAGAGTGTCAATCCATATTGGTGTCAAAGCACTGAGGTGAGATACGGCTGTATGGGACCCGTCCCCTCGGCATAGTTCATACGTGAATGGATCACCGGGGCGTGGCCCCTGGGATTTCTGATGTACTGTCTTACACAATTAGCACCAAATGAAACTAAATATGAGCGCCAAGCTTCGGGAGTCGCAAAAGCTGAACAGAGGTGACCATTTGGAGACCTATGCTGCTGATTCAGGACGGGCGGATGGCGAACCCAGCTGAAGGTCATCCTGCTTTCGTGCAATTGCGGGCAAGAGGATTATCGTGCAGAATTCAAGGTCAGTTCAGGAGCTCATCACCAACGTAGGATTTATGCATACATTGGACAACAGACCTGCCCCAGGAGACGCTACAGCGGCTCCCAAAACTTGTCAAAGCCAACTCGCCCCTTCTCCCTTTGCTGCTGGTAATAGTCCCGAGAAAATATTTGCCAGGACGCCGGAGTCATGACAGACTGTACGGGAGCCCAGCCGCAGTCGGAATCGCGTGCATATCCGAACCCATCGATGAGCTTCGCTGTGAACTGCCACATAGCCTCGATGGCCTGCCTCGTCAAAGGGCGCCGGTCTTGGCGGACCACGATGCACTATGCCAGAAATATGATCTCAGCAAAAAAAAATTCCGAACGCGGCACTCACAGTCCCTGGCCCGTTCATCTGCCAGCTGCATGGACGGTCAGAGTGTATCAAACAACGAACGATTGGTACGAACTGGAGAGGAGCCAATCCATTTTCAGGCTCAATCCTCAGATATACCGTGGCTTGGTTATTCGCGTCGAGCCCCACCCCGGTAGCGAAAGCCTCACTATACACCAAGAGTGGCAAACCGACAAGCTGCGTAACGGGGCACAGCTCGCCTCTCATGGAGAAAACATGGTGGTCTGCCTTGATAAGCACATGTTCGAAGAGTCTTCCAGGGTCGTTCTCCCCACGCGAGCCGCCGATGCCTAGCAGTCTACCTGACGCATTGGGAGGAATCTTGATGCCCCATACCTCATCCTGTTTCAGCGGTGTGCAGATCGGTTTGTGGGCTGGCCAATGCTCCTCCTGACATTTTCTGCCCTAGAGGAAGAATAGAGACTCAATGTCCAAACTAGTGGAGAGGGAGGGCCATCGTGAAATCGGAGCACGTACGCAATAGCGAGTCACGGCGCTCTTGCAACGTGAACAGTTGTAAAGCTTCTCAGAGTCGATCCCGCACTTCGTGCACATCTCGTTGCGCCTGGACGATTGCATGGAGGGCGACCGGTGATGGTCGATAGCTGAGAGTTCGTGACCGATGATCGATAAGGGCATGCCCTAATATATGCCATCTGAGCGCCCGTGTGTATGCCCGGCGCATTGCTTAGAGAGGCAAATTTATTCGGAACAATATCCTGTCTCCGAACTCAAGGATTCGAGTATCCTACATACGGCAGCTCCTTGAACAGCGCAGAGCGAAAGCATTACACTTTCAACTTGGCGGCTCGAGTAGCTAACTTATGGAAGTACGCTCAATGTGTCCACGACGTCAGAGAAGCCTTGCTATCCCTGGTAGCCGTGACGGTCTCCTGGGCGAGTATGTTAACTAGGGAGACCAGGGACACGACCCTCGAGACGGAGTTCGTTGCATGTGCGCCCCAATCAGCGGATAGCCACGAATATCGGTAGTGACATACCCTGGACCACAAAGTCGATGCGTGTATCAAAAGCCTAGGCACGGTAGGACGCCCTCAGCTCTCATCCACGGTGAAGAGGGCCGCCACCGGACGAACAGCTATCCACATATTCCAGAGGTGTTGCTCATATACTGGCCCGTATTGATTGCCGGAGTGTTGCTGGTATCCAAGATGAGTGTCTATGCAAGGCAATAAAAGGCAGATCCAGGTTCTAACCGGGGGCGCAGGCAGGCGTACGCAAATGTAGCACAGAGGCGAGTTACCGCATATCTGAACTTCATCAGCAAAGCAAAAAGAATATGATCTTGCAAGCAGAGGTCAGCGGGAGCAAGTGAGTGAATTGTGGCGGAGCTTGGTCGCATTTTCTTCTCGAGCTCGTCGTATGATCTCTGCTTCGTACATTGCAATGCTCCTTCTGCCGCATCGAAGGCTCACCCTCATGCACAGTTCTCCTAACTGAACAATTCGACTACTCAAGTAGAAACACTATGCAGCTGTTTTACGGTTTTTCCATGCCGTGCGGAATGCTAGCCGACATGATGCGTCTCGAAGTGCAGGTCACCATATGATGCACTCCGTAACCACAGGCCCTAAACTCCAATCCAAACTTATCGCGATTCAGCATAGATAATGTTGGCTGCTCGTGACCGTAATGCTAGTGCATCCGATCTGAGTTGCAAAACCCCTCTCCTCTGTCGTTACTGCTTTCACGACGCAGTCCCAACCTACGTCGACGATGAAGTCGTTATTGATCGGCGTTGCTCTGTTGGCTGCCTCCCGCATCAGCGGAGTGTCCTCGCTCGCACCTCCGGGCCCAGTTACCTCGGCTTGGTGGACAAGCTGGCACGCATCCGACTTTCCTATATCCAAGCTTAGCTGGAGCAAATACAATCGGGTGGTGTATGCATTTGCGTAAGTCTGTCGTGCGTATCGGCACTTGGAGTAGCTCACTCAACGCCCTACCATTGACCAGTGAGACGGCGCCGGACGTGAACACCTTGGACCTTGGAGATCCCGGGGGGCTTATGCAATTCGGGTTCTTGACGTCAAAGGGAGATGCTGCTCCCGATATTTACTACCGCTACGACTATTGCACTCAGACTGTAAGTATAAGGACACTTTTCCCTGCAGAGACGAGGTTCTGATCGGCTGCTTGGTTGTCCAGCCTTATGTCTACAATGCGACCTCGGAGGTGATGGTAGCGTTCGATAACGCTGACTCTTTCACTGCCAAGGGCAAGTACATCAAGTCAGCAGGTCTTAGAGGATTCGCGATGTGGGAGGCTGGTGGGGATTCGGATGATATTCTTTTGGATGCAGTGCGCAGTGCAGCTGGGTATCTCTGACAGGGCGCTCGTGACTGCTGCACCGTTCTTGCTTCGTCTAATAATCCATATCAATGCGAGGTCGCTCATTGTAATAAGATTTGTAGGCGCAAGGGAGACAGGAAGGACGATCTGCGACAAGAGGTGAAGATGATACGGGGATAGGACCACGATTGTTGCATCTACTTGCTATCTGGTACACTGCCGTCCAATATAAGTGCAGTGAGATGTATGTGTGGCGTCCCAGCACTGGCAGTGTAAGCCAGACTAGGCCGACCACGTACGAGTTGAAGTTCATTTCATGCGACAGTTCATTGTCATGCGACAGCAGTTGCCTTGCAAGGAGGGTATATCTCTTACCAGCTTCCTTTAGCTGTAAAAATGATCCTGACCCCCGATGGAGATCAAACTGTGGGGATCGCATACGTGAATGGTGCGGCCCCTGGGGCTGAGAGATATTTCTATGGCATCGTCGACGCGGAGACGCGGAGAAGGGGAGGTTACCGATAGAGTTGCAAGTTATTGATAATTGAGTGTGGGAAAATCATTACGCTGCGAACGTGTCCTCGTGGCGCTCCCGCCGCGCCGGCTCGTACACTCGCACACGCACAGTAGATGGCTTGCCGTGACCACGTACGAGATACCGTTAGAAATCAATCTCATTGTATAAAGTGTACAACGCACAGCTCAAGATCCTCGTTTAATGCTCATCCAAATATGCAGTCCTCCGCGCCCGGGTAATTCACACTCCGATCAATGTCGAGTGTGGCCTATTACTGCTATACCAGGGAAAGTATAATACCCAAGAGCTCAAGACAATACAAAAGTGATACCTAAGGGACTTAAAAGATATTTAACATAAAAACTGAGCCTATAGCTGGATGCTCCTTGTCGCAGTGATTGAACACAGAAGAGCGGAGTTTGAAAGCTCCCATTCCTCCTCGGAAATCCTGGTCAGATAGTGTTGCTCTGAAGCGAGAAGTGGTGGTGATAGATGTCAAAATTAGTACATAAGATACAAGGTGTCTTCTCTAAGATGTCCGTAGCTACTGCCCACACTATGTCTGCGGGATTCATGAGACCCATCTGCTACTAGTCTCCGACCCGGTCGAAGACCGGGAAGAAAATTTCAGCTCTACAAGTACTCTGAGACTGGAAAAGTGTATATATATGGTGCAGAGATGGCCAGATTTTTTGTGCCTGTTGCTCTGGTGTTTTGGAAACCATACGTCCTACGGAGGCCACAAGCCACAGTATCCATATTGAGACGGACCACCACCGGAGGGAACCGAATATACGTGGTCGCTGTAAATGCTGACCTATATTGAGGTGTGGGCTTTGATATTTGATGCCCACCCAAAATGGCGATCTATTTTCTATATACGTCATGTTCCACATAACAGCTGATAATTGTGAAATATGTACGGGACTGCGGCGCCGTAGGAAATGTTGACGTGAATTTCAAAAATAGCATGCACGCGTCGGAGGAAAAGATATTGGAACTATGTGCTGTTGTTTGTCAATGATGTATATTTCAAATGTTTGCCTTAACAAGTATGTACGCCTATATTGGATAGATGCACGTGGATACACCTGACATGCGATATTTCAATTTGGCCACTAGATACCATAAGTAGAGAAAATGTTGTGCTATATATGAGATATACTACAAGGTCATATGCTGGCGGCCCGGTACCGGTCATCATCTTGCGCGCCACAGCGGCAAGCGGCAGCCTCCGACGGGCCGCTGTGGCGCTGAGCCACCAATCAGCGGCGGCGTAGGGAAGATTGGGGTGTAGAGCATTAGTTGAGCAACATATCAGGAGGTTTTATTTTACATTTTAGGCTACTGAGGCGCTGAGAGTACAAGCAACAACTTCCAAGAAAAGCAGAACTATTTACTGGCGATTATACTTCTGCCTGTTGTATACAACACCGGCACCCATGTACCAATGCATTGTCGTCAGGTAATCCGCGCAAACATCGCGAATTCGGACCGTAAGGTGCAGCTTATCACCCGCTTCATGCGCGTTGCCCCTGCCGCGAAGACATCGACATCAGTTGAATGTCACCATGCCACAGGATGTACTCACATAACAAGGCCATCGTGCGCCTCATGCTTCAGCAGAGGATGAGACTTGATTTCCTCCAGGATTTTCTTTTCCTGGTCTAACAACCGGGTTGCTCGGCCCCACTTCAGCGTGAACCGGCGACAGGAAGGGGCGAGCAAAGCCCGGCTTCCAAGCGTGATCCTTTGCCTATGCAAGGATATGAATATAGTCATCCCCGAATTGTAGAGTACTCACTGGAGGAGAAACATAAACGGCGAGCGGGAGGCCGATGACGACGAACGCGGTTGCTGGCGAACACAGCAAGCGCGAGAAGAACGCGGCGAGAGAATAAGGAGTCAGCACGCGAAGAGATACGCACGGAAACTCACCGCGACA
>ML213507.1:581353-603147 GCA_004369045.1 Heliocybe sulcata | reverse complement strand
GCGAGACTGCAGCATTTGGCGAAGATTGGTGACTTGTGAATGTATTGTATTGTACCGTTCTAATAAACTCCATGCCGCTGAAAGGCACGAACACACGACGAAACCCGCACAGACCTAAAGGGGAACAACAACCACAAAGCGTAGCACCAATCCCTTGGTGCTAGATGGCTGCGAGGTCCGGGGCGACGAAGGGTATAGTAAACGTTTGGAGGGAGTCAATAGAAAGTATAGGGCCAAGACTGCCAACCACAGTGCGACATATACTCTAACGAAAAATGCGATCAAAGCTAAAAATAGAATGCGATCAAAACGCGACGGCGCGCGACGTCGTGCGCTCTAGAAGCGGAATACGCGCGCTAACTAAAAATAGATGTAGACGCTAAAAATAGAACAATGCGAAAACGAGAAACTCTGGTGTCTGGCGGGACACAGACAGCAGCAGCGACAGAAATCGGGAACAGCAGCGCAGCAACGAGAGACAGCAGACAGTGGACGCAGTAAGCTCAGAGTGATAAGAGACGCAGAGTTTAGATGGGAACAGTAGAATTGCGCAGGGAGGTAGTGACCGAGCCTAAGGCCTAAGCTAACCTAACCTAGGGTACAGTGTCGGGAAGTCCGACTTAAGTATACTATAGAGAAAATCAAATAAACCGAGTACCATATGCTAACAAACTGAAACTACTCCTAAAAATGATCCATCACAAACCTCAGACAAGGGGGAACAATCTCCGTACACTACAGTGACCATGTGCAAAGGTGGGCGCATACCAAAAGGAGCGTGGGAACGCGCACAGCGCCGCATCAAAAAGCGCTTATGGGCCGTGTGGAGGCCGCGCCGGTGCCTGCAAGGCACGCACAGTCTCGGAATTGACTCGAAACTTGATGGGAAGCACATGCGAAGGCACCGCCGAGGCAGCGCAGCACCGCCGTGCAACACCGCCGCTGTCGGGAGGGTATTGCCACACCGCCGTGATGGCTGGGATGAGCACGCGCGCTTACGTAATGCAGCGGAGCGGTTGTCGAATGAGATCGGAGAGTCGTCGGGGATTGCCGGAAATAATGAAAAGTCCATAGAAACTCGAGTTTTGCTCGTAGCGCAACGGCGCGGATACGCTCACTCTCGCACAGATCGTGGGAATCTGCGCAAATAGCCTGAAAATGCCTTTTCGGAGACCAGAACCACGTAGAGGCATATCACCGCAACGAGACCTTGCAATCGAAAGTGTTATTAAGACGGGAAGCATACATCGTGATCACTCTGCTACAGTGATCCTCTGCTATAGCCTATTCTTCAAGCCCCGTCTGTGATGCGAGCAGCCTGCTACAAAAGCGACTCAGTATGAACCCCATTGCCAGCACCAAGGCAGCTCGCACGCACCTTGTCTCTGCCCTTGCCCTTCTCCTTGCTACTGCATCAGGAAAAATGTTCATTGCTTTAAAGCTCTCATAGATCTTTAAAGTACTTGGAGGAAATGAAGTGCCTGAAGTGTCTGAAGACATCCCCCTTATTTTAGAGTCCACTAAATGAGTATGAAGTGGCCTTAAGTCATCTTGAAGGGTTTTGAAATAGTATGAACTAGCATGAATCATTATGTGAATTTGGTTGCTTTTCCTTGCTTCCATTGCTTCCAGTTCTTACAGTGCTTTGGATGAATAAAGGAAGAAAAGCATTGATATTCATTGGTTCAAATCAGGTCACCATAAACTGTACCATACAAAGCAGAAGGAAACAAGGCTGAGTGGGGATGAGGACCACATAGTAGTATACTAGTAGCCCTTACAGAAAACAATAGACTGAGCTGGGATGGTAGAAGAGCAGATAACAAGGAAGACTGAGTAGTGAAGAGCATGGCAAGCATACTGTTAGATCCAGCAGCGCTTAGAGCAGCAGTAGGAACATTTTCTTACCAGATACTGCCACCAGGAAGAGTACGCCAGCCTCCAGTCCTCACCCCTGGGCGGCATCATCACTGCCAGTGCCTTCAAGTCCACCAATGCTTCTGCCCCCAACCCCAACACCACTGCCTCCTCCAGCACTATCTAGAGGACCACCAGCACTAGCCACATTGGATATAGGGGTGTTAGTAGCATTGAGGGAGATGGGGCCGACAGCCAGTGCTTCAAGGGCATCAAAATTGACGATTCCATCCAGCTCTTCATCGTCCTCAAACTCGACGGCGATGTTTCCATTGTAGCTGATTATAATAGTGAGTTCTTTAGCATAATTCAAGAGCTCAGCATAAACATACCAGACTCGGTCATATACCTCTCTGGAGAAGTTCTGATACCAGGTTGGGGAATTCTTCATGATGCTGTTGACGTAGGCAAGGTTGGTCTTGTAGCTGTGAAGAGAGTGCTTAGAATGTGGAGCTGCTCGATGACATTTGCGTACCTTTTCCTCCAACGCTCTTCAGCAAACTTGACCCTACTGTACTGGCCCATCTGCCAGTCAGCTAGCGCCGCCTCCAGCTAGAGAATAGCACACGTTGATCAGTATTGAGAGAGAACATTATATACTTGAGATGTTTACAGCTGTCATAGCCAGAGCCCAGACAGGGGCAGGGATATTACGAAACCTGGCAGGGTACCTGGCGCCATCTGACTTGGACGAAGCGAACCACTGACTCTGGATGATAGTCTCTAGAGCAGGATGGCCCAATGGTTGCAGAGCATCAAAGGTTTTGCTCTAGCAGGAGACACATGAGCTAATGAACGATTCATAAGCCCAAACCTACCTCAACATTCAACCCGCCGAACGTAAACCGGAATTTCTTCTCCTCAATCAGCCACGCTACCCTACCTTTGATAGCCTCAATGTTACCAGGCCCAAGACCCCCAGGAACTTGATACAATCCAACTACTCCATGGACTTTGTCCTTCACGTGGCCACATACTGATGCCGCACCTTTCCATACCTACCAGGGAAGCATAGTGAGATGCTGAAATCAGTACGAACCAGATGCTCACGTAGTCAGCTACATGACTCCTCTGCTCCGCCAGCAGAGGGTCTGAACACAGCTTAGCCCAGAGAGTTGTCGTTTGAGGTGACCAAGATGCCGCCTCAGATAGTGCCTTGTCGACTGTCCTCTTTCTCTGCAAGGGGAAGGCATGATCCGCGCAAATGAGGCTTTGGATGATCTTGTGCCCTTGATCAGCTAAGTCTCGTACTGGGCCTACGTCTAGAGTCCCTAAGGTGGGGTTGGGCTTACGCCCACGGCATCTCTTGGCTATAGCATGTTCCGCTTCTTCCTCAATGACGAACTGCATGTGATCAGTATTGCCCTGTCACGTAAAGCATGTCATACCTCAGCTTCCTTGATCAATTCCTTGTTCACGCCAATAACACTGTCATCGCCAATGACAGTAACACCATCCTCTTCTCTATTCTCAGCCTTCTCAGCATCATCTCCCTCACCTTCAGCAAAGTCTGCCCCCACAGCCCCAACATCATCATTGCACTCGTAGCCAGCTTGAGCATCGGAGACGTCTCCTTCTTCATCACTGTCATCCAGAATAATAGCCCTGCCATTCTTCTTACCTGAAGATCTATCAGTGCTAGCAGCCCTTGGCAGTGATGCGAATAGAATTACGTACCCCGGTGTTTGAAGGTCAAGGCTATGTCCTGCTCCTCATCATCTAAGATATTACTTGCCTCATCATCATCGCCATCCTGGCGTGACTTTTTCTTGCCATGTACACCACCAGTTTCATCCGACTCTTGGGCAAGGATGTCTGAGGATCGTTTACGTATGTCTGCCAAGTATGAAGGTCAGAGATATATCCAATAGAAGACGTTGAGTCAATGGTCAACGGTGTGCTACTTACTAGCGATCTTCTCTGCTTCATTCTGCACCTTAGATTTTTTGAGGAGCTCAGCCAGGTTCGGGACGTGATTGGCGATGCTCAAAAGGACTCTTCTTTCTTCCTCAGTGAGTGCCTTAGGAACATTAAGCGTGGAGGAGCTGGGCGACATTGAGGACCCATTCAGGGCAGATGCGGAAGCTGCCCTTCCAGAGGCACCTGAAGGTGTTGGCATTCTTACTGCTGGGGCCTTCATCCCTGCCCCCTTCTTCCTAGGAGCTGGCCTAGAAGGCTTCCTCGACGCTTTGCTGCCAGGAGCTGCCATGGCTAGTCCAGCTGTGTGAGACGCAATAGGTGAGACACAGAGCTCAAAACCATATAATACATACCTAGGTAATGAGGCTTCTGTTCCCGATCTTCTCAATGAGAACAAAGGAGGGCAAGGGAGGGAGAGGGAGTGAAGAAAGAGTGAGCGCCGAAGGAAGGTGCAAATTCACAAACATGTTGAAGTTAAGACGTAACAACACCACCTCTTTTGCCGCCACTTTGGCGCCGCTCTTTGGCACATCTTCATCTACGTCTCCTTCCAATCTTCACTATCAATAAGGCTCCCTATATTGCTTTATGTAATAGTACAAAGGAAAGATTAACCAAATAAATTGTCGTAGGGGATGTATTCTGTTCCTTCATCGGCGTTATTGGCAGAGCGCCTTGTAGCGGAAAGATAGATGTTGTTCTTCCAACCGTTGAAATCCTTCATCCACTGTAGGAATTCCTTGTCGGTATGACCCACTATAGAGCCACAGCACCCTCGATAAAGCAGATTGAAATGAGTAGTTCCACTAGAATCAAAAATGATAAAATCACCGGGGCGAAGATCAAATACCCATCCTTGTTCCTTCAGACAAAGGTGGCCACCTTCATAATTGCCAAAGGCCATGACAAAGCAAAATCCCAAATCACCTCGATCCCAATGGCCTTTGGTGGAAACGTTAAAGTTGAAAACCAGGCCAGTAAAAGGAAACAGGGGAACATTTGAATTCAGGGGTAGGGAATCGCAACACTGTACTTGGATTTCAACATCCTCGCCAACCAGTGAACGTATCTAAGGATTATGATGGCAGTTAGCTAGTGTCCTTAGAAGCAGTCAGACCCTATATTCTCACCGTATCTTCGACCCATTCAAAGACGGGGGCTAGATTCTTTGTAAGGTTGAGATAGATGTCCTTGAAGTTTCTATAGTCTGCGGACGTCCTGGGGCAAAACTGGAAGTGATTGGTCCTGGATGCTCCTGCCTTCTGAGAAAGAGACGGATGGAGGTGGTCGGCAGAAGCATTGCCCTGAGCGTATAATATTTTTAACAATATCAACTGAAAGATAGAGTAGCTTACCTGTGTACTGAAGCGATTATACCACGAAAAATGAAGCGCTTGAAATAATAGATCCTGGTCCTGCTCACGTTGATGGAGGACATTGCTTCCAATAGCAGACTCGATCAGGGCAGTCAAGGACTTCCTCATATGCTCCGGCATTGCTGTGCATAGCATGGCTTGAAGAGTTCCATCTTCGCTTTCCAAACGTAAGGCATTGCTATATTCAAAGATAGTCAAATGTTATCATTGAACTGTTACTAGAGACTAAAGCTTACCCAGGTATATGATCAAAGGGTATGAGAAGATACTTATCCTGGTCCTTCTTTGTTCCACAGACGTACATTGACCTAAGCTTCAGCAACGTTAATATACACTCTTTCTCTCAAGGCTTCAAATCACATACCTCTTCCTCAAACGCCTCGATTGTACTAGGAGGATTGGCTAATGCTACTTGGGCAAAGTTTCTCTGTTCATCTGTCCATATAGCGGTGTTTTTACGGTTGACCTCACATTTTTGATGAGCTGGATGACTGGCATCAAAACCAGTGACGATCTTGACCTGGCGTATGTCCCTCTTTGAATACGGACTGGATAAGCAATATGAGTCCGCCTCCTAGAAAGAAACGTAATGTCAGCTATGTTTAGCCTCTCAGAAGATAAGGCCAGTACTTCTGGATACACCTCCTCATGCTCTGGAACGATCTCAGACGAGGATGATTCATTGAGCAATGACATAGTCACTGTTTCAGAAGAAGGAGAAGGGAGAAACAGTGTTTGATGAATGACGCTGTCGTTAGCCAGGGATAGAGGAGGACCGTCCCTGAAAGACCTTGCAGGTATGACTAGAGCATGTTTCCACACGTTGTAGTCACGTTCCGCCAAGACGAAATGGCTGGATACAATCAGCCATCAGATTGTAGGAACAATGAAGAGGTTACCTTACCTCAGCTCGACACAGTCCAAGACTTTGTCGCTCATCAATAGGTCTGCTGCCTCAATCTCCAGGGGCAACTTGTGCTGCAGCAGGAACACCACAGGCAGGAACGCAGCAAGGTTCAACTGAGCTTCATAACGTAGGCTTGTTATGAATGGGACTATGGTTGTAGAGACAATATGTCCAACTGGATGATCCTCCTTTGGAGCACGAAGAATGTTGGCAACCGCATGGGCAACGTCCCCCGGCATATCACCAATTACAGATCTCATACCAGCCAGGGAGATCAACAGGATGATATATATACTGCCTAGAGACTGTCATTGACGACGGGGAGGCTTGATTGTGAAGGCTTACCTCCAGCTGCAATCGCAGATATCCTGCGCCCTTCTGCTACCCAGTCATAGAAGGTCCTTCTGGCTGGTGCTTCTGCCCACCCAGAAACGTGCTTGGCATATACTTCTGCTGTGTTCCCCAAGCTACACCTGCCTCAGATGATAATACGCAGAATGACAATGATATATGCTTACCTTTGAACCATAGCCGCAAGCCGTAACTTATCTGTCATCAAAATGAAACTGAACCTCGCGCTCTGCACCTCTGAGGATTGTACCCGGCAAACGATATGAAGCAGAGATTCTTCAGGCAGGTTTGCACCACTTGATAACCCGTATAGAAGCGTACGGACCCCAGACCGAAAGTTGGAGCTGGCACAGGCGGCACTGTTGATGAAAGCAGCCAGTCTACCAAAGAAGGGACCAGAATTAGCATGGACAGCAACTGAAGCGTTGATCTGCTGCCAACTGTTCACGAAATCTACGGTGCCTCTGGGACAGTTCCAATTGATGGAAGCTGCGCCGAGTTGACCTCCACTGGCACCGTCTCCTTGAGGCCGTCCTTCCTCTCCCTTTCCTCTTCCCTTTCCCTTCTGCTTTCCCTTCCTGCCATTGCCCGGCATTGTTCCCGGACGATTGTAAGGCTTCTTACGCTCATTTGAGGATTTTGGCGGGCGCTGAGGGTATTCGGAGCCTTGGAATATAGTGAGCTAAGCAGCGTATCATAGCTACAATCCACAGATTCTTACCTTCCATTGCAGCATCGGGATTTTGCCCTGACTTTCCGTAAGTCTGCAGCTTCCAAAGCAAGCCAGAAAGGACCGAGTTTGCTCTGGAGCTCTTGACAGAACGTTTTAACAGAGCTTCGAGTGCTTGCTGTTCTTCGATGTCCAAGGCAAGATAGATGTAGTTAGACGTAGCTAGATCCATAATAAGGCTCGTGTCAGACAATTGGAAGATGCAGAAGAAAGCTAAGGGTCTGAGAATCTTTGCATCTGGCTGCAAAGATTTCCACGCTCTCCAGATGAAGCTTCGCCGAGGCGCGCTCCCGCCGCTAAGCCAAAGGCTGACATTCCTCTGGCCCAGGATGGGTTTGTTCTCTGGCAAAGGCAGCCTCTCCTCTTCCTCTCCGCCTGTCAACTCTCATTCACTCTCTCTGCGGGGACTGTCTGTCTCTATTACGACGCTGCTCCCGGTATACTTAGTAATTTTCTGGCGGCCACTTTTCTTGTGCTATTAGAAGCCCTCATCACGACTATGCTATGAGTGAAGCAACTGCAACGAGCAGCCATCCTGACGTGAACGAGAGCAGCTTATGTCCGGGATGTCACAAGTCGGAGGTGTGGTAGTAGCATTCGGGTGAGTGGGTGAACCAGCGTTGACAGTCCTCGGCGATCCGCCGTATCTAACGTTCACGTTCCATTCTCTGTACATGCACCTGGTTACCTCTTCCGCCAGCAACTCTTTCTTTCACGCCCAATGCTTCCGTTGCACAAAATGCCAGAACCAGGTCAACGCCGATACCAACCTCCGCCTGCTCTCCGACGGGTCGCCTATCTGCTCCAATTGCTCGTACAATTGCAATGTCTGTGGGCAGCTCATCCACGCCAAGGCCATCATGACTGGCGACGACTCGTCCCACGCGCACTGTTTCAAGGGTTGCGTCTGTTACGTCTGCAAGAAACTCATAGACAACATGGTCTTCGCCAAGACAAGCCAGGGTATCTACTGTATGAAGTGTCATAATGAGCGCGTTGCGAAAAGCAGGAGGCATCATGAGAAGAAGAAGGAGATACAGAGGGAAAGAGAACCTGAGCTGGCAAAGGCTCGGCAGGAGTTGGACCGGTTGGCAGGAGCGGGGCCGCTGAAGCAGGACGACAGGGTGCGTGCTAATCCTTCTCAGGTTTCAATGGATTCTTGATGATCTCTAGGTTGGCTTTTTTTCATCTCGATCTCGTCCGTTTACGCCCCCATCCTCAAGCACCACTGCCCCACCATCCAAACAATCCGACCACGTGCTTGCCTCCCCACCCGAGCGGACATCCTCCAAGAGGGGTTTGTTGTGCTCTCTCAACGACACCAATGGGAATAGCGTACCATTCTCTGTAACTATCGCTCCGCCAGAATCTTCACAGAATGGCTCCGTTCTGCATCACCCGCCTTATCTCGTCATCCTTCCACCGAACCCTGCCCAAGCACCCCCCAGCGGAACGGCTCGTACTCTTCCACCACCTCTAGCCAGCCGAAGCTTTCCTCCTCTGTGCCCAGGCCGCGCAGGGATTCCCTGCCGCTGCCGTCAATATCGAATGGTCCCGGGAGTCGAGTACGTATGAAAATCCTCACGCAGATCCGCTGAGGCCGCCACTGAGGCCTAGCGTCACGCAAGATTGGATTCCGCCACGGACGGGCAGCCTTAACTCTGGCATCGAGCAAGGACGGATGTCTCCCGCTCAGTCAAATCTCTGCCAGCAGCGCTCATATGACGAGCCGCGGTTGTCGCCGTCGGATCTCAATATGGATTTCCTAGATAGACCTCCGTCGAGGTTCTCCGCCCGGTCAAGACCTAACTCGCCCGTGTCGCCTTCCCATAGAATGGATGTCCCGCATGGGGTAGAAAGCGGGACGGACACTGACGCGGAACTGGATGCTAGGCAAGATGAGAGCGAGGGCATACTGCTTGCGCTGCCGCCCAAAGAATACACAAGTAAGAACGCGAAGCAGCTGACGGTGGAGACCACGAATGGGCTGGGGCCAGGCGATTTGTCGAGGGTCACGAGCTTCTCGGATGAGGACGATGAAGTCCCTGTCGAGCGCACAACGAGGAGCACGTTTGCTTACCAATGTCGACGACGCGCACATGGTCGATGGCGAGTGGATACACTGATGCCCAGTCTTCTCGTCTCACCGACTCTCCTCCCGACTTCTGCATCGCGGGTTTCTCCACCGACGCCGGCCTCACCGTTCACGAAGCTCGCACGACGATGTGTATACAGATCGTCTTCCCGCGAGCGACGTCTCGAGCTTGCTGGCTGTTCGTTGTTACGAAGTGAGTGAATTGTTTTGATTTAGAATCAGTGCTTAACTATAGTCTACAGAATGCATGATAGACTCGGGTTCCCGTGCTGGATAGCGGGCGCGACGTCGAGCGGAGTGATAGGTGAGTATTCGATCTCTGCTTCGAGTGGATGCGCGCGCTAACGCCCCTGCAGCGATGTCTGCCTTCAGTTCCCGTTCCTCGCTTACCGATGTCGACGACGCGCACGCTCTCGACGTCGACTGGGTACACTGACGCCCGGTCTCCTCACTCTCCTCTCGACTTCAACATCGCGGTTTCCTCCACCGACGACGGCCTCGCGGTTGACAATGTCTATACACAAGACTCGGCAAGCCGTTCTGCTACTAGCCTGTTGCCATCGCCCAGCCCGAGTTCCGAGGAGGAGAGGAAGAAGATCTTGGGTTCTGTACGACCTGCTCACTCGTCAAACTCTTCCATATCGTCACAGTCACCTGGTATGCCGACAAAGAGGTCAATATACATCTTTGCGGTCGTCCCAGGCGGCGCCGTCTCGAGCACGGTCTTCGCCGGAGTCGGGGTACTACTCGCAGTCCGACAGCTATGAATCGCAGTCTTCGTTATCTACGGACAGTGTCGACCATGATAATCGCGGGCCACGAATGACGCTAACCGTGGCGGGCGTAGAGCCTGTAAAATAGTCAAGACCGGAAAGTGAGGAAGTAGTGGTTTGGTGATCGCGGAGGTCTTTTCTGGCAGATAAATCAGAGTACACCGACGAGCGCTCTCGTGCCGTTGATGACCTCAGTGGAAGATGCGTGGGGCGTGTTCAAGGAAGCTGGGGCTGGGATGTCTGGTGAGGATGTGCGAGTCTTTGCAGGTGGGGACAGGTACAAGGATAGGGTGTTTGTGCGTATGGATTTGGGCACGGAGAGGAGTCGTTCGGTTCGTTACCTTCAGTGCTCTGGGATCAATAGCTGTACGCGGCAGCTGTGATATGCTGTATTGCTGGAGAATGTGATTGTGGTGGTTTGTGGGCCTGAGATGGGCAGGTGAAGCAGCTATGGATGATTACCCTTTATTTTCCGAAATAAGGGGAATCTTCTTTGTGTGGAATAGATACACTGGTGAGCTGGGTCCTTGCCAAGGCTCCCGGAATTCGACGAAGATGTCAGACAGACGTTGTGGTAGACTTTTGCATTGTGTGGTACTTTATTATAACGATCCTGGTCCTCTTCAGTACAAACCACAAAGTGGCGAACGCCATGCGAACGCCAGGAAGATCTTGTGACCCAAGCCAAAGCAGCTTTCGGTTGCTGCTTTCAAAGTCACTTCCAAGGGACTATCTGTTGCCCAACATGAGCAACGTCTACAGCGTGGCTGTTATCGCAGACAATGTTCCCATTATACGTTGGGTGAGTCTCTCTTTGCGGCATACATCCTTCAGTCATGAAATGCTCTATAGAACACCGATGTCAGCAACGTCGACGTAGAGCTACGCATTCCTAGGTATCTGCTGGATGAGCATGATTATGTCGTGAGTGTGCTGTTCTTCCCTCTCAGGCTCCATCTCTCGTTCACATTTGCGATTGCATCAGGCAATCATTTTGAAGAAGGACGACAAAACCAGCCGCGGAGAAATGCTAGAGATGCCATCCAGCTCCCCAGAAAGCCTCTGCTTAAACCTCGAAGACGTTGCTAAACCTGAGGTAGCCTCTGAGAAACTGCTGCAAACCTCTTCACCTGCTGCCTCAATCTCCTGTCCGTCGTCGCCAGGCGACCTTCCCATGTTTCCCTCCTCAATGGAGTCTGGATGCAGCACTTATTCTGCGTATGTTCGATGTTACAACAAGTACCCTGAACCAGATGAGTTCCTGGGAGACCAGTCTATGACCGAGGTAAGTATCTATTACACCTTCATGACGTTCAATGCTGCAGATGGCTAAGATAGCCCATCAGGCAAACCTTGAAGAGCACAATCGCCGAGCATAAGCCTTCTATCATTGTTGGTCTCAGGAGGGGCTCTGTGTAACCTTAGGGCCAGATGAACTTTGCTGCTGTACCTTGTAAATGTGTAGAATGACATGTTTGTTGGCAATGAATTCTCCATCCTTTGAAACCTTGGAAGCGCTAATGCAACATAACATAATTTGAGAGAAATCTCATGGAAAACTAAGCACAAATTTTACAGTCGTGAACTATAAGAGAATACAGAAATGCTCCCTCCTGAATAGACCACCCAAGACCTTCCAGAGCGCCGCTGAAGTCCTCCACATTATCTGCTTCTCCGTACAAGGTGCTGATGTAGCTGATGGCCTCCTCGTTGAAGCCCATGCAATCTAGGAAAGAGTCTGCCAGGGGCCCCAGAGACGGCAACAGATGTACCTGATGAGATTGCTCGGGGTAAGCAGCAACAACATTCCATGAAATATCTCTTTCATTGCACCACGTAGCCTCCTGGTGCGGAGAGGAGGCAACATCGATATGGAAGTAACGCCTCCTTCTTACCGCAGCAGAGGGGAGAAGGGAGGGAGGGGCGTAAGCACTGGGCGTAACTGGTGCCAGAGGTTGAGAGCGGCTACGTTGAACTATGCCAGGAGATGTCGGCGTTTCAGACGCAGCATTGGTCCTGTCCACGCGTTGCTTCTGGACACCCTTGGGCAGCACCTACATTGTGGTTGTTGGCCTGATAAGTAAGCTCTGAAGAATTCAAGGACTCACCTGAGCGCCGTCAGTTGTGCTACTCCTCAAGGGCCATGGACGTGAAGCAGGCAAGCTGAAAGCTCCCGTAACTTCCTCTTGGTGAAGCGCACCAATACGAACCTGAGGACTGGAAGAGCCTCTACCAGAAATATCCTTATCTAAAGGCTGACGCGAAAAGATTCCGACCACCTTTCATGCAGGTGGACTACTGACAGTCTGTTGAAACGCAGGAGATCTTCCAGGAGTGGCGTGCTCTGCAACCTTGGAAAAAGGACATGGACTCTGCATACTGCTACTTGGGGCGTGCCTGCTCCTCCTGGGCGTCTGAGGGGATGCTCGAGTGTGAGGCATAGCAGGTGCCATGACATGACCTAGAACAAACTTCGTCATGAACAAAGCTCACCACCATCCTGAAGCGTTGTACCTTTCATCACCATTTGGCGAACAGCCTGGTTAAAACTTGTAGCCATAGTCGTACGTGGGTTTGTGAAGTTGGAGACCGCATGCTCAGCTGCTTCCCTTATAAGACAGTCATGTTATTGATCAGAGAATGCTTGCACTAAATGTAACACTCACAATGTCCTGTAGATTGCAGAATTCCCTGCCGTTACGCAGTAGAACAAGCGTACGTCTTCTAGTACCTCCCAAGTTCGCTCATCCTGATCCCATTTATTTGCTAACGCCTGCCTCTCCTCTGGATGGCTCCATGGCAGTTCAGCCAGGGTAAGGGCAAGGTCATTGAGAGTGGCGACCTCTGCTGCCTCTTCTTCATCTGCACATTGGACCCAGATAGGGAATGGAGGCGCCTTTAAGCCAGAGCCTATGTAATGCCTGGCATCAATCCAGTGAGTTAGGAGCGCTCCATTTGCTGCTGGTCTTGCCAAGCAGAACACTCACCACTTCAGATGAATGACACTACTGTCAGCAGCGTCTCCCAGGAGCACCCAGAAAGTTTCGTAGGGGGGGGCCATCAATCTGTGTTAACTGGACGACAGCTGTGTTCCTGATTTAAAGGAATGAGCTTGCAGGATGCCGCATGTTGATCCACAATTCCAGACATGTAACAATGGTCATGATACTGTCATTTAAGTCCTCATGCATCAGCATATCTATGCAATGATACGGTAAATAAGTTATAAGAGACGTCACCGGATAGACTGCTATTGTTCTTGCCCCCACCGTCTTCTTCATGAAGCTTGCCTAACACCTCTTTATACCTGAGCTCCGGCCGTCCTCTCTGAAGCAAGCATGGACATAGAGGGGAGAGAAGGGTGCGCCTCATGGAGTAGGCGTGAAGTCTATCATGGCAGATATGCATTGCTTCCGACGATTAGCATTGACTTCATTGAACCGCAAGACCCCAGGAAAGATCCCAGGAGCTCTCATGCTGAATTAGTGCTTTAATTACAGAAGAGACATTCAGCAGAGGGATGTAGCACACTAAGCAGATAGGGCTAGGAAGATGCGCCGGTACGCAAACGCTCTAAGTCTCACTTCAGCTTCAGCCACATCGTGGGAAGGTGTGCACCCAGCCGCAGAAAGTCTCAGATCCTTGTCTTGGCTCCGCAACGCATCTGCTTTCCACGTCTGCTTTTCGTGCTTGGCTCTTCTTGTTCCTTATAACTGTTACCTTCCCTGTCAGGCTGTTTTATTACCTCAGTCAACTCTGTGTCTTTGGATCTTTTTGCTATGGAATATATCACGCAAACCCTTGCCGCTCGTACATGCCCGGCGTGCTACAAGTGTTTTCCCACTATTCAGGGGATGCACTCTCATCTCTCCATGTCTAAGTTGTGTGCTTGGTATCGGAAAGGCAAAAACCGTGCTACACCTGAGGAACAGGGAGAAAACCAGCTGGAAAACCATGAGGACGAGATTGCCCACCCCCATGAAGATTACGCCTACCTTGCAGGGGATGAAGAAGATGACGAAGATGTAGATGAGGGCCTAGAAAGAATCGAAGAGAACATTGAAACGTGGTTTCATGACCTGGATCCTGCAGGCCAGATGGATGATAACGGTGTGAGCTCCTCGGCTCACAGACTGGATGACGAGGCAGAGGCACGTGTGGTAGATGAAAACTCGAGAGGGGGTTATGTGTTAAGGACAGAGGCCAACATTCATGCTCGCTGGAGAAAGATTTTTGAGGATCGAGAACGAGATTTAGACGGTGACGGCGATGTTGTCATGGAAGACAGCGATGGGACGTCAAATCCTTTCTATCCCTTTTCGACGGAATTGGACTGGAGGGTGGCTAAATGGGCAGTTGAGGAGGGACCTGGAAAGAAGGCTTTTGACTGCTTCTTGGATATCCCTGGGGTAAGTTGTAATGGTGCTATGCTGCTTGATTAACTAAATGTATTGCAGATTAAGGAGTGTCTAGGGCTTTCCTACAAAAACATGCGCCAAATATACCAGACCATAGACTCCATACCACCTAGAGCAGCTTGGAAGACAGCTTATATCTCCCTGGCGGACAATCCAAATGAGAAGCATCTAGTGCAGTACCGCAACCCCCTGGAAATCATTAAAAGCCTGATATCCAATCCCTCTCATGCAAAGTCTATGGTCTATTCTCCAAAGAAAGTCTACACGAATTCTACCAGGTCTAAACGTATCTATACAGAGATGTGGACTGGGAAGTGGTGGCATGCGGTGCAGGTATGTTATAACTTTGGCGTGGGCTTCTCAGTTGCTGACCTACCTCTAGGCAGGTCTTCCTATAGGATCAACTGTAGCTCCTGTGATTATATCGACCGACAAGACTCAGCTCACTCAGTTCTCGGGAAGTCGCCAGGCATATCCCGTATATCTCACTATAGGAAATCTTCCACGTTCTCTGAGGCGCCGCCCATCTGAGCATGCTACTATGCTTCTCGGTTACTTGTCTGCAGATAAGATTACATCTTCTAAGCTTTCTAAGGAGGACAAGAGGGCAAAAACACAACGTCTTTTTCACGCCTCCATGAAGCTCATCTTGGGTCCTCTCAAAGAAGCCGGGCATAGAGTAGAGATGACATGTGGCGACAGCGCTGTGAGGCAAGTACATCCAATCCTCGCCTGTTACGTGGCCGACTACCCAGAACAGTGCCTGGTAGCATGCTCCAAGTACGGCACTTGTCCCAAGTGTTGTTGTCCCAATCATGACCTACAAAACGTAGAGCCCTCTCAGCCTAGAACCCCCTCTTGGACGCTCAAGGTTATGGCTGAAAGCAAAGCAACGGCTAGCAATGGTCGTCAATACTCCAAGCTCTGTATGAAACAAGATGTCTCTGGCGCCGTAGAGCACCCATTCTGGGAGGACTTCCCCTTTGCCGACATCCATAGGTCAATAACTCCTGACGTCCTCCATCAGCTCTATCAGGGGGTTTTTAAGCACCTAATTGAGTGGTGCCAGATCCTGATGGACGAGAAAGAGCTGGACAGAAGAATACGTTGCTTTCCACCAGGCTGTGGTGTCCGTATATTCAAGAACGGCATATCCTCTCTCTCTCAGATCTCTGGGACAGAGAGGAAGAACATGGCTAAGGTTCTGTTAGCGTGTCTAATTGGCAAAATTCCGGCGGAGGCACTCCTGGCTATTCGCTCGTTGTTGGACTTCATATACCAGGCCCAGAACAAGATCCATGACGACGTTACTCTCACCTATCTACAGGAGGCTCTTGACACATTCCACGCCAACAAGTCCATATTCTTGACAGTTGGGTTACGTGAAGACCTCAATATTCCTAAGTTCCACTCCTTGCTCCATTACATCGAATCTATATGCCTTTTTGGCGCTACTGACAACTACAACACTGAGATGTTTGAACGCCTCCATATTGACTTTGCCAAGGAGGGATGGAGATCAACAAATCATCGGGATGAGCGCCCTCAAATGGTCTCATGGATTGAACGCCAGGAGAAGCTGTCATTCTTTGACTGCTACGTGGAGTGGCGTAACAGATCTTTTCTGGACAGGAATAGCACTGCTGTATCTGCACCATCTTCCCTAACAAGTTTTGCAATCAAGATTGCGAAGCACCCCTCATATCCTGGACAAGCCCTACTTGACATCCAGCAATGCCATGATGCTCCTGGTCTCATAAGAGAGTTAAAAAAGTATCTCTACTCTCAAACGCTGAGCCTTCCTCGTGAGGACGAGGATCCGAGTCGACGTTCTGGACCCCAGAATTCAATTCTGCCTTTCAGCCATGTTGACGTCTTCTACAACGTCAAGCTCAGACCTATCTCTATCGATGATGATGAGGGTCCATGGGACATAGTCAAGGCCATGCCTGGGAGGCAATCTAAGCACGGTCGCTTTGACACAGTAGTCGTCATCGCTTCGGAAAACGCTGAGTCCACCGGACTTGAAGGTAAGGCAATAATACTCTCAAATTGCCTATCACCTCACTTAATTATGCAGGAACAAGGATAGGACGAATCAAAGCTATATTCCGCCTTCCAAAAACTATCGGTAACGGTTCTAGTGCCCCCTGGAAATCAGAACCTCTTGTTTACCTGGAGTGGTATACGCTACTGAAGAATGCTGCCGGAAAGAATCACCTCATGTACGACGTGAGGAAGCCACCTTCAAGGGTGGATGGGACAAGGCCTGGATGTGTAGTTCCTTTGAAGGAAGTTAGGCAGGCGTGCCAGCTGGCACCGAATTTTGGAGCGGGAGATGTGTGTCTTGACTGGTCCTCTGCTAATGTTCTAGATAGTTGTGATTCATTTTACATTAATAACTGGTCTAGTCTATATGCTTACCAAACCATTTGGTAGTTTGTAAGACTGTAGTACTTTAGATTTCAATATTTATTCTGTCCTGACAGCAAGAACTGGACAATCTCTTGAGATTTGACTAAAGATTCAGGTATATGTTATATGTCTAAGTCCTTTGAGGGCTTCAGATAGTTCAAAATACTACAAAGCATTCTAAAGTGCACAAAGTAGATTTATCTTGCCCTTGAAATTTGAAGTAATGAAAGCCTGATGAAGCAACTTGGATTTTTCCTGATGTGGCCCTCTCACTCTCGTACTTTAAATGGGTCTTGAGGATGTCATACACGGGCCAGCAGTCTTCAAAATGCTGTAAATCCGTGAATGACTCTAGCACCTGACGAATCAAAATTGTCATCAATTGATCTGCATTGGAGAGGGCTTAGACGTACACTTTGTTTGACCTTCTCAATATTGCTCTTCTCCTGAAACACCACGGTTTGCTTCAAGTCTAAAAGCTCGCGAGCCTTCCCGTGGACGTGGTTCTGGCCAACATTGCATGAGTAGACCGACAATGAAGTATGGAGACGCTCCTGACCTTGAGGGTTGTCAAAGTTGTCCCTTTCCAGCCATGCTTCCTCATCTCTGCAGACAGGTTATATCCGCCTCTGCTAATACGATTGACTTCTCCCCGAGGCTTGGGGATGAGAGTAGCAGCGCCAGTGTTTGGCAAAGCAAACCTAGTACCGCTGTGAGTAGTTCCAGCGCCGGCCTCATCCGCCTCTAATGCCGTGTTTGAGGCTTGGGGATAAGGGGTGGCGGCACGTGGGTGGGCTGGGGTACCCCTGCGTTGGCTATACGGTGCAGTACGTCGAGAAACCTTAGCCGTCCTCTGCACGCCCAAAGAATGCGCATCGGCCACAAGGGGAGCTTCCGTAATGAAGTCAATTTCAGCAAGAAGGCGAGGGCGTCTGTCCATATGATAGAAAATGTTGGTCTGGGCGAGAAGTCTAGGGAGCACAGGAGGAGGGGCGCTGGGCTCGTAGAGCGGCTTGATGGGTTTGGAGGACATGATGGGCGGCAAGAGGAACAAGGATTCGATGCGATGATAAGAGTTATCCGAGCCGCGAGTGGCACAACATGCGGCGGGTGACTTGAACAAAGGAATCAATTTTGACTCTGATCTCCGGAGCTGAGCTCAACCCATGTGAATTTGAACAAAGAGATCCTTCTGTGATTTCCTGCTAGAGCTGCTGACGTAGCCAGCCGCGAGCCGTAAATGAGCCGCTGTGACTAGACGCTTCCAGCGATGCAAGATAATGCACTCCTTTGAACCGCTCATTATAAGAATGGAGCGCCGCGTACATGAGCTGAACACATACCTTCACAATTGTGTCCACCTTGCCGATCCATCCTCTTTGTCAGACCATCTCAATGGGAAACATCTTATCTTCGCGTTTTGGCCCTCGCCAGATTGTTCTGGGCGGGAATGAATCCATTTGGGCTCTTGGAATATCTCCTTCCTCCAAGTTCATTGCAAGTGGTGGTGAGTGAACGCATCGTGAGTCTACGTTGTATCTAAACCCACTGTGTAGGCAACGACGGGGTTCGTTTGTGGGACCTCGACAGCTACGAGGAGGTAGATGTACCGGAGGAGTGGGGTCTCCGTGGGCCCGTGAGTTCATTGGTGTGGTTAGAAGGTGAATCCGGAGAGACGTTGGTGTACGGTACGGCGCTTGGATTCTTAGCGTGCTGGCGTCAGGACAACACCCACGTACGTCATCTGATCCAAAGCGCAGATACCACTTCTGATGCTCGTGGCCAGTTCAAAGAACTCTCTGCGCTCAAGGTTGCCAGTGGCACCGAGATTACTTGCCTGACAGGCAACACGGCGACGGGCAGAGTTGCAGTCGGGATCCGCGACTGGACAGTCCAGGTGTACGCACTGAACACGACCGGAAATCTTGTCCAGGTTTTCTCCGTCGAACTGGTTCCGAACCTAGTGCCTATGAGTATCTTTTTCGAGGACAATGTCACCAAAGACGTGCTCCTTTTCAGCGCGTACGGCGGCCCAAGGTAACGTCGAGGGATAAGCACGTCAGCAATGATCTGACGGAGGCAAACTTAGGATGACTCTGGCCGGCAATACCGGAGAAGTCCTTAGCTCCTCGACACCCAGGATAGTGATGTACGTGCTCCATCGTACTGAGGGGTTATAGCGATGCTCACTTCTTTGAAGGGGTCATGTAGGAGTGAGCCTGAACCAACGCCAATACGTGCTGGATAACGGCATAAACGGGTTCGACATCCGTGACCTTTGAACAGATGTGCACGTCCTGCGACTACCAACAGGAAGAGTCACTGTTTCGTGTCCGAAGCAAATCTTTTTCACCAGCGACGATTCCCTAGCAGTTGGAGGATCGGATCACGGTCTCCTGTATATTTTTGATAGGATGTCGGGAGTCATTCTGAATCGCTTCCGCCATTCCAAAGGGGGCTTGGTTCAAACAATAATGGTGAGAGGGCACGTTGTGGGGTGAACAGCGTATGCTCATTATCCATCCCGCTAGGTCAAAGACACGGGTTACGACATGATCCTGGCGTGCGCAGGGTCCCAGGACTACGGTAACGGGAATATCTCCTTGTGGAGGTACAAGTCTCCCACCAACCGTAGATGGTTCATATCGAGCATGAAGGCCGCGCAATACTGGATCGTGACCACATTCAGAGCCGTCCTCTTCGCAGTGTACGTAGTACAGAACGTGGTCTACTGGACGCCCTTATTTTCCAAATGGCTTCTGGTTGCATTCCCGGTAAGTACAATACCAAGACATTCGAGATAGAAAGACTCACTCTACCATCTAGAATTCACGGCAAGCCCTCTGGATCGCATCCATCCTGGAGCGAGTCGCGATGTTCCTGGCACATCAACGGCTAGCGTCGGCTGTCAGCTCTCAGCCGCAATTACCACCCATAGTGTTGGTCGGGTATCGACGCATGGGATGGTGGGCCCATCTAGCTTGGAACGCTGGAGTAGTGTTGACCGCCACGGGTGGGGTCCTGACTAAGTATCACGCCCATCGTGTCGAGCAGAACGGCACCATGAGGTTGATTCAGAGGTTTGCGTGGAATCGAACCCAAGGAGTCTTCGGGGCGTTCGTCGTGGCTGTCACCGCGAATAACGAGCACATCAGAGCAGCAGCTTGCTGCTTGATAACGTGGGTCATTGGGTCGTCTGTAGGGGAGCTTGCTGGCGGAGTGGCTAATATTGACATGCCTTATGCAAGGCAGACGGTTGGATTTGGAGCGAGACTCTTCATGACCGTTTGGGGCTGGTTCGTTTAGATGTAAGTAATGTGGTAGACATCAAATGTAGAACGCGGAAGATGTACTTATGAATGCATGAGCCTTCGTGAACTATGACCGGCCTGCTTATCAACCATTCCGCAAACAAACCGTGGATAGGCTGGTGGTAACGGTGTCCATTCGACAAACGTGGATCCCGACGTTAGGACTCCCATGTAAGAGCTGAGTGAGTCTATGCCAAAGAACATTCCCTGGCGAACACAGGGAGTGTTTGAAGCGAGACGGCGGCTATCCCTGGCGAACACAGGGAACGCAGCACATCTCAGTCTTGGCAGGACACTGAGCAGAAGTCCATGCAATACAACATTCCCTGGCGAACACAGGGAGTGTTTCTGGCGAGACGGCCACTATCCCTGGCGAATGCAGGGAATGTGGTGCGTTTGAGATACTTTGCGTGCTTTGCCATGTTGATGTTGCCATGAGCGCCCTCAATTAGGTCAGCATTTCTCACACCTTCGGTGGCCCACTCTCGCGCTTTTTTTCTCTAAGTCTCTCAACCGCTCTCGCTGTGTACGCCAGCAACTGCGATTATACAACAAGCCCCGCAACTTTGTTACTCGCGCAACCAGGCCATATACGCTTGCTGTGTTCGCCAGCAACTGTAGTTCAAATATCAACCCACCTGTATACGCGCTTGCTGTGTTCGCCAGCAACTGCATTTCAAACATCAATCCAACCAGGCCCTACGCGCTTGCTGTGTTCGCCAGTAATTGTAGCCTAACGGTATCACTAGTCGAGCTCCTGTGTGGTACGCCCAGGTCTCTGCAAGATAAGCGTTCGTCAATACCCCCACCGCGGCAATGGCAGATAACAGGTATGTCCATAATTTTTGCACTGCGAGGATGCTGCCACTCACTGTTCCTGTGTCATGCTAGAAGTGAAGTGGAACGCGGCGTCGAACGGCAAACTGCTGCAGGGGGGGAAGTGTACGTCCACGGTTTCTTTACTCCAAGATAGTGCGCTTACCCTACGTTATGCTATGCTAGAAGCGAAGCAGAGATAAACACCTGGCCCGAAGCAACACAGGCCAGGGATGAAGAGAGGTATGTCTACAATGTTTTCTCCCGAAGGATATCACGCTTACCGCACTGCTATACTAGAAATAGACGGGCAAAAATCTGCGCCTTCATCGATGAAGACGGTCGGATATTCTCGTCCGAGTCATCCGCCGCCCCCACCAACAAAATCACCGCGCACATCTACCAGGACAAGACGCCCCGCGACTTGATGGAAACCAACTGGGCCGAAGACCATGCGCCCTGGCAACCCTGGGTCATCCGGCCCCAATACATAATCTGGAACGGCCTATTCAGTCGACTGGACGTGACCCGCTCGAACATCCCTATCATATACGCAGAGGGCAGAGTGATGCTCGATCCAGAATTACGAGAGCGCTGGCAGACGCTCGAGCAGGGCATTCTGCAGTATATGAGGCTTCTGTCGCGGAAGGGGCTGTACCACTTAGACACAGTCACACCCCGTTGTCCATCAGACTATGGGTACTGGAGGAGTTTCACGTCTACCCGGAAGCTCAAAACTGCCGTAATGATGTCCCGAGATGCATT
>ML213507.1:385333-578233 GCA_004369045.1 Heliocybe sulcata | reverse complement strand
CCCAAATTGGATATATATTCCCATATTTGGCTCACATGCTGTATTCTAAATATACAATGGCATTTCAATCTGCTGGGAAATTTCAAAGGACGTTTCCCGATACAGCAAGGCATTTACAGCGGACTCATATATTCGCTTACTTGCGGTGTTGGCGGGTTACCAGCCAGAAGCAGATTACATAAGATTGATCAGTGCCACAAATGGGCACTGGACGCTCAATGAATGTTGTTAATACGATTGAACAATATACGACACCTGAGACATTTTATTCTCTTTCTAGACCTTAGAATTACAATCCGAGAGCCAAAATATTGACTACACTACCCGAGTACAGCATCCTTCGGTTCATACAAGAAAGCCATATTCGGTAAGTTCATATCCTAATTCAGAAGCCAAAGCCATGGCTTTCATGGCTCGGCTTGGCCTACACAAAGATGAAGCCAAGCCACAAGCCAGAATCATTTGGTGGCTCTGGCCTGGCTTGGTCTGGTTTCTCGTGGCTTGGCTTGGCTGGCTTTGGCTCCTGGGCCAAGCCGAGCACAACACTATGGACCACCAGTAAAATATTCTTCTTTCGGTCCGCGGCGCAACATGTCAGCTTCTCTGGTAAGATGATCTTGAGGGTCAGTCGGTCCTGTATAACAAACGATCAGCGTCACGTTGCATCTCGACCGTTTGTCCTTCTAGAAGTTGTAGACATTCAGGATAGAGTCGTCATGTTGTGCTGCAAACATGACACCGCCCAGTCCATCTCGAGACTTTGTTACGGCCAGACGTCGGGATTATTAGTATTTGTTTGAATGCAGCCAAGCTTGAGCCACTCTGAATGTCATGGATGCGCATACAGCCAGAGTCAGCAGCATATCTTGAAGGAGCCGATGCGCAAATCATAACTTCGCTCAGTCCCGTTCGTCGCTGCAGTAAATGGTGTGTAGCTAGAACAGTAGCGAAAGAACCGCATGGTTTCAACCAAATGCTTCGCTGACGCTGCCCCTCCCGAGAGCTGTGGCGTTGAGTGCACCGAAGGGTCCTTCAACTTCCTAGACGTCGTCCTTCAAGCTTCGCTTCAACAAGCACGCGCACATCGGGTTGACTTCGACTCCCAACGAACTGCATTCTCAATTCTATGTACAGTACTTACGCGCGATACACTTTAGTGACATCGAACCTATAGCAAGATACAAAGGCGTCTGGGCCTAAGAGTTGCGTAAACAGGTACTACTATATGAAAAGTATGTAAACCCGAACCACGACCAACACACAACAGCCGAGAAAGACAACACCCGTATAAGCCCACCAATACATATACGCAACAGTCCAGACGAGAGAACCAGAGAAATCAAAACACGACGCCAGAAAAGTGAGTATAAGTTGAAGAACATGCAATAAGAGTAGACGATATTGAAGTGCAATTATCTTGGAATCCTAAGTAATTGGGTTGAAGAGCCGATAAGTAACGCGAGACAACAACAAAGCAGGGCGGACGGATTGGGGATGGGGGAGGATTTGCCGAGTTGACGACACCAGGGAATACGGGATGTGCACGAGACGGTCGATGGCGCGCCAGGGTACAGCAGATGCAGACAACCTATGGTACATCAAGCGGAAGCCAATGAGGATTGAGAGCCGGAGGAACGTAAAACGGGATTGACGATAATCATGAGCTCGAAGCCCAGATAGACCCCAAGAAATCTTTCGCAGAGGACACAGCGCGGCCCATAAGACCAGACTGGTCTGGGCCATCCATCGAGCCTCTCCGCTGATGGGTTGGACTTCCAAGCGGACTGGACAGCGAGTTGCGCTTGGGCCACGAGGTGACGGGATTTGACTGCGTTGGGGCACGGCTAGGCAAAGTAACATTCGATGATGCATGCATAGGGAAAGCAGGCGTAGGATTCCGCGAGCGCTGCTCGTCTTCCTCAGGTACGGACGGGGGCAGATCAATATGAAAAGGTTTCGATATCGACGCATTCGAGCCCTCCCTGCCGTGGCTACTCGACGACGCCTCCGCCTTGTCCCCAACAGGACTAGACGAAGAGATCTGAGGACTGGGCGGACTGAGACTCTCACTCAACCTCCGTCCCGTCCGATCCCGACCGCGCTCCCGCTCCCGTCCGTTCACAGAATCCTCGCTCCCCCCTCTTGAAGGCGTTCTCGAACACCCGTTCTTCCCATCCCGTCCTCTCGACTCCCTCCCATAGTAGCCGCCACCAATAGCAGCACTTGACCCGCACGGCGAAATGCTGCCCATCGGTGAGTCCGTACCCCGACTGCTTCTCGACCCCGACCTACCACGATCAGAGTATGACGAGCTACGGGCGGCTGACCGACCACGAGCGTCCGCGACCGGCTGAGAAGAGGCGGCCTGGGGCGAACGACCTCTACTTGGCAAGACCTCAGGCGGGGACAGAAGATTGGGCGACGGAGGCTGAACATGTGTCGGGCTAACACGAGGTACAGCGACAGGTTTCGACTGGACGACCCCAAAATCTCGCGCCTCGGCCACTGGAGGCGAAGACACAGTCTCCCTCCGTTCTTCCATAATGACATCGTCCTCAGAATCCCGCCGCAACAACACACCAGGTGTGTGCCCTGCATCGTGATGCTGCCCATCGCCCCGCTTCGACGCATACTCCTGACCATAACTCGCGCCCTCAAAGTAGTCATACGCGTCCACCTCCGCACCGTCCACGTCATGCCTGGGAGACTCAACAGCACTGGGAACGGACCGTGCAGAGTAGACGACACCCCGCGGCTGCGCGGACGGCACAATCCCAACGCTCGGTATTGACCGACTGCTCGGCGACGTCGACGGCGACGAGACAGACGATGATGATTGTGACCCAGTGCCAACACTGAGGTACGCTTCCCGATGCTGGTAGACGTCCTCCACGCTACTTCTCCGGCTGACCGTCCGCGAGTTGGGTCCGGAACTGCTATAATTGCTGCCAATTGGCGGCACGTAAACAAGCTCGACCTTCCTTGGCGAGCTCTCGCCACTCCGGGAGTCGCTGTCGTACTCGGACCCGTTCATACCCGTCGTCTTCAGCATAGTGGGTGCGATAGGAGCAATGGTGACGTGTTCCTTGTCCACTGAGTCGAGACGAAGAAGTGGAGGGCGGCCGCCATGCGAAGAACGAATAGAAGAAGACCGCGAACGGGAGGAGCGCATTTCCAGCACATCGTCCTCTTCGTCATCAGACTCTGAAGAGTTGCGACCATGAGGAAACCACTCTGGCTCTTCATAGAAGTTCTCATAACGAACGTCTTCCGTATCCGCGTCCTCCTCGTACCTGAAGATAGTCAGACAGAGCTCGTAGAAAAACCACCGATTTAGCTCACGCATCGGCATCGTGAGGCGGGTAAGGCCTCCCGTTACTATTCGACCCGTGCTTCGACTTGGGCTTCTCAATAGCAATGCACTGTTCAACGAACGTATTGAAAGTGATGTGCTTCTTCTTTCCACCGGTGGCGCCCGTGCTATGGGAGTCGCGATCGCTACCAGGCGTATCGCCCGCGGCACTAACACTCGAAACATCACTTGCCGCATCCCGATTGGCCAGCGCCTGGCCTGCCTCCTCCATCGGATTCTCCTGCGGCGCGAGTATCCTCGGCGGTGAGTCTTTCCGGAACTCAGGATGGTTCTTTCGTAGTCGGACGATATGCGTATCGCTCTTGGTATGCAACAAAGGCGGTCGGCTAGGGGAACCAGTCCCTGTCCGCTCAGTGTCCGTAAGCTGCTCCTCCCCGTCCTCGAAAGGGCCGTCGAGGCTGGAGAAGTGTGGCGAGGAAGGCATGGATAGCAGTTCGCCTATACTCCGGTGTTTCAGAATCGGTTTCTTGCCTGATATTGAAGCACTCGAGCTACTGCGTTGTAGCGAGGCGGAGAGTGATCCCGTCGAGTCACGACGGGATCTGTGGTTAAGTCCGCCCCCAGACTTCACTGGAGGAGAAGTCGGGCGATCATGGGCCGACGGAGACCAGTCCTGGCCGATGTGAAGAGGACCGTAAAGCCAGGTGACATCGGAATCTTTCAGCCTGCACCACGGAAAATATGGTTAGTATCGGGGAGTTCTCAAACGTCAGGAACGTAAGAAAAGGATCAAACACGCTTCGGAAACCGAGAGGATAGTCGTGGTAAGTGGGATGAAAGACAATCCATCAAAAACATGCCTGCGCGCACATCATGCGTGCTCGGCTACGTATCAGCCCCACCTTACATTACACAGCGGAATTCTCTCGACGCAGTCGCAAACTAGATAAGAAAGCGGATCATAAGCACAACTCACCAGTTAAGCGTCTCGGGACTGATTGTCTTCAATCCATTTCTCTGCTTCCACCACGTCCTCCAACTGGCGTTCTCGAGCCGCGCGCCATTGGCGATGGCGTTCCTCTGCTTGGTCATGCTTCGCCATGACCGCCAAACATCCTCTTCGCGCCACTGGTGCGAAAGATAGTCTACCTGACCTCGAGGAACAGTATCGAAGGAAGAGTCGTCAGGGAAGGCGTTGGTGGTGACGGAGACGAGGAGAACAGGAAGATAATTGGCCATCAACGACAGACCGCTGCACGATTGCGAGCAGTAAGCTGCGTTCTACGACGGCTGGGGAAGAGAGGGAGGCGGAAAGGGCGGATAAATGGCGAGGGAAAAAAGGGCGAGGCACAAGGTGCAATTGGCTCCTTCGCTCCGATGGCCGAGTTGCCTAGGTGGATAAGGTCTGGCCGCTGTTGAAGACGGCGTCGACGAATGGTCCGTGCGCGGATATGTTGGAGGTGATAGAGGGCTAGCAGAAGGCTATATTGGCATGGTGCGAGGCGGCGTGATGACGATTTTGTTGGTGGGGTGTGGACATACCGAGCGCCGTTTCCTGTTCTGCCCGCCGCTTCACATGACCGGTCCGATCTTCTCCATGGATATTGCTCCCGGCCTCCGTTTTCCTGCCGTCCGGACCTTCCTTTTCTGGATTTTACGCCCGAGTCCCTCTTGCCTTTTACTTCAATCACCTTAATCCGGCCTTGGAGGAAAACATATCTCCCGCAGTTCCTTATACTTCATCCTCGAAATTTTCTACGAGTCTATCGAAGGTAGGAATATCGTCCCTCTCTCGCTCGCATGGCTAGGACAGCTACGGTTGACCGACAGCGGATCATTCACGATCGTTTGCACGATCATTTGCAATGGCGCGACAACTCCTCGCTTGCGCGACCTGGCTTCGCCTCCGCCCCGTCCGGCCTCTTTGTGTATATGAGCTGTAATATGAGTTTCCTTCCTCTCCAATGGTCGTGACCAGGCCTCGCCCTAGCGTGAACACTGCACCCTCTACCTCTGCTATTGCGTGCCGTTCTGCATGGCATGGTCAAGCCTCGATTCTCCGATTATCATCGACTCAGAGACACTCACAGCTTCGAATCGAATCCCGGAAGGACCTTGCTAGACGCACAGCCACGGTCGCCAACTGCCGTATGGCATTTACCGTGGTTCTTACCATCACACCGACCTCCAAGTCTGGAGTTCTCTCATGGCTGTCTAAATGGACCGTGAGGGAGAACCGAAGTAAACGCGGACAGCTCAGTGTTCGTGGCAGTCAGGGAACCACGGAATATGGTCAAATGATATCTTCAGCACTAGTCTATTGGTGTTGCCGCAGCGCCAGGTGTGACCATGGAGCGCCAGGTGTGACCATGGAGTGCCGCTACCGCTGGCCGCCAGCAGGGTTGTGCTGCACAGTAGTAGTGTCACGCAGCCTCAGAGTCGCGCAGACCTTTCCGCGAAAGTCACTCTCGCAATCTGTTCTGGCAGCGTCAGCACATGACCAGTGCTGCCCTTGTATGTCGTGGGACCAACATTCTCCAGTCTCCGTTACTGACTTTTCCCAGCTTTCTTCTCTGTTGCTGCACAGGCCTGTAAATTCAACATATGTATATCGATACATGCTTGTACAAAGTCTTGGGCGTTCTGGACGATGCTACTTAGCTACCAGGCTGGTGGATGAGAAGCGAAACAAATCACCCACAAAATTCGGCCGGTCTGCAGATCTGTGCGAGACGCCATATCCCGCGCTTTCAAACCCTCCTTACCCAACAGGTATTCATTCAAGCACGGGATTACTCTGCATCAATGAAGACGTCTGTAGGTGTGTACACGGAAATTCTTTGAGTGCAAAGAGTGCGGGTAGGGGATGCTTTGCACGGACGGGACAAGAAGTGGAATTGATTCCACTGCTGGTCCCGACAGGCGCCGGCCCAACCAGCGCCGCTGCGACGTGCGCTGACGTGGCGCTGATACGATGCAGGGCGGCGAGCAGCTACGATGAGGTGGCCCTGGCGCTAGCTCTGCGGCAACACTAGCTGCTGTTCGAAGCGGAACAAGACTATCGTGAAACCGTTTCAAACTCCAGTGGCCCGCAACCAAAACTAGATTGTCGGCTATGCATTGCCTAACCCTTCTCCAGATGCGGGGTAAATGAACCGCTAACAATAGCGGGAGATGAGACACGGCAGCCTAAACCAAATCAGTAGGTCGTACTGTATTTCCCCGCATTTCACCCCGGACCAAAGCGAAGACCGGCCGCGATTATATCAATGCTCGCAGTAATAGCCCAGTCGCTGATATCGCCTTGGAACCATGTTTCCCGTCCGGAACAGAAGGGGAGCCGCTCTTCTTTCCCGGAGCTGAATCCAACCTGTGGCTCCTTACCCAAGCCGATTTCCGCAAACCATCGTAAAGCGGGTACAGCGGCGCGCTGGGCTTGATCTCATGACCGTCAACTGAGGCAACATATCGACAGTTGATTACGCGGCAATATCACGCTCACCGCCTTCTGAGCAATGCAACAAGTGACTCCCCGGCGAATCTTTGTACGAAGCCGTCCTTGCGCAAGCCTACCCGCTCTTACCAAAATACACCCTTCATCTCCGCCCGTCCAGCCCACGACGAACCATAATCAGGGTGCCGCGGTAACGCTCCTGGCTGCCGAACCGAAGCCCTCCTTGCATCCAGACTTTAGATCTCTGATCCTCTTCCGCCGGACGACACGTGAACGCTCGTGCGATCACCCGACTTGACGGTGCCTCGATATGAAGTCGCGAACTGTGCGATGCTTTCCCCGCACCGCTGCTGGCTAGGAGGATCCCGGAGGATGGCGCTTCTTTGTGCGGGTGTGTGTGCCGAGGGAAATCGTGCTGGCCTCCATCACAGCATCTTTCTATCCAACAGCTGCCCTTCTACGTCAGCAACCAGTCTTCTACCCCATGCGCTCATCGTGTATAACCTGGTCCTCGGACAGAAGTCCGATGTTCACTCTCCTAGACCAATGTCTGGACCAGCCCATTGACACCATCGCACGTTCCTCGAGCCTGACACTCCCATCGTCCACGCAGGACCCACGGAACCTTCCCAGCTTCCGTCCACCAGGAAGCTACAACCGCCACCGGCGACGCAGACACAGAACGCATGGAGTAGCTCTGGGCCCACCTTATGACGAAGTGGATTCGGCGTCTTAGTTTATCTCTGCTGCGTATCTGGTCTGGACCTCCACACAGATGAAGGTGCTGATTATAGCCTGGCTGTTTTTGTCTACTGCTCACGGTACTTTAGATCGCAAAATCTGTTCTCTGCTTCTGCTTTGGTGACGTCCAGCGTGCGTCGAAACAAGATTCAAAACCTTCTCCGCGACTACCCGAGAGTATACACGACTACGGAGATCCTCTCTGCGATTCGAGACCATCCGCGTCGACTAGTAACTCCGGTGGAAGCCAGTATAGTATTTAAAGCAAGCTTCGACGTGTTTCCTATACGACGGCACAGGGCGCACTCTCCGTCGGTTTCGACGAGCTTCTCAATATATTCATGACGCGGTCGTCAAGCCTAGAATACGCCGAGCATGACAAGGTTGTCTTCAATGCAATGATCGGTGCGATGCTCATGCTGTCATGGGAAGCTGTGAACTGGTACAGGTTTTGCTTGTATTACCCCAATACGATCGCCGACAAGTACACGAGGGCACGGCCCGTGCCTCTGGATTGTCCTATTTCACGGACGATGCTCAGATGAGTCACCAAACGTCTCGCACCTTCCCATTCCTCGTATCCGTCGCATCTCAGCTGGATACCGCGTGCCCGCGTCCGCTTACTCGAGATGGATCCATGTGTCGACGGAACGCCGGCCGAGGCAGGCTCGCCCTTCAACAAACCTACGGCAGACATCATCGTACGCTCCTCCGACAATGTTCTTTTCCGTGTCCACAAAATCATCCTTTCGATGGCATCCGACGTCTTCGAAAGCGCGTTCTCCTTCCCGCAGCCAGAAAATGTCCAAAACATCGAGGACAATGTGATGCCGGTTGACGAGGACAGTCGCGTCATCTGGCTTCTTCTGCGCTATTGCTACCCGGGCTCATTCCCACCTCCAACAACCTTAGACGACCTCCACGCTGTCCTGAGGGCAGCTCGGAAGTATCAGATGGACATGGTGGTCGAGTCGTTGAAAGACGCCCTCGTGGCCGACAAGCATCTCGTACGAGATCCTCTTCGGGTCTTCGCGATCGCGTATGACCAAGGTCTTCAGGAGCAGGTCCGCATATCTGCTAGGGCTACGCTCCGGCTTTCGATGAGCGAGTTATATCGCACTCGGACCCGGGAGCTTAGCCTGGTCCCAGCAGATGTGTTCCAGAGGCTTCTGGAGTATCACGACGATTGCGGAAGGGCCGCGAGCCAGCTGCTCCCGAGCCCAAACGCCATCCCGTGGCTCTCGTGGTCGCACGAGACCATGTATTGCTTCTTCTGTTGCACGAATGACAAGTGCTACGGGCTCCTGTTCTCTGGTTACTTCAGTAACGGTCACGACGTGTATGCAAAGGAGTGGTGGGTGGATTTCATGAAGAAGTCTTGCGACCTTCTGCGAGAGCGACCGTGGGGGGCTCTCGTGATGGAGAGCGCGCTTCAGGAAACATGCGCGCGAAAGGCTAAGGAGTGCTGGTATTGCTCCTTTGCGGCGGTGCGAGATCTAGGCCGGTTTAGTGGGAAGTTTGCTGTCAGGATAGAAGAAGTCGTAACAAGCGTAGGTGGCAGCACGGAGCGTCGACGGAACTGCAGATCTGATTTCATTCACTGGCAGGTTCCTTTTGGCATAAAGGTTGAGTAGGTGCTGTACTACGATATCAAGTAATTCCTACCGGGATTCATTCTATGTACCATCCTTATAATCAGGGATAAAATGGACCGAACCCAGACAGTTATGGCCGGCGTCGCAAGAATAGTGGATACTTGCCAGTCTGTGCTGCTAATACTTGAGCTTTGTCGGACAGTACGCAATTCGGCGAAGTCCGAAGCACTATTCGACGTTTGTCTCGTCCTTTGATTGCGCTCTTCCATTATAATTGCAATTTCCAAGCCAGTGATTCACGTAGCAGACAAGGCACTGTCCGCCCTTCGCTTGGGTGACAACCACGCCTTAGGGCGGCCGTTCGAGCCATTGGTTTGTAACCAACCGGAGATGTTTTGGACTTCCACCTACATACGTCGGGCACCGTCCCGCAGCGGTTTAACTGCTGTGTGACTATGCCATCTCTTTGATGCGCGGTGCGACGGCAAGCCCACGGGCCAGGAAGAATACATAGACACCAGTGCCACCAGACGGAACGTCTCATCAACAAAGACGTACGTGTTACAGTCAATAATTAGAAGCTTGGCTGGACAAACCCTTGGTCGCTGTCGCACACAGAACACAGCCGGACAGTGATATGTACCATTAGCACGAGGTTGTACCTACCGGTGCCATGCACTCAACACTACCAGTTACGAGTCCTGAGGTACGAAGGAAGAGTCTTTAGCGACATGGAGCCGAATGATGATGACCGTGAGAAGAACGATGCCGAGAAGTGGTGGGAATTAAAAATGTAGTCAAGACTACAAAATATTGAAACCCCGCTTGTAGTCGAGACTACAATTCTGGATTTGTAGTGCCACATTTCAGTAATGTGTGCAGTGCTCACCCTCTGGTTGCCATAGCAATTCCATCTTCCAAATATATTATGCACATTACATTCTCCACCTCTCCAAATATTTTCGTGATTTTACGGTTGATTCTGAGCCTGCAGTGAGCGTCACAACAAACTGGAGACTACAAATCATGTTCTTACCTGTTGCTTATCGTGAGAGAAGATTGTCGGAGTTTCAACCACAGGATTTCCGCGCCGGTTGGGAATCCTGGCTTCTCATTGGCTGGTGGCTTGTAATGGAGCGCTACTTACTACTGACTACAAAATTTTGTAGTCGGACTATGATAGATTCTGGTTAAGGCAACTATGACGGACATGCAGCTCAAGAATTGAAACTTTTGAACATGCAAGTGCGTCATAGCCCTGCACTCTGACGTAATCAGCATGATGTAAACTTGTGCTGCCTTCAAATACAGCAATAAAATATGGGACAAAATCACAAAAAATCAGCAAATATTCTAGAGAGTGGAGGCAGTGCTATAAGTGCTATTAATAACATGCTGCTATGAATCAAGTCATGTATGAAGGCATTTTACCATTGAAATCAATTCAAAAATACACAAAAATTTGGGATAATCAGTAGCACCCAGCCACCTGAAATCCACACTTATGCAAGCACAAAAGATAGCTTCCAGCAGCATAAATTAAGTGGCAAAATGCACAAAAAAATCAAGAGCTGTTGGACATACCTAGATTTCTGCTTATATAACTGCATGGGCAATGCCATATGACTTTCAGTAGTGTGAATAAACTAGCAATGTATATGCAGTCCCAGTAAGGGACTGGGGGGTGCAATTCCAAGTTCATATTTTGGACCTTATCCTCAAACTTGCATAAACAAGCATGTGCCTCCACATGCCTATGTTCTTCTACATCTGTTTCTGCTTATCAACTGACTTCTCTTTTCCCCTTAGTATCTAGGTAGTATGTGGTGTTGTGCTTTTGATCTTCTTGTAGATAGTGCCTCTGTCAATGTGTATAGATAATATTTAGTAGATACTTAAGGTACATTATTGTGTCTCCATGAATGTACTGCCTTTACTGCTGTGCATCCATATTTAAGTGGAATGCACCTAAGTACTTACCTCAGAAAGTTCCAAACTCAGGACTCGTACCATGCCATGCATAGCAGTGGCCCACTTCCACAAGTCATTAATGCTGCTCAACCGTCAGGTGCCTGCCGGTGAGTAATTCAGAGTCTTTCCACAGTGCAACCCAAATATGAATGCAGCAAGGAAATCTTTCTGCATGTATATTTGAGGTTGAACCATGGAATCACTCAGAGGTATGTCATCAGCATGGGTGAGGAGGGGGGCTGTAAAGCCTTTGAATTTATTACAGTACATCCCATTATACACCAAATTTTCACAAGAACATGATGAGCCATGATATTGATGAGTGCCCGGATTCAACCTTCATTCATATCTATGATATGCCCGACATAGCGGAACCATAGAAATTAGGCCTGATATCGACAAGGTCATCAACTACCAGTGTCTCGCGGCTGCCAGCCTTACTATTACTACCGCGGAGAGTCTCTCCCCTTCACAGCGCGCCGTCGAGCAAGGGCGCGTCTATTGCGCCATGCCTCCAAGACCTCTGGTGCCCCTCGCAAATCCTCTTCCTCAAACCACATATCGTCCTCAGGCCCGTACCCTGTCCACCGCACCAAGTAGATAACGGCGCCGTCCTCCGCAAGCGCTTCCCGAACGATATGCGAGACTTCGTACTCTGTGTTATCATCGTCGGTATCCGTAAGGATGCTGCATTCCGGCATACTGGCTAACTGCTCGGACGCGCACCCCTCAGCAGGGTCCACGGTCAGTGACTCCGAGTCAGCATCCTCGATATCCGAGAGAATGCTGCCCTCAAGCGAACTACCTAACAGCTCCGAAGCCCACCGCTCGGGCAGGTCCGCGGTGAGTCTTCCCGACTGAGCGCGGAACATCGCCTTGATCGCCGTTCGCTTGCCCTTGATGTTTGGGTGCTTTACGCGAGAATACTTGTCGCATTCGCACAGCGAGTGCTCCAGATCGACGAGGCTCACTCCGAGCCGCCCTGGACGCAAGCTGGGTGGCTCTGTAATGCCGAGCCGCTTGAAGTGCTCGTGTTGGGTGTCGCGCAGATATGCCATCGCTGCGCTCTCGATGCCTTTGACGCCATCACCGAAGATCTTGCGGAGCCCGGAGGCGGAGCCGGGTCCGCAGCTGACCCAGGTATCTTCAGAGAAACCGTAGTGCGGCATCATATTGAGGTCTAGGAGCAGCCTGGATTCACGATGACCCTTCAGCTATGCTTTGCAGGTAGGACTGGAAAGGACGACATACTGGAATGCCGTGAAGTCACCCATAGATGGGTATGATGTTATCATCTCGTGCGCATTTTCGAGATGCTTAACCTTCTGCAGTCTCTTGGGAAGATCCTCCTGCATCATCTGTCGAAGTAGTATGAGATGGTTCTCATAATTCCTCTTCATGCCCAGTTGAGGAGCCGGCATGATGTATGCGCTCGCATACAATGCTATGCCAGACTCCGCTGCTTCTCCCAGCACCTCAGCATACGTGTCAACATCGAACGACCTCCAGGTGAGTGGACCAATTCCGGCCTGGAGTAACTCCCATGTGCTGATACGGTTAAATGTCCGGAACAGCATAACGCGAAACGCGCACTCGTTGAGAGCGCGACTGCCCCGATTGATGACGTTCTTCAGAATATACTGCGTCGTGCGATCAAATACCCTGAAGACATTTGTGAAGCGGTACCGGGCAAGGATCGGGTCGTCCGTCCAAGGGGCTGGCTCGCCCGCCACCCTCTTTCTTCGGATCGCGTCGCGCTCGGCCATCCATAGGAACAGGGTATCGAATACTGGCGACACCTTCAGGGTTCGACCTTCTATCGTCACGACTCTCTGCTTCCCCTTTCCTCCCGTAAATGTTTTGCGAGGATTGCTTCGACGGCTTTGAACGGAACGAGTGGGAGGCATGGCGCTCGAGGAGGAAGACGTGTCGTCGCGGCTCTAGGTAGAGGATGCAAAACACGCCCGCGTTTATCCGGACCCCGACAAGTTGGATTACGCGAGGACGCGTCGCGACGCGTCCGGGGATGGGACGGGCGTTGCCCGATCGCGTCTATTAGCCGACGAGGATCACCAGCCACACACCTTGGCGTCCCCTCTGGCTTTACATTCGGGACTACAAATTATTCCGTGTTCATTTTACTCTAAGACTACAGCTAATGACTGCTGGACCCTCCTGGCCCCGGAGACCAAGCCAGTGACCGACGCATCTCCAGAATGTACGTTAATCGCATATTGGTCCACTATCGCCTTTCGCAGCTTAAGGTTTTATAGGAGTCTAGAGACAAGCGCCTACCTCGCCAGGCGGCGCTTCTAGCGCCGTTAGTCCAGGTAAGGCGCAGATTTATCAAAGAGAGAAGGTACGCAATAGGCCAAATCTTCGACCCCAAGAGCAGGTTTCACGTCCACCGGGGACTCGATTACGGAGTGAAAATCAGAGCTCGTGCCACGCATTCAATCCGAGCCCCAGCGGCTCGAAGTTGCCCGCCTTCTAAGCTTGCGGAGCGATAGCATGCGAGAGGCAGAACTGGCTGTGATTGATGTGTGATCTGTTGTCCACCGATGTCGTGCGTGATAGGCATGCTTGTCAGTGGAGTTGAAGTTGGCAGATGCATATTTCCCGGGGACGTAGAGCATACGTAGGTAGTAGCCTACTATCACAAACGAGTGATTCGAGACGAGAGAGCACATCAGAGTGAACAGATGGGCGCATTGTTTGCAGTGCGCAATGATGGTATCAGGAAGAGGACGCGCTTCTCCGGAGTCTGTAAACATGACCTTCCTTACCCCGCTTCGCATATCCTCTCTACCGTCTCTCAATGCACGCACCTTCAGCTTCAATCTAGGACGACTTGTTCTCGCTCGAACACCACCGCAATGGCGACCAAGCATCGTCCGACATCCTCGGCCGTTCTCCAGCCACAGCTCACTGCGTTCCCGGCACGAGCAGCATTCCGAGCGGAAGCCGACCACTCAAGAGGGCAAGAAACCTCTACGAGAAAACATCTACACATGGCCGAACCTCTTGACGGTATCTAGGATCGTTGCTTGTCCGATCCTGGGGTATACCATCGTGAAGGGAGACTTCGTTGCTGCGACCTCTTTGCTAGTGTATGCAGGGCTCACAGACTTCGTGCGTAGCTTTCCCCACTCGCACTGCAGGATCTCTATCTTATGGACAAGGCTGCATGTGATCTGCGTGGAAGGTCGATGGCTTTCTTGCTCGCCGATACAACATGCGCTCCGTCTTGGGCACGATCCTCGATCCGGCAGCGGACAAGACACTCATGACAACATTGACTGTCTCTCTTGCATACAACGGCATGCTGCCTGGTCTGTTTACATCTTAATTCTCCTTGACCTGATACCAATATGTGGGTGGTGGTCTTGGTTCTGTAGTCCCTCTTGCGGCCATCATCCTGGGCCGTGATGTCGCTCTCTCTCTCTCAGCGTTCTACATCCGCTATACATCCCTGCCTTCACCAGTACGTGCTGATTCTGTCTCTACGTCCCCTTCTCAATAATATCACTCAAGAAAACGTGGGCTCGGTACTGGGATTTCTCCCTCCCGTCCGCCGAGGTACGCCCCACTACCATCAGCAAGGTACGCTTATCACCGTTCTGCACTATCGTCTGCTCTTACACTCGCGCATCAGTACAATACCGCTTTACAACTGCTCCTAATGGGAACAACAACTATCTCTCCTCTTCTCCCCGCCGACATCTCATTGCCATTACAGGGATTGCAGTACGTCTTATGCTCCGATTGATCATCCCGCAGCTCTTTCCTGACCGTATATTGTCCTTGACATAGATGGGTAGTTGCAACAACGACCATATGGTCTGGCTTATCCTACATTTTCACGAAGGACGCAGTGAAAGTTATTTCACAGCGGAGGAGAACATAGAGGGGGTTCAGATGGTGACGGCTCCCAGTGACTACCCCCTATTGCAGAACGTCTGGCGGCAGTCTTGCGCGTGTCGTTCCGAAGTCCGTATGAAAACGTCTCAGGTCTGCCTAATACACGGAAAGTACAATAAATAATTACACGACGACCTATAGGGTAATATCACAGAAAAAATACAAGATATCACACCCTTCATGGACTCTGCATTCATCGCACCGGACGCTCGGTCTCCGACCGTCGCCTTCGGACTTCTTCCAGCGCATCTGCGATAGCTTGCTTCGACGAACACTCTGCTCGCCACTTGTCGCTGGCTCTCCTACACATACTTGGTAAGTACACGGTCGCCCTACAGGTACCGATGCTTACTTGGCTCGAATCGCGAAGACAACAGCTAGAGCGACGGTCTTCAGCGTTCTCGATCGTGGCTTGAGAGAGTCAGGAGGAGCAAGGAAGCCCACGCGCGCTATAGCGGCTAGGATTCTCTGCTCGCTAACATGGGTGCCTTCGTCAGCGCAACTTCTAGGTCGCGAGGCGAACTGCCGCCCACCTCTTTTCATACCTGGCCAGAAGGACGAGCAAGTAGCGCTTCTGATAACCAAGGTCGCCCCGCAGGACGGATTCACGCGTGCACTTCGCCTTCAGGTAGCGAATCTGGACCATGAGACCCTTGCACTCCTTATTATGCCGGAGTTTCAGTACTGACAACTGCTCGCTGTCATTGCCCCTGTTCAACGGATAATCAGCAGCTGAGCCTGGCGCAGATGAATGCGACATACACGGCGCAGACGTGAGTCTTCCATTTCTCACACGTGTTCTTCGCCTTGTCCAGTTGTTCACCAAGCACCTTGGCCTTGGCTTCAGCCTGCTTTTCTCTTCTGCATGCCTTGGTCATGTCGTCTTCCAACATGGCTTTCTCAGCACGCAGTTGCTTCAAGTCCCGCCCGAACGCCTCGGCCTCCCTCTTTACTCTCATCAAGTCTTCCTCCAGGGCTGCGATGGCGGATGCTGTGACCTGATGGTTTCCACCCTGGGCACGCTGACGTTCGAGTTCGGACGCTTGAGAGGACAGTGCTCGCCGCAGGTCGGCGACTTCGTGCAAGGCCATATCTAGCTGATGACGGCGCGACTCATGGGTTGTATGCGACGCGGCTTGCTGGCCCCTCATCTTACTCAGGTGCTATAATTGCGCCGACTGAGGTCAGAAATCTCAGTTATGAGCTGACAGAGCTCGCATACCTCTGACACTTCAGTGAATCTGCGCTGCAACTCTTTATGGTCGGCGACCAACAGGGAGCGCTCCTCTCGTAGATGCTGGATTGTCTCGGCGTTCTGCGCTACTTTGTTGTCCAGGATGCGTGCCTTCTGCTCTGATGTCGAGTTCGCTACGAAAGCGTTAGTGACGCTCCCAAAAATTCGCTTCATCTTACCTCGCAGCTCTGCTTCGAGATGATAATTCTCATCCTTCACTTCTTGCAGGTGTCTCTTGACATCGTCCATATCCTAAACTCGACTCATCAACAGCAGGGAGGTACGAGCATGTGTGGAACTCACGGCCTCAGTCCTATGCAATTGAAGCAAGATGTCGTCCTTCTGACGTTCGACCCGACCTCTTTCAGATGTCAAGCCACGAAGGCGAGAGCGCTCTGCCTTCAACTCTTCCTCAAGATCGAGCACTGTCTTCTTGGTTTGGTCCAGCTCCTAAAAGGTCATGAACATCACGTATCCTGGTTGTACCCGACGTGACTCACAGCTTGAAGGCTGGATTTCGTCCTCTCTTGAGATCGATGATCTTGCTTGACCTGCTTGGCCTGACTTTGAGCTTCTGCTACCTGCAGATTGAGTCGCTTCGCGGCATCCTGAAGAACAGCCTTCTCGCCGAGCAGCTGCTTTCTCTCTTCGGCCCACTGTGCCTTCATTGCCTCCAGCTCCCCGTTGACTGCCTGCAAATTGGCTCGCAGAGTTTCACTTGTCTTGGTCGGCGGAGTAGGAGGGTCCATCACGACACTGGCCATGGATATCTCGATGGAACTGAAGAAATATTAGTCCTCAGTCATAAACCCCCAGTCTACTCGCGATACCCACCTCTCGCTGCCTTCTGCTGCCCTGTTCAGATCCCGGAGATCCAGCTTATGGTGACAGTTCGTGCACTTGGCACGCTGTAGGCGACGAAGGCGTCTCTCGTCCCTCCTAGAGAGTCGTCTAATATCGTCTTCAAGGACAAGGATCTTGCTTCGGGCGTCCTCCAACTTCTCAGTGACTTCCACAACGCCCAACCCGGCATCTTCGAGTTTTTCAAGTTTCTCGTCTATGCTGTCGTTTGCACGATCGAGTTCCGACTGTAAGCGTGAGATCTCCGCAATCAAAGGTGCCACCGATGGCTCCCCTGGTGTATTTTGCAGCCAGGACAGCTACCAGAGGGTCAATATGAGAAACCAAGGCAACGAAGTTGATAGCCCATACCTCTGTCAAAGGTCCTCCGGGAGTCTTCGGGCTCTTGAAGGACAACACATGTCTGCGCAATGGGGATCCACCACTGAGGTTGCTGATATCAGAGAATCTTCTAGGTGTCTTGGCGGAGTTCAAGGTCCTAAGCGCTTTCACCCGCTCTACCAGTTCCTCCTTCTCATTCTCCAGAAGTTCAATCTTGGCGTCCTTAGCTTTCTCCAGAGCCTTCCTGGCCGGAGACTGCTCGACCATAGATCTGAGCCTCGCCATCTCCTTATGGGCGTCCTCCAACTCGGCCTCGAGCGCCTCCACGTCAGCATCCGGTCCCATCTTGATGCTCTTCGATGGATCAGCACGCCTTCTAGCGTCCTCGACCTCCCACTCCAAGGCGGCAATCTTAGCCTTCAGAACGGCAGCCTGCTGTTCGTCCTCCAACATTCGGCCTTCTGCCGCTTCAAGAGCCTCCTCCATCTGCCGCGCCAGCTCTCCCGCTCGCTCTGCTTCGCCCTCAAGTCGTTCCACGTCGTTCTCCAGGTTCTCGATCGTTTCCTGGGCGTCTTCCAGCTGCTCGAGCTTCTCATTCGCTTCCGCGAGTTGCTCCTCGAGGCTAGCGGCTGCAGTAGCTGCGTCCGCCTCCACCTCAGCGAGGTAGACCTTCGTATCGCGGAGCTCCTCAAGCGTCTTGACATGCTCGTTCTTCAACTCGATGTAGCGCTGCTGCATCTCCTCAGATTCTCGAGACACCGCTTGCACATCTTCGGCAGACTTTTTCCCAGCATCCTTCTCCTCGGCCACTCGCCGCTGCAGGACATCCAAGCGCTCGTTGCTCAGGATGACATCTTCCTCCAGCTGCTTGATCTGCATATTCGCACCGCGAAGATCAGCCATGGCTTGAGCGAGTCTGTCATTTGCGTGTCTCAGCTCGCCCCCGAGCTCCTGGCCGCTCTCCATAACCTGCTCAGCCTTCTCCGCTCTCTGAAGCGCCATATCCCGCTCCTCCTCAACCGCGGCGAGCATGGTCTGCACGCTCCGCAACTCTCGGCCCATCTCCTCCTCTACAGCTTTAGTCTTCGCCTCTGCATCCCGCGCCTGCTTCTCGAGCTGCTGGACAATCTCGCTGACGCCCTTCTCCACCTCTCCCATCTTCACCTTCCACTTTTCCCGATCCCTTGCTCTCTCCTCCTTCTCCTCACCCAACGCTCGCTCCAGCTCACCCTTCTCCGCTTCCACACCTTCAAGCCTGTCTTTCAGGCCCTCCACCATATCCTCCAACACCGCCTTCTCCTCTGCGCCCTCGCTCACATCTCCCAGCGCACTGACTGCACTCACCCTCCTCCCTCCACTGTGCCTTCTCGATGCGGAAACCGAAGCTGTTGAAGCCGGGACCCCACCCGCCTTCTCTTCCTCCACCCTCCGCAGCCTCTCCACCAATACTTCGTTCTCCTCCTGCAGCCGCCTGTTCAAGCCGTGCAGATACGTATTTAGCTTCCCCGCATTAAACCGTCCAACACCGTGCCCCTCCCTCCCGAGCCCCACCACGGGGTCGAAGGAGGTATTGGCGCGCGCGTGCGTAGTCAAATCGTGCGAGCTCGCCGTAGATATGAATGACGCGCGCTCGTCTGCGGAGCCGTAGGGCGACTGGGCTTCGTCGGCTTGCCATGTCTGATGGAGGGGATGAGAGAGTCTAGGACCCGTGCGCGGGCGAGCGGCAGGTGTGACGCCAGCGAAAAGGCTGACACCAGCAGGCGCAGGCGTCTGTAGGGTCTGCAAGATGCTGCTCGGGTCGGCAGCGACATGGTCTGGGTGCGGTGTGGGAGCCACCTTAATCCTAGGACGGGCTGTCGAGTTGATAACAGAGAGCAGAAAGGAGCGCTTGTGTGCACTCGGTGTGACCGGTTCTTCTACTCCTAATCCCGCTCTTATTGCAGTGACTGGCTGGTATTCTTCCTCCTCCTCGTCCTCCTCGTCCACAGCGAACCGTACTGAGGCGCTCACAGGCGTCTCCGTCTCGCCTGGGAGACTGAAGCGCGCACGAGGCCGCGGACGCGCTTGGAATACAGGGGTGGGGGTGAACGTGACTGACGGCGCGGGAGATGAGAAGGCTACGGACAGCGGTGGGTTCGGAGAGCCAAAGTTGCGAACAGTGGGCCCTTCCTCGGAAGAGAAGGTAGGCTCTCGTTCGTCAGCCTGGCTCTCACTAGCCAGAGACTCGGTAGGTGCCTGAGCATATGCCTCCTCTTCATGCTGATTAGACTCTGAGGGGTCCATATCTGCTTCGGAGTCTGTAGGTAGATCCGGTTCTTCCAAACCAGACACACCCTCGTCCGTAGCGACAGCAGGAACGTACTCGCTCATGTCGTTCGTCACCTCCAGCTCGTTTGCCCAGGCGGAGTTTTGTCTCACAGCTGGAGAGGCGGTGGCTGATCGGGGCAAGGGAACACTGGTAGGGTGAGGTGACGCGGATTGGGCACGAGAAAAGTTGATAGAGGTCCCGCTGCGGGGGGTGGAGTTCCCGGGCGAGGATTCCGGAGAGGGAGTTGTGCGCGAGAGGGAGGGTGTTCGTGTGCGGGTGACGGGTTTGCGGAAGGAGACGTTGCGCATCTTGTCGAGAGGGGATGGCTGTTGTCCGAACCATTAGTAAATTACTATACATAAGGTATCGACAGACTGACCTTGGGCTCTGTGCGTAGACTGATAGAGTAGTCGTAGTTCTTCTTTGCTGTCGCGGCGTAGGCTGGACGTGGAGAGTTGCTGCGGCTTACGGATTCCAAGGACCCAGATAGAGCGAGATCCTGCATACTATCGTCTTCCGGAGGTTTCACACTCCTTGACAGCATCTCAACCACATCTTCCTCGTCCTTGCCCGAATCGCTCCCCGCCTCTTCTCTCGACGCGTTTGGAAGGCTTGGGATGACACTTACATCAAAGCTCTCCGTGTCCTGCTTCCTACTCGCGCTTGCTCTTGAGATAGACAGAGCCGACTTTCCATTGACCGAACGCGAAGCAATGGAGCTCGCAAAACGCGCCGTGCTCAGTGTACTTGACGGGGGTCGGACCGTAGACCGTGTTGGGCCATGAGAAGATGCAACAGCTGGAGTAGAGTGCACTGGCAGAAAGTCTCCGCTTTCACTAGGATCCTGGTCTTCGGATTCAGTGCCGTCCGCTTGAGAATCCTCGAATACTGGCATCGACGGCAAGGAGGGCATCTCCTGGTTCTCCGCTTCTTGGATACGCCGCCATATCCTCGACGGCGTTTCCAGTTGCATCGCCTGCATTGCTGAGGTAGAATATCTTGTCGTCGTCGTCAGGAGCAGAGACAAATGTGGCAGAACAGGAGAATGTTTGGAAGAGGAGACAAGTCACAACAGCGTGACCGTGCGACGCGACGCGTCGCGCCCCCAGTACAGCAGCACATGATCGCGCTTGTGTGCCCGGCATTCTCCGCCTACTCCTGGCATGAACGCAACATGTGCATGAACGCTGATGTGTTCGCTGCTGGCGATATCTATCTCTGCACAGAGTATTTCCACCCACTTATGTCAGGAAACACTCTCAATATTCACGCCGTCCAAGCAATCTTCGGTTTCTGGTTTCCAAGTACGCCGTCACAGTAGTCAAGCCACTTCGAACGGAATATGTCTTGCTCTCTCGCTCGGCCAAGTGAGTCGGGAGCAGCGGTCCCCCACGGGAGTTCCCTCGGCACCCTCGCATAACGAGACAAGGCCCTTGCAGCGCCATGCGCGTGAATCTGAGTTGCTCGTCCTGTCTGAAGTCGCTGAACTCTGGAAATGGCCCCCATGCCCATCAACATGTTGCCACACGCATTGCACCTTGCTTGGAAGCATGACGGCCGCGATGCAATTGGTGTACCAGCCCGTAGATCACAACGATACCGCGCTTCTCCGGTATCCTTACGCTATTCCTTCTGATTGGACGCGCCGACTGGCTTCCTCGGGCACTCGGTCTGACAAGTCGACAGTTTCCGCTCTCCGAAGCTCACGCCTTGGCGGCCATCTGACGCGCTGGACAACTTGCTGTGCCGACCTGTGTTTTTGCGTGGGTGGCGCATTACCGATCTCAATTTGCCTGCGAGAGCCGATAGCCACATCAATATCTGCCAACGCTTGTCACCCGATAGCCTTGTGGATCTCAGGAGCCAAATGGTTGGCCTTCGTATTTATAAGGCTTACTCGCTCCACTCCACTTGAGTTGAAAGATTGTTGGATGGGCGTTGATCCAGTTCTCTACAAGCCCCCGTTACTGTCAACAGTCTAGATCATGCGTCTCTTTCCTTACAGCGCTACTGATCCCACCGCCATGCCCTGTACTCGGCCATATTCTTACTTAGCCAGCCATAAAGCTCCTCTCGGCTCCGGCATGTCCTTTCCCTCCCCCACGCCACCGTCCCATCTTCTACCACAGGCTCTAGCTGCACGTCTGTCCGGCATAGGATCATCTGCCGTAAGTAATTAAGGCAGTGCTGGACGTGCCCGTCGCCGTGACCTTCCTGGAAGATGGCGCGGCGAACACTCTGCATGCAGTGCATCTCGTGGTAAGCTGAGAGAGCGAAGAGGCGCTTGTCGTGTCCCATGCGGACGAAGCCGTTACCGTCCGGGAATACGGACGCCCAGTCGTGCTCATCCTCTTCGGAGCTGATTCCATAGTGAGTGCTATTATCGTTCAACTTCACTTTCGTCTTGCTCAGCCTTATGGGTAGGTAGTCAGGCCAGTCGGGGTCGATATATGCTGGGCAAATGTCAAGCATGTGAAGACGTCTCTCGTGACATGAAAGTGAATCATTATGCTCACTGTAATGCCGCGCCTGCACGCGATATGAGATCTCTCCGACAAGGTGCCAGAGATTGAGCAACGTCAAGGATCCAATAATTGCGATGCATATGACAATTGGTTTTCGCCACCTTTGCCGAGGCAACGCCATCGTATACTGCATCATGCGATGTCTGCTGTTCGCAGAAGAATGCATTGGCCGCGACATGGACGCTCTTAAGCCGAAGACTCGGTAATTATCGAGTATTAGCGCCATGGTCAACGCATGCACTCTTACGAGAGGTCCATCACCGTCCCGCTCGATCTTCCCCACACCGGTGATATTTCCTACGGTTTACCGGAGCCTTCACGAGGTACACCCGGCATATTGTCAACATACTTTTGTTCCACAGGTGAGCAATCCATTGTTATCATCTTTCAAAGTTCGATGGCCCTGTTCCACGAGTGTACGGGACCCGCAGCCAGCAAACTGGCTCCACCCTTTACTCACGAATCTGTTCCCAGCGTTACGCTATATTTGGGCCTTCCTTAACCCAGTCAACCACGTCAAGGGACTCGGACATGATGGTACCTCATCCCGTCAGTCAGAGTTTGTATCTATTCCTGGTGATGTTGATTGGTCAATTTCGGGCTGGGTAACCCTGTGCCCTCTTGCCAGCCGGCAGCGATCGGCAATGGGCATCATTCCGCCAGAATCACTGCCTCAGGGTCATCGACTGCGAGCGCTTGACTGCTGATTGAACTTGGCGTATCATATGAAGTCCCACATTTTTGGGCTAATATGGGATGCTAATGCCCGAGACCGAGTGCTTATCGGATGGCTTTGCGATCTGAATTTGAGGTGCTGATCACTTCTATCTGTTTATCCGGAGACGCCAACCGAGAGGCCCGCGGTGTATACCTCGGCACAAGCATGCTTGAAGAAAGCGTCCTCTCCCGCCAGGTGAAGGACGTAGCTCTTATCGTCCTGCTTGTCGCTTCCCTATCAGCCAACCTATTAGTCCTTCAAACACGTTGGAGCGTGTCCGATGTATGGTCACAGGCCGATAGGACGTATGGTAAGTGCCTTACGCGACATATACCTATCCGCAGTTGCTGTATACTCACTCCACCTTAATCTATAGACTATTCTGGGGATAGTTTTCCAGAGCTATACCCCGTAGGAGACCTGCCCGAGACACATATTGTCATCGAGGACACTGCGCACTATCAAATTAGTACAGCGGATGCGTACGAAGACTGGGCCTCCATGTTTCCCAGAGGAGGCGGTTTCGTCCATCTCGGTCGCAAGAGCCGCCCATTTGGCATATCAATGTACCACCAGCTAGCATGCGTCGACAACATACGCACTACCCTCGCGACTCCTTTTGCGGAACGCACCGAGGCGCAGCTAGAACGCAACCACCAGTGCTTTAATTACTTGCGGCAGACGATTCTGTGCGAGCCAGAACTGCGATTGGAGCCGGAGAGCGACAAGCTGAATGACTTCGGGCTCAACGAGGTGGTCGACGGCCTGGGAGTGGATCACGTTTGCAAGGATTGGACTATGGTGTTCGCGGCTGTCGAGACTAATTTTGCGACTGGGAGCGCGTATAAAACGAGTTACTCGTTTATTCCAGTCTGATGCTTTCACATACCGAGAATCATTGTACATAGTCTCGCATTACTATGATATGCTGTGGAAGTCACTTTCCCATCCAACGACGGCGCTCGGACTAGTGCTGGTAAGTTTCCGGATATCTTGCGCTGCGATCGAATTTAATTGAGAAACCATGCCTTTATTTCGAAGATTCTTAATCTGCCATGGTACATACACCCTACACTTAAGCCAAGATACTACAATTTTCCGTTTACGAGACGACTGATTCGCCGATTTATGACCCTTATGCCCCATCTGGAGTAGTACCGGAATCTAAGTTTCGATTGGCACGATACATGCAGGTGGGAAGACGGGCAACATACAGTTTTCAAGAGCCCAAGTGCCTCTCTGGCTACCGGCGACCTAGGCTAAAACGAGAGTAAGTCTTCATCCAATTACAGACTGTGGCATGTCCTACCGCGTTTCTATGCGCCTTGGGCTCCATCGGCAGCGGGAATGGGTTCTGAAGCATCATCAGAACACATGCATATTGAAGAACTATGATTACTAACCACCGACCAGCGCCCAAGCTGCTGTATCAGGACCAACCGCTAGGAAGCAAATTATTGGTAACGTCCCAGAACATCTCCCGAGAAGCTTACCTCGCTTCTCTGCACCCTGAGTCCCATCTGTGCCGAGGGATTCGACTAGAGCATGCAATATGAATATGCGCATCTATAGCACCAAAGGGGATTCTACTTGCCCTCAACATTGGCCCACATCGCACTTGCTCGCTTCTCCGCTCCTTGCGAACCGTCGGCACCAGGCTGAGGATCTACCAAAGGGCTAGTCTGAGGAGCGACCTAGTTGGAAAGGATGTATACACACAGTTAGCGGCGGCCCAGGTAGCAACGGATCCTGCAATTGGAAACAAAGCCTGTCAGACCCATACCAAAAGATATCACCGTTCAGATGCTCACCCCTCTTTCTCTCGCTCACTGCAACCTAAATGTTAGATCAAGTCCGACGTATGGTCACTCCTTTCTTACCTGGCGCAGCAGTGACCGCTAACGAGCACGCCATTACCAGGACAGCAATCAATAAACGACGAGACATCATCGTAGTAAGATCGGAATTGGTTGCAAGCAATGCGATAAGACGCGTACTGACCATTCTGCTGGTTTATATATGCTCATTCGTAGAGCAGATCATCCCACGGCGTAACATATGCATAAGAATGTTGTACATCATGCTTCGGGCGCCTGGCTGGATTTTGCTCCCGATACTGATATTATGAAGCCCTCCGAGAGCTTCGGCGTCACATATTCTGTGGATGATTCTGATGGTCGCATAAACTTGAAGAGTAAGGAGGCTTCGCCGTCCCGGCACGTGAATATTCCTAAGTGAACGTCCTTCTGTTTATCATCTCAAGCACATCCTGTGCCTGTCCCTTTCTTGGAAAGTTAAGTTTTCTATCCATTGCATACGATCTAAGGCTATGTCTGTGGAGGCCTCCGCGGTCGTCGAGTGGGATTATTAGCGGAGGAATGATGTCTTTCATTCACGGCGACACACCTGTAATCCAGGGGCCGCGGAACTGTGCGCACTTGTAATAATAGGTACCGGAAAGACGTATAGCGCTTCCCTAGATGTACCAAGTCACAGTCAGCGTTGCTATGTATATGCTTATGACGCGACTATTATGTTCGGGTATTCAACCTGCACGCAGGTCTCTGAGAAGAAGTAAGTATTCTACGCACGCTGTCATGACCCGCATGGACATCACCCGGTGACTGATCCTGTCCAGATCCGTAGCGCTAAAAAAGCCAATATTGTGACCCTCGAACCAAACCTTCATGGCTGCTATACACCTGGAACTGCTATGTGTGGACGGTACCTGGGTGCCCAATCGCTATAATCGCTATATAGGATCAGCCTAGTGAGAGAACATGACTCTAAACAAAGGAATGGCTCCAGTGAGGATAGTATGGCCCTTGGGCGCCCATGATCATACATCATGTATCACGGCCGGTGATAGACATACATCTGTACGTTGTGAGCGATAAATCTCCGAATTGTATAAGTGTCTACCGAGATCCATGAATAGCCTGTCCGGATTTCTGTAACAATCATACGCTGGACGTAGACATCAGATGCTAAGTCTCGAAGACATGAACCCCAGTAAGCGATATCATAAGCCGGAGACACCCGACGTCAACCACGGTTCCCTCCGGAGCCGCTTAAACGGCCCGCCTGCGAGTTTCTCTTCTCTGCCAGACGCCGGCAAACGCAGAGCAGTGTTCTTGCGAACTGTCTGTTGTATCGCTTTCTTGGATTGGATCCATCAGATCTATCACATTTGGCAATGGACTGATTTTCCCTTGACCATTCCAACCGGGCGGGAAAGGGCCCAAATTCTGTACAACCTCCTGCTAAACCCTCCTCGGAAAACGCAGACTGTTCAGGCAACAGCTACAGGGATTCTCGCAGAACCTGGGCCGCAAAAATCGTTATGTCTGACGAGAGCCAACCATTGCTGTCGGAGCCGCCGAGGACCTACTCGAGCGATGTCCAGGATGAAGGTAGGGGGGACCAGTCGGTGACGAATACTCCTGCGCACTCTTCGTCTCGTGGTATGCTTGCGGTAGTGAGTCAACGTCTCTCATTTGTGCCTAGAAGACTGGTTGTTGGGCTGAAGTACGTATTGCGTGGCATTATATCGTACTGACTGGCCGTCGTCCTTGGACCGTGTGTAGGTCTTGCCCCTCACGGTGGGCGTATTCTTGACAGCATTGGACACAACAATCGTTGTCTCGTCGTACGCATCCATTGGTAGTCAATTCAATCAACTGCAGAACACCAGCTGGATCGCCAGTGGTTACGTACTCACGGTAACAAGCTTTCAGTGAATGTCCTCCGACTCAGCTAGTTGGATATTATTGTCTAATAACGATTTCTTAGGCCTCTCTACGGCAAACTGAGCGATATATTTGGTCGCAAGCCGTGTTTGCTGTTGGCGTATACGTTTTTTGGGCTTGGCTGCCTGTTATGTGGAATAGCAAGGGACATGACATGGCTGATCGCCGCTCGTGCTCTATCGGGCATAGGCGGAGGAGGGATCCTGACGTAAGTGGCCAGCATGTTGACAGGACATGTCTCTCATCTGTGGCATATTGGCAGGGTGGGCTCGATCATTGTGTCCGACGTTGTCCCTTTGCGCTCCAGAGGAACTTGGCAAGGTATTACGTACTAAGACTAAGATTCACTGCCAGAGCGCTGATCTAGTGGCGACGGTGCAGGCATCCTGAATATAATCTTCGCCACCGGCCAAGTGGCCGGTGCTCCTCTTGGTGGTGCTTTGGCAGACGGCATAGGCTGGCGATGGTTAGTAGGAATGCCTGTCGTCTGTGACGCAGAAATCTATACGTGATTAACAGGGTATTTCTCGTCCAAGTGCCTCTCGCCCTTGCCGCCTTCGTATCTGTCGCTTTCGCACTTAGACTACCCGCAAAACCATCTCAAAGCAACTTCTACTCCCGTTTCAAGCGCGTGGACTTTGCGGGCGCTGTCGCGCTTGTGACATCTATCTTCCTCCTCCTTCTTGCTCTGGATAGAGGCGGAAATGTCTCCTGGGAGGACAATATCACCATTGCCCTCCTCCTTGCCTGCTCTGTATCCTTTTGCTTGCTTGCTGTGATCGAGGTGAAGTTCGCCAATGAACCGTTCGCCCCGACAAGGATCATCCTGTCTCCGTCCCTGGCTGGCCCTTTCATGTGCAACTTCTTTGGCGTCATGTCTTTCATGTGCTTATTCTATCAGATCTCCCTGTACTTCCAGGCAGTACGGGGCATGACTGCTTCACAAGCCGGCCTAGGATTGTTGCCCACCATCTTCGCAGGCACACTCGGCAGCCTAGGTGGAGGGCTCATCATCCAGGCCACTGGGAAATACTATGTGCTCACTATCTGCATGTACGGTGTGATGCTCCTCGGAACTGTGATCATCGCGTTGATCACTGGCTACATCGGCTATTCTCTCGCCGGAATCATCATAGGTGGGTCGTATGATTCCTCGTCTCATTTCTGCCCCTGAAATATATTTACTACAATCAGGGCTGACTCTCATGTCGCTGGGAAGCGGTATGTGTCGTTTTCATTTACATGATAAAGACTGACGGGCTTCAGGCACTGGAGTTACTACCACTTTGGTGGCTCTGATTGCCAACGCTGGGCCGCAAGATCAAGCCGTGGCGATTGCAGGTATGTTCTGGAGCTATCTTGTGGGAATAAGAGATGCTAAATCTATACATAGTCTCGTACCTGTGTCGCTCCTTGGGTCAGGTTATCGGGATATCAGCGGGCAGTACTCTTATCCAGAACAAGCTTCGTCACCTCCTGGCTCAACGCCTAATTGGACGCAGCTTAGATATAGAAGAGGTGAATATATATCAATCTTCATGTTTCAGGGCTCTCGGGCTGATGCATAGTAGGTTGCGCGGGGAGTCCGGGAATCGCTCGACTTCATCAAACAACTGGAGCCCGAAGTTCAGGCTGTTGTGAGGCAGTCTTACGGGGACGCTTTTCCCTCGGCCTTCTGGTTCTCAGTTGCGACCGCTGGTGTCGCGCTCATTGCATCCTGCTATGTGAAAGAGAAGAGCCTCGCAAAATCGCCTTAGTCATCCGCCCTTGAAGCCAGCGTCCTAGAATCAAATCGTCTCTGACCTTCATCCAGAATCAACTTCCGTTGTTGGCTCCCTTCGCTGTATCTTGTCGCCGACCAGGCATGCTATCAATCATGACAGCACTACGGCAGAATTGCGGTCTGTATATACTACGAGAGCTACGTGGTTGACTCTGTTCTGTGCTTCGGGTCATCTAGAAGATGGGTTCTCATATGCCTATCTTATATGATAGATGAGTGCGCCCTGTTTCCAGTGCATTTCTGTCTGTAACGACCTTACGTGGAGTATTCGTTATAGGGTTCAGTTGATGTTTTTACTCGGAGTCTGGCTGACAAGGCCGTGGGCTCTACTTCACCATGAGCGCTAAACGTGTTTCGGTCGGTTCGTCGTCCACTCGAGGATGCGAACAGCAATCCAGAACATCATGGCATCGTCTCCGGAGCTTCGCCAGGGCCTGTGCTGACTACTGAGTTCACGTCCGAGGGACGATCCTGATTGACTTCATTCTCAAGCAGCAATCTCTATACCTATAAACCCTCGGCCAGTCGGATCAATTGCTCGGCCAATCTCTAGGAAGCTCCTGTCAATCAATCTGGACGGACGCGGGTACTCTGATACCTCACGGGGGGGCGGTGATTCATGGCTTCTGATTTTGATCAGGCACGAGCATGATGAGCGACCACAAACCCTGGGTCTTTGACAGCCTGGGAGTATCATGCATGTCCTAATTCATCGCAAAGGACTCGGCCGCATGCAGGTTTACCGCGCATCAATATCTGGCAAACTCACTTCTTTACTTAGGACAATAAGTGGTCAGGTGCGTGGAGCCTACGTCCGCTTGGTTCTCTTCTTCGCAAACGCTCTCGATGGCTCATCTGGCTTATCCCGTAGACAAGGCATGGTTGGTTGGGATATTAGTCGAAGGCGTTTTGTATGGTGAGGTCATCTAGGTAGCATGATCTAGGTTCTCTGTTCGCTCATATCATCGTCCGCAGGAATCAACATTGTTCTATTCGGGTTCTCTCTGGCTTTCTTAGTCTGGCGTCGGGAAACGGCCAATATCAACTGGCTCATGCTCCTTTCCACATGCGTCATATTCATGGCATCCACTGCCCATTTCGGGATAGCCTTCAATAATCTCGTCACCGCTTTTGTGAGCACTCCTCAGTCTGGGCCATATACAATATTGAAGATGTGTCTGTATTACAGATCACGCAGCGAGATGCGCCAGGGGGTCCCGCAGCTATCATCAATAGCGCTGACCTAGTGTTTCCTATAAACCTGATGTTCAGCATCAATAACTTCCTTGGAGATTGCCTTCTTGTCCGTTCTTCTATCCATCGCGCGGGCTGCTAACTCACTATGAATGCAGACTTACCGGTGCTGGTTGGTGTGGCAGAAAAGCATACGGATCGCATTGGTGCCTATACTCCTCTTAGTGGTTTATATTGGTAGGCAGGCCCTTTGTGAGCTCTCCTCCTTCTGACATAGGCATATAGCCTCGGCCATCGTCGGACTGTACAACTTCCACCAAGAGGCAAAATACGGCAACCACTTCACTGCAGGCATAGCAGACTTTGGAACTGCGTCCTTCGCCATCTCCCTGGCTCTGAATATTCTCGTAACATCACTCATTGCCGGCAGAATCTATCATTTGGCGCGACAAACCAGAGCTGTACTTCCCCCCAGGCACGCAAAACAGTACATGACCATCATAACCATTATCCTAGAATCCGGCGCATTGTTCACCGCGGCTCAAGTCATCTTCCTAGCTATATGGCACCAAAGTATCGTTAATCACGCGACGGGTGCGGACGCTATCACAGCGGTCATGGTGGCACAGATTTATGTGGGTAGTCGCAACTATGCTATGATCTGCAATACTCACTGCGGATGCCTGCCTGCCTTACAGTGTATCGTGCCCACCTTGATTATAGTGCGGGTCGGATCAGGAAAAGCCTATGACGATACCACTGCGCTGGGTACTCGCGGGGCAGTCAGCACATTGGTCTTCAGTACCGAACCACCCATTATGAGTCTGTCGAGCAGGCGCACCCAGGCCCACTCGGATGGTGCTCATAGTTCGACGTATTATGGCTCGCAATCAGCTGCAGACGCGGGAGACAACGAGATGACTGCCATTAAGACAGAAGTGTGATGTTGATCAGCAATGCTGAAGACGTCCAGAGTATCACATATACCAGACTCCTGTAATTTGACCCGGCATTCCTTATTACTGCACGAGCATGTGTAATTCACTGGCGCCGTAATGTACTTGGATTGGTGCCCACCGGAGTGGCGATGGGCAGAGGAAGTGCATAGCCAGGATAGGTAAGAAACGGAGGCGTCTAGCATTCTACTGTCATAATGACGCCATCTGGGATGGGAAACCAAGGTTAACAGGAAGTTTAAACACCCGCAGCGCTCCAAAGTCTGCCTGGCAGCCCGAACGCCCCGCCTCGTCTACAAACCTCCTCCATAACATCCATGCCCAACTCACTCCCCAAAGCGCCAAGCACGCTCACCGCGACTCCTCTCTCCTTCTCCGGCTGGTAGCTCACTGTAATCTCCATAAGGCCCGATATGGATGGCCGCTCAGGCGCGGTCATGACAATCCTAGGACGTGATGGAGACTGGAAGGTACTCAGTGAGGAGTCGTATAAAGGATGGTGTGCCGGGTCGGGATCGGTGGAGGAGGGCACATAGACGTTGACTGGAATTTTGCGGGGTTTGATGGTACCATTAAGGACAGCTTGCAGATCATTCTCTGTGACCTCTGCGTCATCATCTTCGGGCTCCGAGTTCCCTTGAGGAGCCAAGCCTTCAGGCGTCCATTCGCAGCCGAGGAGAACTTGGTTGAGCCATGCTTGCTCTTTGACAACCTGCAGCGAGTGAGACAAACTTGACGTTCCAATTAAACTTCGTCCTCTTACCTCTAGGATTCCCCAGACCTCTTTCATGTTTCTTACTTGCACTCTCTCGAGGAGGAAGCCAGGCTCCTCCGGTGCGGTCAGCCTCAACTGCAGGTCCGGGTGCGCACTTGTCGGCGATATCTGCGCCACGTTCGATAAGGCGACGGGTCTTCACTCCGTCAGGAAACAAATACTACGCACATAGACGGCAGTATATCTTTCCGGCGAAACCAAAACCAAGGCATTGGGATTCAGCTGACGTCAAGATGCGTTCAGAACCATCCCACAATTGGATACAGCAATAATGCTGCACACTTACTAGTAGATCAATCCAACTCCCACCTCCAAACGCCATCATCCTCATTCCCTCCATTCCCGCCGACGCCATAGCACCAAGGGGGTTCACGATCGTTTCAATTTCATGCATCCTCGATTGTGTCATGATCATGCCCCTCGACCTTCCGCCCTCCGTAAAATCCAGCTCCCACCTATATTTCGGTGTGTCCGAGCCCCCTTCAGGCCCAGGGAATTCGTATGTGGTCTCCTCTGGCGAGGATAGCAGAGAGAACGCTGGTCGGAGACTTGGCCATGCAGGGAGACCCATAGACATGGAGTCGTCGACCATGGGGATCTGAGGCAGGTCCCGCTGCACGAGATGCAGACTTGCTAGAGTGACGCCTGAAGGTTTCGGTTCAGAATTGAGGTAGGATCTGATGTGCGGGAGAGGGATATCGACGGTCCGCGCGTTGGATGACTCTGATGGTTCCTTGTATGTTGTAGACGTTCGAAGAAGCGTGAGGTAGGAGAGGGGGGACATGTGGACGAGGAAAGACATCGTTGGAGAGGTAGTATAGGGCAACGGGAGCGAGTGTGCTCGGAGCAAGAATATATCTAGCGGCGTAGGATCCAGTGACAATGATCTGGTAACATGTTATTGAGAGGCATTACGATACGAAAGGTTGGCAATTCACCTTGACACAGCGATTGCCTCGCTCTTTGTCAGTCCATTGACGGTAGAAGCAAGCCGATCGACCTCTCCAAACCACCTAAGACCAGAGTCACCCTCCATGGCTGCAAGAGCGTCCAAGCTCATGAGGTACTGCAGACTGCTCGCGACAGCCTTGCCTAACCGAGCCGTCTCCGCACAATCCTGTTTTTCCTCGGGCTTCTGTGCCTCATCTAGAAAGCGTTTGATGATTTCGGTCAAGAAGACATCCAAAGTCGTCGATCCAACTGCATTACTGGCTCCTGCGCTTGCGCTAGGTACAGCGTAGCTGGTCTTGACATTGGACAGGCGCATCACGGGGTCCTCGGGGAACGTTCGGTCAAGAGAAACTTCTACGTCCACGACAAGCACCTTCCCACCCATGACCAGCAGTATCTTTCCCTCCTTCTCTTCCTCTCGAAAACATTCCATCCCGGCGGATGTCCCCCATGTCTCTAGGCGAGAGAGACAGTAAGTAGGTATCTGCGGCCGGTCCAACGGTATATCTTCAACATATGACGCCTTGGAGTGCGATTTGCGAAGGGTTTCAATTGTCTGAGAAATGGTTTGCTCGGACTACTGAAGGCCCAGGAGTGAGCATATTCGAAGCGCACGGCCAAATCTGTGTGCCCTACCGAATACAGTGTGCTCTGGATGTTTGCGTGCTGTCTCAACGTAGAGACTAGCTTTGGATTCGATAAGGGCAGCGTAGCATGCAAGTTAAGCGATTGCGACAGTAGATTTGCCGCATCTAATAACCCTCTGAGCTCTGAAGTTGAAGTTTCAGAAGATGAGGCAAATGGATGGAGGGCGCTTGCTTGGAAAGTATCGCGCGTTGCATACTTCTGGAGTGTCGTAAAGAAGGTCTCAGCTCCGTCCATAGCAAGCACTAGTGAGATAGAGCTCGGAGAGCAATTGTGGCAAAGTCAAGGAAAGGACGTCTGCAAATAAGCGCGTAAGCTGGTGCCACAAGTCCTCTCGCTCTGATTATGCCCGAAGTATCGTCTGATCAAAGTAGCAAGCAATCCCTTACGACTTTCCTGCGAGGCACGCTTCGCTGTCGACAGCGGTGGTCGAATGCAAAAATATTCCTTTCCCTACGCTATCCGTATCTACCGGTACTTCTCTCGATTCACGTCTGCGTACGAATTCAATGCTGCACATAGCCTAGGTCAAGGGATCTCTGCGATACATTCGATCTCCACGTCGGCGCCAAGAGGAAGCGCGACGACCCCTACGCACGTCCGTGCGGGAGGGTCAGTTTTGAAGAACTAAGTTGCAGCCGTCAGGATATGGATCGCGGCATCGACCAGGCTAGCTGACCTCGAGATAGGCTTCGTTCATCTGGACGTAGTCTCTTTGCATGTTGCTGACATAGCAGTTTGCTTTCACGATATGCTCAAGACCTGACCCAGCTGCCTTCAGTACTTTCTCGAGATTCTCGAGTGCTGCACGCTGCACTCCGCGCTTTTAATTTCCGGTAGGGACTAAGCATGTATCAGGAGCGCACTCACAGTCTGCGGCTTGATTCCTCCTGGTACCAGTTTGAAGTCTTTGTCACAGCCTACGCTGCCTGAGCAGTACACCTTCCCATCGGAGACTACCGCTTGTGCTGTAATGTATGCAACCAGTCAGCTGAAGCCCACTCCAGAGCAGATTGACAAACAGAAAGCAGGCAGCGGTGGCACTGCGTCCGGAGTGGATATAGTTTTCTTCATGACTCCGTTGTGGCGCAAGAGATTGAGGGTCGGTTGCTAACTTCTTTCTCCCCGAAATACAATAGCTCGAAATGCTACGCACGATTATGAAGGTTTCAAAGGTATCAGAAGCAGGTAAGGCGGCTGTTGTAATAAAACACCGGCGGTCCGCCTAGACTTGACTGATGGGGATCTTCTGTGCCTGGCAGGTCGCATCATACAAAAATATATGTAGCGCACGGCGGGCGCCCAATGTAACCATCAATGATATGTAGGTACTACGCCGGAGTCAGAAATGGTATGTGGCATGTATAGTTAACATCATCCCGTGCAGCTGACGGCTCCTATCCAGGCAAACCTCCACTAAACAAATATGTGCGCATTATTATTCCTCTTAGTGAAGGCTCGCAGTATCCAAACACCTGAAGAGACCGGCAAGACATCTCATACTTGATATTGGTCCAGTGCCGTAATCCGATCCTGACTATCCTCCGAAACGGGGACGTACGGCAGGCGGGTATCGCGGATAGATCTCACACGGTGACGTGCGTATCATCCGTCCGTCAGCAAGTAAGTACTTCCGTGACAGGTGTCCGCAGGCGGCTGTAGGCTAATACAGCTCGATTCCAGCGTACATGTAACCGCCCAGCACCTCTCCATCTCCCGGTGAGGGTATCAGGCACTCCAAACTTCCATTCCCTCGGCAGGATGGCCTATCCGGCGGACAAGGCCTATATAGTGGGCTTCCTCGTCGAAGCTATGCTTTACGGTAAAGATCATGCATGCATTGTTGGTCGACGATGTCTGACTGTCCGGACCAGGGATCTACATCGTCCTGTTTGGCTTTGCACTGTCATTCCTTGTTTGGAGACGCAGAAGTGCAGACATCAACTGGTGGTTGCTTGGTTCGACGTGTATACTATTCCTGGCTTCCACGATACACTTTGCTTTTGGCTTCAATAATGTTATATCAGCGTTCGTGAGTTTGTCTGAGCTTCATACGGTTGTGATGATATAACACAGTACTCTCAAAGATTAATAGGCGAAACGAAGCTGGCGGGCCAGCCGTCATCGTTGAAGAGCCTGACTTCGATTTACGGATCGATGTCATGTTCAGCGTCAACAACTTTCTTGGGGATGCCGTACTAGTACGTATCAATTCCACAGGTGTTGGCTTATCTAGAACCTTTTGTCCCGCAGACATGGCGTTGTTGGTTAGTGTGGCAGAAAGACTACCGCATAGTCCTGTTGCCAGCAGTCATGCTGCTTGTTTACGCAGGTGAGTGCGTTCCTTATTGTTCAGGTTCGTTTCGTCACCTAAAACCTACTTCACAGCGTCGGCCATCGTCGGCTTGTACAACCTCTCTCAAGTGGTCAACGGGGGCAATCAATTCTCGCCATCTGTCGACGGCTTCGGGACTGCATCATTCGCCCTGTCCCTGGCGCTGAACTTCATCGTCACATCCCTGATCGCCGGACGTATCTATTATTTGGCTAAGCAGCACAGGGAGGGCCTCCCCGACCGTCACGCAAAGCAGTATATGAACATCACAATCATCATGATCGAGTCCGGTGCCCTTTTTGCCCTCGTGCAGGTCGCTTTTGTGATCCTCTGGGCTATACACAGCGACGCCCATTGGATAGGAGCGAATCCTGCCTCACAAATTTACGTACGTGGATCTCGTATATCGATGAGACGACCGTTTGATAGTCGTCCTGTAACAGTGCATCGTTCCAACTCTTATTATCGTTCGTGTGGGACTGGGCGTCTCCACTGAACAAACGACGCAGGGGACAAGGCCCATGAGCACAATGCGATTCGGGAGTAGAGCGAACGCCACCAATACCATGGACATGGCAATGGAACGCCAGGAACGCACCATAAACTCGATATCCGAAGGAAGTACATTCTACACTGGTCGTCTGCGTCTGCAGCCCAGCGGCAGCACCATGGCCATAGGCAAGGATGATGACATGATTTTCGCCAAGAATGAGGAGGTAGCGTAAGACTATGGCATATGCCGAGTGTCTCAGTCTCTCTGTAATATCACATTTAGTATTACTTCGCCCATGGGGCCCCCATGGCCAGAAGAGAGTATGAACTATGGCCGTCAGACGTAATACTTCTAGCTCTGAAGGATCGGCCCTATCGACTACGAGCAATAGGGTGTGATGACTAGGACGCCAAAGTACTACGGATATAGACGAGACAATCATGATCAGTTTTTCAAGGTCGACGGAATATGGTAATGATTTATGCCTACCACGAGGTGAGCCGCGTTGATTCCTCCGGACGGCACAGAATCCGAGCAGGTCGGATCCTCCCCATCCGCCGCGCACTGGACCGTGGTCGCGGCCGAGGGGGGATCCGGGTTTTGCCAGTACTCGATGCCATGATGCCTGTATCCCAACGATTGTGGTATACTAGTCGGTACACTATAAAAGCGGTTGATACTTGCGTCAGTCCACTCCAGAGATCGACGTACCCATCAGTAGTATGGACAACTAAAGGTGGCCCGGGTCGTCAGCAGACTTGAAAAAAAAATATGTAAGTTGTTACTGACATCGAAAGGCATCAGAACCAAACAGGTCATTGACGTAGTATGCATATGTCGGATTCCCTGTCCGTGGCTGGCCGTAGGTGTACATACGTACAGGGCTGTACAGAACCGAATCAGTCAAAGCGAGAGTATCTAGTTGTTGAGACGAACCTGGTAGGGAAGTTGCCCTTCATACTCACGGCAGCAAGCGAGGACAAAGCTGCGCCCAGGGAATGTCCGCTGGTCACGATAGCATAGCCCGGGTAAGATGCGAGCTGGCTGCGAACCGCAGATATTACGCCAGGTGCCACTGAGTTCCATCTGGGAGGGCCACACCACCTGAATAGGCGGTATGCAGGGCAATCTTATACGACTTACGCAGTCAGGAATCCCATGTGCACCGTGCTCCCAGCTGTGATAGGGAGTCGACGGTCAGGTTTAACTAGGTAACTAGGATAATGACTCACCAGGAGGGGATACTCCCGGAGACGTATAGGGTATAAGATCATCCTCAGAGTCCGTCAGAGCGTCTTGCACAGAGGTGCTGATTTTATCAGAGCATGTCTGTAGGATCACACGTTTATTGCAGATTACCTTCCACGTAAGGCCACGATTATCTCCTTCCGGCTGTCATCTCTAGCTATGTAGCCTTGAGTGTCAGTGATTGCATTAGAAAACTAGTTGTGGATCAGATTAATAAATCAGTGGGATTATAGGGGAGCTTATGTGTAACAACGCACCTCTTCTACGAGAACATTCCCATTGGGACTGGCGCAAACGATGCTATACGCTGAAGAAGCATATTTGAAGTAGAAGAACAAGTCATCGTAAAGAGCTGAGAAGCGATAAGACGTAGCATAGGTGTAGAATAATAACAGACATACCCTCAGAAATGGACCTTTTCTCCAGGCCCCTCGGCGAAGCCAACGGGTGTGCGACCGCAAGGAAAGCGCAAGAGAGCGGGACGAGCCAGGATAACTTCATCCTTTCAGCTGTTGGAGTCCTTAGGACAAGTGATCCCGAGCAGGTAAGCCCTGTCATCTTGCAATTCGGGGAGGCATTTTAATACCGCACGATAAAAATAATGCACGCCCATAACGCATGGACCACCATGTCATATGCAGCACCAAGAGAATGGTATACGAACTGAAGAACGTATGGGCAGTGCTTGAGCAGCCCCGTGCCCATCTATTTGCAGATGGTTCACCGCATGCAAGAAAAGAAACTTGTACAGACCACGGAAAAGAGGCGCCGATTCACTGGTAAAGTATGAGTGTCTGGACATCTCGCGGGAGACGTCCGTCGGGCACAAGTGTTTAGCCAGGCGCCTGATGTCACGAAGTCGAATGATAGACTTTAACTCACTGAGAGCACAGGCGTTGTGGCATATATAAGCTCCGTCTTTCCCTGGCTTTCCAAGCTACATCCCGTCCTGAGCCGACACGTGAAATGAGGGACCACTTCCATTGGTTCGAGAACGCTACAATGGTGTTGATATGCTCTGTCAAACTATGCGAGCCGAAGGGAAGCAATCGCATCCAGCCCGAAGAGACGGAGAAACAACAATAGATCCTGAGAGTAGCAAGGGGGGAAGTAAGTCCGAGAACGCATCCACCACCACGTACAGAAACATGTGAATCTTGCGATGGATCCTGCTCTCATGAAAGCAAGATCCAGGTGATCATGACGCCAAGTACTTGAACCGCGGGTTCAATCATCTACTCCCAAAGGCTTAAGCGAAGGCTATGAAGTTCTGATGACAGAGTGCGACCTACGAATTTTCCGGCCGCAGTGTACGACAAAAGCAGAGCCTCAACCTAAACCTAGACTTGTGTTTCCTTATATGCCGTTGCTTTGCCGGACCGATAATCAACGGCGCAGACAATATTCATAGCGTCCAGAAAGCGAAAACAATACATAACGAGCATCCCTAACAATCAGAATAAATTACAGCTTAGCTTTCGTGTTGATCTTCGCCGCGTTCTCCTGCATGATCTTTGCAGCATCATTGACCATGTTCTCAACAATGACCTTTGCCGGAAGAACCTCATGGACCTGGGCAGCACACTTGCCGATTAGCCAAGCACGGGCCTGCAGGGACTTTTCAGGGTGCTTCTCCATCTCGTGGTCGTGTGGGATGATACCCTTTGACGTGAGCTCCTTGATCTCCGCCTGGCGGTTGTTATTCCTGTCTCGCGCATTACTATCCGGCGCCCAGCATGGAATCGTAATACGCACCAGTCATCAACATACGGCGTCCTGAAGACTCGCAGAGGCCGACCCGTATAAATCAGCGTAGTCACCGCATCGTCGTATCCGGCCGCCAAGACGGCCTCCTTGTGCGCCTTCGGAGCGCCCGCCTCGACGGACGCGACAAACCGTGTGCCCACCCAAACACCCTGTGCGCCCCAGGCGAGGTTCGCAGCGAGACCCCGGCCGTCCACAACGGCACCAGCGCCGATAACATAGACCGGCCGACCTGTCAAGGGCGACTTGTGGCCCTTGACGACGTCGACACATGCAGGAATCAGGATGCTTGCGGGCACATCGCCAGTGTGGCCGCCGCCCTCGCCGGCTTGGGCACAGATGAGGTCCACACCGACATCTAATGCTTTCGTCACGTGCTTGGGGTGTCCAACCATCTGAATGAGTGTATCCGTGAACACATGCGAGCGTCAGGAGAATGGTTGATCCATACATTCATCACTGGGATGCCGGCCTTGTGCAGCTTCTCCACCGCCCATTTTGGAGGTACTCCGACCGCGCACACGAAGAGTTTCGCGCCCTCGTCGATAATAACGTCAATGAGTTCTGGCAGCTTGCCCTTCGTGTAGTCATACTAACAGACCATCGAGTAGTCAGTCTACAATTCCAAGTGACAGAAGCATAACGCACATTGGTCTTCCGCGCATTCCCCCCAACTTGAGGGAGAAGCAAGTCAATACCGAACGGCGCGTTCTTGTCATTCAGATGTTCTTTGATTTCATGGATCTAAGCCACACGCGAATCTCGGTCAGATCTAAGGCTCTCGCTAGTATTGAATTGACTTCTCACTTGCGACCGAAGCACTTTTGGCGTATATCCAATACCTCCCAAGACACCCAAACCGCCCGCATTCGTGACAGCAGCTGCCAGTTCCGGTCCAGCAGCCACATTCATCCCTGTACGTCAAGATTACTCAGTCCAGTCCAACAAGGCCGACAAAAGTACGTCGGTTTCCCCCGTCACTCACCAGCCAGGAATATGGGATGCTTAATCTTGAAGAGCTCCGTGATTGGGGTGGAAATAACAGACATGGCGGGCAAAAGGAGAGTACTGGTGCAGTGGACGACGGGAGTCTTATACCGCGCCTTGCTGAGGTCTTCTGATCATGAATGTTAACTCGGATCCGGTTATGCATAAGCCGAAGCCGGAGTGATCTAAAGACCGACATTCCCTGTTTACACTTCTCCCGACGTGCCCTGCCCCGCACGGAGGTAGAATGCGAGGTCGTGTCTCCATGTCGACGAGTGTATGTCTAATCTACAACGTGCACAAAGGAATATGATAGCCTGGAGTAGGAGCCCGAGAGATAGATATGTGCGGTAATGAGAGTTCTGATGCCAGATGAGATATTAATGCTGAACAGACGTGGTAGTGTGATGGTATGCACAGGGTATACTCCATGCAAAGAGAAGCTCATGACGGTTCCGATGACGGTTCTGAATTTTGCATGAGTCGTCTTAGACGCGCGAGTTCCATGGCCAGTTCCCTGGGAGGAGTCAATCAGTCTCAGAGACCAAAGAACAAAGTCTAAAACTGCGCACTTGGCTATCCGCGAAGAGTCGTCACTGTCCTTCGACGACCGGTCAACCTCCTCCTTAAGCAGTCGTATCTCCTCCCGGAAGTCATCCTCGATAGCCTTACGCACTCGCTCGTCCTCTACCCTGAGATCCTTCACACTCTCCTTGCTCTTCTCCGCCTCGCGCACCTCCTCCAGCAACGCGCGGTACTTCTTGCCCACCTCCTCAGCCTCCTTCCGCCACCGCTCCTCCCGCTTCCGCATCTCCTCGCGCAGGCTATCCATATCTGACTTCCAGCCATCGACCATGCCCTTGATGCTATCACGTAGGGTGGTATACTCCCGATTGCTCCGCTGGGAGACGGCTGTCGCCTCGGACACAGTGGCTTCCATCTCTCGCTGTGACTTTTTGGCGGTAGTCACCTCCGTTTTTAGCTGTGACTTTAGGGAGGAGGCCTCGGTTTCCGCTTTCCGTGCACGTTCGATAGCCTATCACGGATCCATATCCAGCCAAGAACTGAAATAGTCTTGTCACTCACCTCCTGCAACATCCTCTCCTTCCGTGTCACCACAGCGTTCAACCCGTCAATCTCCAACCGCAACCTCTCACGACCTTCCTTCAAATCCTCAGTCTGCCGCGTGAGCTGGGCCACCTGCCGCTGAGACTGCCTGAGCTGCTGCTTCGTATTTTCCAGCGCATTCCGAGTACTCGTAACACCCGCTTGCAGATCCGCCAGAACCTTCGTCGTGCCTCCACCTGATTGCAGTCGTCTACCCGGGGAAGTCGGGGCTGGCGACACGGACGCGCTGAGGGAGTTTGCAGCAGCAGAATCGATGGGAGGAGGGAGCCCGTTCGGCGAGTGGGCGGTCGAATGCTGAGGCTGTCCTTCGTCGGCTAACGCACGCGCGTTCCCTGCAGCATGATGTAAACCCGTTTCCATCGCCCTGACGTAAATACCGCTTACCCACTGACGAGACGGGGATTCCTGCATCGCACATGTTCTCAGCTGGGGGCGGGACACGGGCACGGGGCGCGGATTACATACGACTGAGCGAGCGCGTCGGACTGGTCTGTCTCCGCACGCCGAGGGACTGGTTGGGCAGCGAGCCGACGGTGAACTCCATGGGCTTGCCCTCGGGGATGCCGTCCGAGCGGAAGGAGGCGCCGTCGCGGCGGGGAAGTGGGATGCTGGAGTCGGGCCCTGCGAGCTCGGAGAGGGCTTCGTGGCTGGACTTGCGCATGTGCATCCAGTTGCTGCTGGAGGGTGGGTAGGGTGCTGACGAATCGAGGTCGACTGGCGAGATCGGTGGGGAGCCCATGATCCCTGGGGGTAATGGACGCGGTCCTTTCAGGATTTCGTTCTCTAGTTTCTGTAGTTGTGCCTGTTGTTGTCGGATAGAATGTCGTAGAGATGACATCTGGTGGCGAACCGCGACTGCATAACGCGTCTTAGTAGCTCGAAAACTATGAAATGCCAGCTGAGGAATGCTCACCCGGATCATCGAACGGTATAGATGGGCTATGACGCCCAGAGCGCACGGAAGTACGTGACGATGGGCGAGACATTGCACGAGGAGGGGAAAGCGGTGTACTCAGTAGGTTCGTTGGCGACGACATTCAAGCCGGAGTGCTTCGCGTATATTTACACGAGAATGCGACGGAGAACCAGCTACGACCGCCGAAGAGGGAAGAATTAGGAATGTTGCGAGGACGGCAACAGTTCAACGTGGGCGACCCGTCATGGCGGATGCCGGCAAAGAGGCGCGGCACGACTTGCAGCGCCTCTTTGCACTTCATCTCTGAGCTTCCTATCGAATTTATAGGTTCTGCTGGCTCGTACGGTGTAGCAAAGCAGACAAAAGTATATCATACAGACCACTGCAAGATGTGTCGTGCGACCCAGCGATCCAAACCAGAATCCATCACGATCTACCACTTTCGCCGAGATCCCAGCCGAACGCACCCCTTCAGTTTGCCGTTCCTATCCAAGGCGAGTGGCAAGCCAGCATCGGCGGCTTTACGTTTCTGAGGGAGGACGGGGATTTGCGCGCCCCGGACCTCTGCTTGTGGAGGCCAGGCGGGATCTGAGCTGAGCGGAGGTGTAGGCAGAGGTGCGGCGTCGAAATCATCGTCGGAGTCGAGATCGACGACGTTCTGTGACACGGTCGGATGAGAGGATGAAGAAGTAGAGGAATGGGAATGAGACTCTGTCAGTCTCAGCTTGTCCTCCAAATCTGCAATCCTCCTGGACATCATGTCAACTTTGCCCTTGTATTTCATCTCCTACAAGAAGATGACACAGTCTAAGTAAAGGAACGGGTCGCAAAAGAGAGGACTGGGGGACTTACCGCATCTTTCAGCGCCTTCCTCTGCCCCTTCACCATCTCGAGCTCCTCCTCGCGCGACTTGATCCGCTTCCCGAAATCCAGCTTCACCTGCTCCAACGCCGTCTCCTTACTCTTCACCTTCCGCTCTAGCGTCGCATATTGCCCTTTGAGCTTATCCAGCTCGTCGTCCACACCTTTCTTGTCCTGCCTGGCCGTTACAGTCTCGGCCTTCGCGTCGTCCACGGCTTTTGACAATACAGCAATGATCTCTTCATTATGCCTCACCAAGGCGTGTACGTGCGCATGGTCGGCGCGCAGATACTCCACCTGCGCAAGCCCCATAGAGAGCCGGGCGTTCTCCTCCTGCGCACGCTCCAGCTGCGTTTTCAGACTCGTCACCGTCATCAATAGCGGAATCACGCGTTCCTTGAAGCTCTTAACGCTACCGAGTATGTCGGCAGCCAAGCGCTGTAAGTCCTTGCGTTTCTGAGAGTTTCGCGACCATCAGAAAGTATGACACGTCCTTACCTGCGCCTCCACGTCCCTCGACTCGCGTCCTAAGCATATGGCAACCTGCTCCATGTCTGATCCTATAGCACTAACGCGCTCGACGCTGCTGTGTACACCAGCCCTATTGAGATCTTGAGCTATCCTGACAGCCCATTCCCGGGTCTCTTGTGTGAGGGCCATTTAGCAGAGACGTCGAATGCGTTTGAAGTGGAAGATAGTGTTATGCCACAGCTGTGGCTGTTCTGGAACGCTTTCGATGGACAAGAGAGCCGGTGAACGGGTGCTAACCACGACGCGCCGCGTTTCGTCGCGTCACAATTTAAAGAACATGTGATGTCAGTAAACACGTGCCACGTCACGCCACTCGCGTCTCATTCGCCACGTGTCGGAGGCCGTTCCTAAATATAGCCGCGCGCCTTGTTCCACGCTCTGATTCAACCCAACCCTCACCTCCTACCACACCCAACCTATACTCACCCCGTCTGCTCTATCTATCTTATTTATGATGTCCGTCATCTGCAGTATCTGTCTGGAGCGAGTGCGGTCTCCAGTGTGTTCTCCTTGTGGTGAGTGTTTCATTGTCCTCGTGTGCCACACGTTGTCTGGGATGGTGAGTGTAATAACACCGGTTCGCAGGCCACATTCACTGCGAGGACTGTCTGAGCGAAGCTATCGGTGCGCCCGACGGGTCTTCTCAGGCAAACTGTCCTACCTGCCGGGCGCCGTTTTACGGTACGTCACCTCGTCTCAACCACGCCACGCGCTCATATTTCGCTCTCCCTCCTAGTAAACCCGAGCGAGAAAGTATCCCGCCAGTACCGCCGCTACATCTACCCCAGCACCCGGCGGATCTACCTCGACGAGCACCCGGACGAAGACCTGCACGCCAAGCTCGCAGATCTCGAGTCCCGGCTCGTCAAACTCATAAACGAAAAGTCCACCCTCCACAAGCGCCTCCAGTCCGCGCAAATTGCGGACCTCGAGGCGCGCGAGGCGCGGCACCAGCTAACGGTCGCCGAGCGGAAATGCAAGATCGCAGAGGCGCAGCTGGACGAGCGCGCGGCGTCGCTGAGAAGTGCGAAGGAGGAAATGGCGGGCGAGCGGGATGCGCACGAGAAGTGTAAAGCGGAGTGTGAGCGACTGCGTCAGCTGTGAGTATGATCGCCCTTGCTCATGCCACGCGACTGACACGTCCCTCCTAGGCTCGCGGATGCAGGCCGGAAACGAAAGCGGTCTGACGATGAGACGGACGTTGGGTCCCCTGCGCCTAAGCGCGGTCAGCCTCTGCGGAGGCGAAACACGGAGTACCTCTCTATCCCGATGACGCGCTCCCGGTCCCGCTCGGCGCGAAGAACGACGCGGGCGTTAAAGCGCGAGGGCTCCTCGTCGTACCTGTCCGTCGGCTCGCAGCGGTCTCTCTCAGTAAAGGTGGATTAATTGGTGCGTTGCAGATCTCCTTTATCTAGTTCTCGTGCTGACGCAGATAACATAGGCTAGCTATCTCATCCCTGCTTGCTTGCTTGCATTGGAACGCATACACAATCACTATCATCATCATCGAAGCATCGAATATTCAATGAAAAGGCAGGATAGCCGATACCCCCAGCATATGCGAACATCTCTATCGTAAATTATTGCTAGTGTACAGATGTAGCTTGTTATTGTGGATGTGGTGTGGTTTTGAGGCTGGCTAATGGGTATTTTGGATTGGACTTTGGTTGCTGTTGTGCTCAGTGGGTGGGTAGCCCAAGCGTCGAAAGTGGCAATACCTCGCGCCGAGTTCAACGTCGCGACAAGTTTCACGCCGTGGAAGGCGTTGGACGAGTAATCACGTCTGTCACGGACGTGTCGCCTCGACCGCCGGAAGTGCTTCACCTTGACGGAATCCAGTTCCAGTGCGTCGGCCAACACGTTTTATATGGTGTGTCCGTAAACGGAGTCTATGATGTATTACCCCGGCCGCTGGGTGTTTATCGGCTCGATTACCTCGAAAAGGCGCAATCCACACATTACCGCGGCATACGTATGGACACCTATTGGAGCGCTGTTAGCTGCTTATCCACCGTGTGATCCATACCGTGTTAGAATGTCCGTGATGCCCACCAGAACCGAGAAAACGCGGCGACGATTGGCCTTCGCCACAGGCTGATTCTACATATGCCAAAGTTAACACGGGTCGGAGGAGATCCAGCACCGACGTTATCACGGTGATGCTGGGATTTCTGGAAGTCGTGGATGGCCTCGTGATATCATATATCACATCGTGGCATAGTACCAGGGTTGCTGAAACGCAACGTATAGCGTCATCAACCTTGCTGCGTATTGGAGGTGAGACTGGGTAGATACCTTAGTATACCGGCCGTGGATTACAAAGCGACGGAGAAGGCCATGTCGGCCTCCGTATCGGTTGTGGGTGAATAGCTCCACCTAAAGACTCTAGTCGGCCGTTCCTTGGTGCGGAATAGAACAGACCATCAGACGAATCAAAGGGTTCGAATGGATAAGGTAGCAAGTTAAGTAGACGAAATGAGCAGCCGTACCTGAAAATCGGCAGTTGGAAGGTGATGTATTCTCCGGCCAGTAAGCTTATGCATCGATAACTGCTAATGAGTTTGTCTCCGTTGCCATCTCCAGAGAAATTAGAATGCCTACAACGGTGAAGGTTGGTAGGCGCTTACTCAGCTCGCGGGTTTGGTAGACGCCCGATCCCCAATGACCTTGGCTGCTTTGATGGTTCTGTTCTCAATTTAGTAGGTACTGCGAAATGATGCGGAACTCATGTCCGGTCTGAAAGCTGGGCCGAGTACGATTCCCGCGGGCTGATGTCCGTCGTTTGATGTCGCAAGTGTGATGCTCCGATGTTTTACTGTAGGAGGGCCGTTTCGACTGGAGTCTCTTACCATCCTTCAGTACTGCAGTCTCAACACCACAGAGTACTAGTACGGTTCGTTGTGTTGAATTCTCGCAACTTGACAGAGCAAGTGATGGCAAGATCGAAGCCAAACCGCATTCGGCATTGTGGCTGTGCAGCGCTCCTCCCATGGTCTGCTTCGCGGGTCGGACGCAAGCAAGGACCGACGCTTGTGGCATACAGTACTTCTCATTCCGTCTCATGCCCGGTGTGCGCAGGCCTCGCGGTGGCCGCACAACCGTGCCAAACTGGACTCCGCCCAGACTGGACGGAGGCTGTGCGGCCCGGGGGGCTCGAATGCGCCTGGGTCGGGGGCGGCGTCGAGCTGGTCGCGTTGTCACGGGACGCGCGAGCGTGGTCCCATACTCACCTCCGACTTCACCCTCGGAATCATTTCACCGATGGCGTCAAGAGATTGTTTGCGTAGGTGCTAGACTTTCCACAGTAGCTGTATTCGCACGTGTTCGCCCTCGTTCGTATAAACTCCAAGCGGGCGCTCCCGTGGCTGCATCCCTGATCCATCCGGCGGCTCGTCAATAAGAACGTCTCCCGGCGCACACCTTGTCCTCCAAGACATCATCCTGCCTCGCAATGTTCTCGTGCATCATCTGCCTCGACACACTCAAAGCCCCGGTAGCTCTACCCTGCGGTAAGTCTTCACCATCCCACCAAAACAATCTGTCTCTGAAGAACAACCTCCCAGGCCATGTCTTCTGCTACAGCTGCATCGAGCGGATAGTCACAACAATCAAGCCCTTCACGAGCCAACACTGCTGCCCCTCCTGCCGGCGACCCTACACGATTTGTAAGTCGCCACAGCCGCCCATCCCACCGCACGCGCTAACCAGCGGCCCAAAAATCCCCAGCCACAATCGACCCCTCCATGGTCCCCGACCACCTCCAGCCCTACATCTTTGCCCCCATCCGGCGCCTCTACCTCGACCTCTCCCTCTCCCCCCCTCCCAAGCCATCCCAACCTCACCCACCGGTGCCCGTGCCGTCAGAATCACAGACCCTCAAAGCCGAGAACCTCGCGCTGCGCGCCCACGTCGAGATGTGGAAGCGCCGCGCGGAGGTGCACTCCGCAGCGAACCTCGGGCTCGTCAACCTCGCCAAGATGGCGCGCGACTATGCCGTCACCCTCAAGCGCGAGCGCGATGCCATGGAGAACGAGCTGAGCGCGCTGAAACGCAGGCTTGGGGAGAGCCCGAGGTCTAGCCCGAGCGACGCCGACCCCTCTCCCGCTACAGCGCCGGAACACGAGACACCTATAAAACCCGAACCGGTAGACATCCCCACTCTTCTCGCTACCTCCCCCATCCCGATCCCTGCGCCCCACGCCTCCGTCTCCCTCCCCACCCCCGTCTCCCCTGCGTGGGCCTCTGACGCGCGCCCCAGGAAGCGGAGACGCACTGGCAGCCTGCCGCCCGTCAGACGGTCTACGCGGCACCAACGCTGTCCCTCGCCTCAGGTTTGCAAGTGAATAGTCTCCATTTTTCGGTCTATGTTTATGGTTGCCGCTCCGGTTTCGTTGGCTGGGTTATTCGTTCAGCTCTCGCTCGTCATTTGTATTTCAATATGTATTATTCAGCTCAATAACCAGGACCTCATACACGCAATCGTGAATGTATGTACAGTATGTGTATCAAGTCCCGTATAAAGATATGTATAATCTCCACGTGCCGCCTTTTGCTCGTATACTACAAAGCAATGTTGGGCAGCTCTACTCCATCAACGCCATCCATACTTTTTGATGTTGTGTATCGCTATTCTTGTCAGTACGTAGCTAGACATTACCTTAGTCCATATTCGGAAATGGTCCTTCCGGATCGAGATAGTCCCATGTGGCTCGGGTGGCGTCCAGCCTGCCCGACCCGTTGACCGAGTTTTAGAGTGTTTCCTAGCCTAATATCTACATGTATCAGCATACATCGGTCCCGCCGGCTGTGCTCTGAGCCAGCGTTGACTTTGCTCGAGTCAAAGAGGCACTGTTAGCTTACTAAGTAGGTACTCGGTAGATCCCCGATGCCCGAATCCCTGTAGTATATAAGACGCGCTCGATGCGCTGCAATAAAGACAGTCGCTACTTTCAACCCATCCTCCTCAGCTGTGTCTCAGCACTCTCCAGCCAATAGGTCACTATTGTAGCTACCCATGTCTTTAGTTTAATATCAGTGACTTGGGTTTTCCGTCACTCGGGATTATCTTCAGATATTAACTGTGATCTGGTTTCTCACTGGTATTGCATCAGCTACTAGGCAAGAGCTATCTATAGTTTCTGCTGTCTATTTCTTGGTAATATTGCCGCAGCTATTATTAAAGGAATTTACTTCGGTCTTGGTTCAGAGCTTACATAGCTCGAAATCCTCGAATATTCCCTCGGAATCCAAGGTACTAAGCAATTATATTCGCTGTAGATCCGGCTTTGAGTCCCCCCTCCCGCTATCAATTATTTTAGATATTTTCCGAAGCTATTTTAGGCCTGTCCCACAACAGTTGAAGAAGGCCATTGCAAGCATGTCATGTTTCCCGAGTCCATGTTTCCCGAGTCCTGAGGATACTATCATTTGACCAGTTCTGTAAAAACATGGCTTTTTACAGACCTGTTCAAATCAGGTGTTCCCCTGGGCTGGCGGCTCTGAAACCTTTTTCTGATGTATGTATAGACTTATAAAACAATTTGTTGAAGACTGCGTGGTGAAAGACCGAGCGGTCAGGAAGAAATAAATGAGAGAAGGTACAGTGAGTCCAACCCCGGCACGTTTACTACCTCTCTGAAAAATTCCAGCTGTTACCAGTTCATGGATATATAGTATAGTTACAATGCCTGGAAAGAATTATAGTGATACAGGCCATATGAGAGACGATTTGAACAGTTATGTAAAAAATATATAGAACTGGTCAAATGATAGTAGCCAACAGCCAATGAGCGACCAGGAAATCCAGCCCGCGTGGAACTGTGGCGCAGAAACATATTCCCACGATAACAAACACATTTGTAGTCTCTGCCGCAGGAAACCATTAATCACCTGGCAGATATAAACACAATATACACAAAATCAGTCACAGAGCACTCCATAGCTATGTAGATGATATATTTAAAACAATGGAGAAAACGCATGAGCGTGGGAGGAGCCAGAGACGAAATACCGGAAAAAGGGACCACAACACGAGAGTGTAGTGGCCACTATGAGCGGAGTTTCAATTGACTACATGGAAAATGAATGGAGACTACAAAATACATTCCCACCACTTCTCGGCACAAGTTCCCACGTATTACGAGGTTCGGCCCAGCGCCGCCAGATTCTCTGGCTAAAGACGCTCCTTAGAACCTCAGGGACTCGTAATATCTCCGTAGGTCATAATGCATATAAGAAACGTCAATATTGTACAATGCGATACCTTCCCGTCCATGCGTATCTGTATCTTACCATTCCACACAGCAAACATCCACCTACTCCCCGCCTCACACCATCACCTTGCGTTTCTTCCCCGTCTGCACCGGCGCCGTCGGGCGCCCCTTCGAGTCTGTACGAATGGGAAAGTCGTCGTTCGCCTTCTTGCGTTTCGCCTGAGGCTCGGCGGGCAGGTTCCAGGATGAAAAGCGCGGGTGCTGCGGCGCCCGCTGTATGGTGTTGACACGAGGAAGGCACATCCATGCGTACTTTGACTTTGGCGGAGAGAGCACGCTGGCAATGTCGGTGATCTAATGGGAAAGTGTTAGTGTGTATGCGGGGATGTGATCGGGGACTTGCGTAGAGGCTCTCCTTCTCCTCCTCCTCCTCCTCCTCTTGGCCCGTAAAGAAGGATTCGACATCGCTATCGCCGTCCGAGTCGCGAGGGCTCTGGGACGGGTAGGACGTGTATCCGGGGTGCATCCGCTGTGCCTGCTCTTCAAGACAGCGCGTCTTGTCCTCGACCTCTTTTGATTTTTCCTTGACTTCCTTTTCGAGCTCCCGGATTCTGGCTTTGTACTTTCTGGCCTGTTATCCACCGTTAATATGATACCACCCTTCGTAGATGGATGGATGGAAGGAACCTGTGCTTTGTGACCCTCGATGCCTGCCTGCCACCGGCTCTTCTCGGCCAGGAGCTCTTTGTACTGGTTCGTAGCAGCCGCTTCCCGCTCACTCAAGTACATATGCCGGACAGTCGAATCCGCCACATCCTGCTTGAGCTTCGTGTTTTGTTCGTGTAATTGCTCCAGAAACGCCATCGACTTTGCCAAGTTTTCTTCCGCTGCAGCAGCCCGGGCCTTCATGCGTTCCCCCTCCCTCCTCAGAGGCGCCATAGATGTCTCCAGCGTCCGCGTCTCCCTCCGCAGACGGTCGGCTTCGAGCAAAGTGGGAGCTATGCGTTGCTTGAAGTCGTTCACCGCATCCCATATGATGACCTGCAACAGCAGTTCTGGGACCTGCCGAGTTTAATAGGGAAGAGACTCACCTGGGCGACTGTACTGGAATCTCCTTGCGGTGCTATAGCCTTCGCCACCTTCTCCAGCTCCCTCTGTGTCCTCTCGATAGTCTTCGACCCAGACTCCCCGCTCACGCGGCCCAGCCTCTCAGCGACGTCTCTCGCTTTCGCGACGATCTTGTCCTCATTCTCGCGGCCCGAAGAAGAAAGCGACAAGAACACCGGGCGAAGATCGGCTTTAGCTATTGGCTGGCGACATTGCGGGCAGGCCTTGCTTCGCCTGACGGGCGGCGTGTCCAGGTATTTGAGCAAGCACGTTTCGCAGAATGCGTGTCCTGTGTATGCGCGTGGTTTAGCGGGTGGAAGCGAGCGTGGGTAGGGCGCGGGGCTTTACCGCAAGATGGGACGCGGAATCGGTCTAGCGGGAGGGACTCGATGCAGATGGTACACTCTGCTGTGGCCATGACATTCGGGCGATCTGGTCTTGGAGGGTGGCTGGCTGCAGCGGAAGCAAATGCGTGTCGCGTTTCCTGACGCGTGCGTCACGTGGTTTTGCTCGGGACTTGGTATCCCACGGACCACTCTGCGGACCCCTCCCTGACGTGTTTTGCATTCTGCCAAGACCTGACAAGATTCTGTGTGTACCTTGCCTCATACTTACGGGTCATGCGAGATGCTTCTATGTGGGCAGGTCAGCCTGCGGCAGTCTCAAGAATTAGTATAATTCGTAACCAATGCTGACATGCACCGTGAGTCCATGATATGACCAAATACCTCTCGGTGTCTACTGCAGGCTGCAGCTCGAATGAAGTCCTTCATCGCTGTAAAGAGACGCCGATTCCATCGTTCATACGCGTCGGACGGAGCGACATTAGACCGAGCCGGCTAACGCCGTGGGTCACTATCATCAGATCCATTCTACACTAGCACTGATAACAGCAGCACCTCCGCAGTTCGCGACATCATGCATATGCATCATGGTGGGCGCCGGCGGATAACCGCAGCAGGGTGATGTTCTGTATCGTAAGCCCCGAGAGTTATGAATAGCTCGAATGCGTCTATTTCTCAATCCGCAGGGCCCTCTGTTTTCTCCCCCCGCGGAACTGCGTCGTCCAGGTCGACATGGTTCTTGGCAATCGTCTGGCTGTACTCGCCTTGGCAGCCACGATTCCTCTGCTCCTTCCCTCTGTCGGAGGACAAGAAACGTATACCGTGAGTCTAACCCCGCGCTCGCGGTCGTGTGACTCTTCTCAAGAGACTTTCGCAGTATAATTCAAGACCAGATCTCAACCCGGTAGCACTGCTAATAACCTCGGAGCCAGCAAGCGACTACGAATGCGGCTACTATTTTACGTAGAGTCAAATGCCACGAGTGTCCTTAGAAGCCGTCTCATTGAGCCACAGATGCCCCCGAGGAACAAATGTATCCACGCCTGGCCCAGCAATTTATAGGTCCGACGGCGATTTAATCTGGGCAGGCGCAGGCATGGGCATCAATGACTGCTTCGACTTGAGAACTCAGACCGTATGTGCTTGCATTGCGATAGCACTTTGATAGAATCGAGGATTGACAAAGAACTTGTTCTAGTTAAATGGCACTGAGGTGCTCACAATGTGGGTCGGAGAGGTTGTCAATGGCTGGGGAGCCGGTCGAGTAAGTATTTTCGCATACGAGTTATTTTTGCAAGATCTCATTCATTGCAGGCAATAATCATGAACTCGACTTACGACGTGATCCACAACTTCACGAGCACCTTCCCGAACGGAGCAGACATCCACGAGTTCTTTATTCCCAGAGTAACCAATCGAACGGCCCTGCTTAGTGCGTACTATGCCATCAATACTGATCTCAGCGAGGTCGGAGGGACCGGTGATGATTGGTTACTGGAATGTGGATTTCAAGAGTAGGCTGAATTAATTTATATCCGGTTGCCGGGTTACCGACATTTCTCGCTTAGAATTGATATTGCTACCGGGAACGTTCTATTCAGCTGGAAGTGAGTGCAACTAATATCCTAGGTCGCCGAAATTCCTCAATAACGGCGTACGGCAGCGCAAGTGACCACGTCACGTACTCGGACTCCTACGAGGGCTTCTGGACCGACGACAGTGAAAGCAATCCATGGGATTTGTAAGCCCCTTCAATTCGAGGGATCCCCCTACTTAATACCCTGCGTAACAGCTTCCACATGAACTCGGTCGACAAGGATGCAGACGGGAACTACCTGGTGTCTTCCAGGTTAGCGTTCCCTGCGCTTAAAACAAGGTCCACTCTCTTTAACGGAAGCGGTGATATTTTCAGGCATTACCACCAGATCTATAAGGTAGATGGCAGTACAGGAGACATTATCTGGGCTATGGGAGGCATGAACAGCGACTGGGACATGTGCTCCGATTGCAACTACGAGTGGCAGCACCATGCTAGGTGGCGCGATAACTACACGGCGATATCACTGTTTGACAACGCTAGTTGGTACCTTTTCGTATGTCAATACCCCAGGGAATCACTGACCATACAATAGGTAACGGCGACGATAATGACGAGAGCAGTAAGTTCAATCTACCGGTTCACTCGAGGGAACAGATCTCAGCCTGCTTTCAGCTGGGCGAGGGATGGTCCTAGACCTGGACACCGATAATATGAGTGCCACCTTACGCACGGCATTCTATCCCCTGCAATCGCATCCCATCCAATCTCAAGGCAATACCCATGTACGTGTTCTGATTCCTACTTCTTCAACTTGCCGTGACATCGGATAGTTATCCACTAGCGGAAACTGGGTATTGGGGTGGGGTTCGAGTCCATGGTACGTATCTTCCTTTGCAGAGTCGACGCACTCAGTTGAGCGTACGGGTTAGGATATCTGAGTATTAGTGAGCATCTTTGGCCACCGCTCGAAGTATGCGTTTAAGACGTCTAACGCTATTCGCGAAGCCCCAATGGCACCATGATATATTCTGCGGCCCTTGGCGGTCAGAACCTCAGTGATGGCCCCGTCGCGGTACTTACATATTTGCTCCCCCCGTTAAAGACGCTGACGTTATACTACACTAGAATTATCGTGCATTCAAATCGACGACATGGCAGGGCTTCCCCAAAGCAGTACCTGATATTGCCATCGACGGCACGTACGTATCGTAACAGTCATCCCACGGAATGCAGCGGCTTACCCTTTTGTTCAAGGACTGTTTATGCTAGCTGGTAATTGATTTCTCTTGTCGCATACGAAGCTCCTGACATCGTACGATCAGGAACGGCGCAACTGAGGTGCAGATGTGGGAGGTTGTGGTAGGAGACAGCAGCGCCCCTCGCACCCTCTCTTCGTCTGTGAATGCTTCTAGATCTACCTTCGAGACTACCCTCACCCTTCCCTCCAACGCTCCTTACATCCAAGTACGGGCCTACAGTGGTGAGCATCTTGCGTGCATACGACGTTCTGTTCTGATTGTATACTAATCAGGTAACTCCCGCGTCCTCGGGGCGAGTGCTGTTCTGTCCTCATCAAATGGCACCTCTGCGTTCGACGGGCGAGTGCACCACCTGTCTAGCCCCGAGTCCGTCAGCTGGTCGGGCCCCTCTTGTGGGAATTATCAAGTTGTGGAGGTCAAGTCCTCGTCGAAGAAAGTAGCAGGGAGTTTGGGGCTGCTGTTTGCTGCTGTCTTATTCACCACCTCGTTCGTGGCATCCTAGAGATAGTCCTCCTTTCGGACTCTATGGACAGATTGTTCAGTGACTGCGGTGGCTTATACTTTCTCGAAGCCAAGGAGGGACAGGCACTAATAGCGTGTTGTTGGCGTATACTTGAGAAGACATCGCGCTCAGGCTGGTATGATGCATGCAAATTCGTACCGTCATATTAACCGGGGCATAGACTCTTAAAGATAGCTGGCTGTTGTCCATACAAAGGAGCAACCCAGTGCTGATGTGTAGGTCGTAAGTCTGACCTCCCAAGGCTTCCGCAGAGGCTGCATCGTGTTCAAGGAGCTGAAAACTGTTCAGGAGAATTAGCAGACCCAGACGTGCTATGGCCAAAGCAAGCTCCGCTAACATCTACCCGCAGCTAACGATTGTGCCGGAGTCGTCAGTACTAACATGGTCGGGGCCTGGAGATGGCCAACCTAAATGGTTCATTTATAACACAATTGGGCAGGTTCTGACACCTGAGCAGTGTAATAGTTTGCTGTAAAATGTCTTGAAGGTCCACCGATGTGGGACGTCTTCGACAATTATTTAGGCTACGTTAGCTGAATCTTGAACAGCAAGCAGAGGCGTCCGAGCGAAATCAGCTACACCGGCAATGCCGCATAGCAGTTGTGGAAAGCGTAGACCGAGAGCGTATCATAGCAAAAACACGTACATAACAACAGATCGACAATTCATACATATCCAACACCTCAGTGCGCTATTGAGGTCCTCCGCACAGCTGCCTTTAGCCGCTGCCTCAGGCTCCCATGATCTTCCTCCTCGACACTCGCCGCGGACATCGACGTGTCTCTCCTGGATGCTGTCACTTTCTGGACATCGTCCGCGTGCTTCTCCGGCAGAGACGTTACCTCTGTCCGAGAGTCACTCGAAGCAGCATCGTACGACGGGTCTACTTCGTTCTCGCCCACCGGCTCAATAGTCTCGATGAGCAGAGCGATCCTTGTCCAGCGCCGATATCGCGTGTACTGCGAATACGTTAAATCAGAGTTAACCCGCCACATAAATCGTAGTCACGCTACCTTTCCCATCCCACCCTTCGCACTCTGGTTTTCCCACTTATTGTCCCCATATACCCACCCATCCGCATCCGTATATGGTTCATCAACAGCCTCCTCCTCATGCTGTACCCCACCCTCGTGCTCATGTCCCTCCGCTTGCGCGATCTCGTTCTTCACCCTCTTCTGCTGCTCTGCCAGCTCAATATCCACGTCCTCTTTTCCACTGCTGCCTTCCCGTCGGTGGTTGACCACGCCCTTCAGGAGCTTGCTGGCACTCGTAGTGCTCGTGGAGCCTTCGACGGGGAGATCTCGTTCTTGGCGTTGGACACTGGTGCCCTCTTGCTTGATGATGACTTTCCATTCGGGTTCTTCCCAGGTCCAATGCGCTTGGCGCTTGACTCGCCTCCTCTTCTTGTCCGAGCCCTTATTAGGCGAAGGGTCTTCGAAGTCCTGGTAGACAACAGTATCCGGAGGCAGAGTGAAGGAACTCGGCGGCGAGAGTACAATGAAGTTGGGTGGAGGTGATGACCACGGCGGTCGTTCCGCGGGCAGGAGAGCAGATGTCCAATCGAGAGATATCCACCACCGCTGATTTTCGTGTAACGTGAATAAGAATCGCAAGGATGTCATTGTCATATCCTTCTCAGGTCCTTCTCGAGTGGAAGATACCTTAAAGTCGGTCGAAGCCGTCGGAGTTATGGTAGGAGGTAGAGGTTCTCCAGACAATACAGAATACAAGCGGTAGCAAGCCCAGCGGAAGTGCGCGCTCCTCCAGAGGGTCTTGCGGACAATCCCTGCCCATCCCGCTCGCCATGTCAGGATGACCGTGCCGGCTATGGCGATCAGGACACGGAGAGGAATGAAGTAGGTCGCAATCAGGTATGCAGGGTAGACCGCTAGGGTAGCGCGCAGAAGGGGTCGGTAAGCAAAGGTACGCAGTGACGGGAAGTGAGACCATTGGGTCGGCGAGGGATCAGTGGGCCGCGAGACGTGGAGGAGGTCATGTATAACGGTGAGGGAAGCGATAGTCTGTCGCAACTGCTGTTCGGTAATGGTCGGAGGCTGAGCTGGTGGTATGCGTTGATAATAGTACAATGCTATTAGAAGCACAAGGGGCGTTAAATATCTGACAAGGTCGTAAGAACGGGCGTTCAGTACACGTTAGCTTAGTGACTTGCGAGCAGCGACCTTCTATTTCACCGAGCTCCTAGCACGTACTCTAGATACGCGCCTGGTGCAGGGGAGGTTATAGAAGGCTGTCGCTCGCGTATCACCAACCAACTCACGCGGCAAGCGCTAATTTTATGAACGTACCGTAAAGTCACACCAGCACCCAAACACAACATCCACCAAGCCGCCAAGGCAAGCCAGCTCTCCTCCCATTTTGACTTCCAGCTCAAAATTTCCAGCGTCCGACGGATCCATTTGATGTGGGGAGAGAGGCCAACCAGGACTTTGATCAGCGGCGTCGGCACGCTGCTCAGAAACTCCTGGAGATGAGGGACGACCTGCGTCGACATATGAGGCGCGTCCTCTTCACTGTGCGCCAGTTTCGTTGACATTCTTACACCGCGAGGGTACTTGATAGCTTCAGCTCAGCTCAGCAGGAAAAGCGCGGACAGCAATCATATGCAAGGACCCATGCCGATCGCGGGGAAGAGAGCCAAAGCCGCCACTCCGGGTTCGCACTTTGTGGCTTTATTTGGCACTCTTTGCACGATCGGTTATGTATGCCACAATCGCGTCGAGCGTCGCGCTGGGCTAGGAGATATACCACCTGGGAAATTGACTGATATTGTCCTAACATCATTGCAACATACACACATGGTCAATATACTTCTCTTCTAGGCCTTGTACAATTCCTTCTGATCCGGCCCGCTCAACTCTTCAGGGCCTTGTCAAGCACTTCAATGATCTTGTCTAGCTCCTCCAAGGTATTATAATGCACCAGTGAAATTCGCACGACAGCGTCCTCAATGTCAATCTTCGGCTCGAGCTTCTCAACGAGCGTATAAGCGTAGCAATGCCCGTAGCGGATGCCGATCTGGAAAAGAAATCCATCAATTACTCGAATGATGTGGTCGAAGGTGCGCGGCTTACAGTTCCGGTCTCATCAAACACCCTCACCACATCCTTACTCTTCATGGGCTTGTTCCCCACAACCACGAAACTGACCGTTGGCACTCTCCTCGCAACGCCATCCCCCTCCAGCTCCTTCAAGCCCTCTCCCACAACTCTCACACCCCTCTCCCACTGCTCCCTCGCCTCCAGCCACCCCAACAACCTCCTCACCAGGCCCTCTTCATGTTTCCTTATCATCTCAAACGACTCCTGGTACGTGTGACTTGGTGAGAGGGACAGAAAGTACTCTGGGATGGCTGTAGCGCTCCAGACGAGCTCGTACCCAGGCCCGCCCGGCGAGATCTTGTAGATCGTGTTGCTGGGAAGGAAGTGGTGCGCAAGGGAGGAGAGGGAAGAGGAGAGGGCGGCGGGATGGATGTACAAGGCGGAGATATGTGGGCCGTAGACCTGGTTCGAGCTCAGCATGATCAACCAGCCGCGCCGGAATGACTGCATTGCTTACCTTGTATAAGGAAAACACGGCATAGTCGACACCCCACTTTGTAACCTCCATCCTGCGATGCGGGGCATAAGCGACACAGTCGACACACACTTCGACCTTCCTCGCGCCGACCTCCTTGGCTTTCTCCTTCACTGCTTTCACGACAGCTCCGACATCAGTAACGCTCCCCAGTAGGTTGGAGCATGCAGAGATGGCGATGATACGCGTAACAGGGGTGATGAGGGGTAAGAGGGTTGACAGCTGCAGGGACACGGCATATGGATTCGAAGGCGAGGTGGAAAGGGGCATGTGCTCCCATAGGCGGAGAGCCGCCCCTGCTCGGGTGGCTAGTTTCTTCCAGGGTCCAGCGTTCGCTGTTGGAAGGGGTAGATCGATTCAATACAACGTTGCACAAGACTGCGTCGGGAGGAATGGAGGAACGGAAGACGAACTGAACGGTGCACCTCGTCTTCCGTTTGTATTGTCGTAAACAAGCCAGCTCTTACTTGACTCGTTCACGACAACATCGACTAAAGGCGACTATCGCGGAGGTGGACGCAGACTAGGCTTCAAGGCGCGTACACGAACGTATACGCACTCTCATGTTCCCCGGTGACTATAATCTCCTCTCCCGGGCGTATATCCTGCTCGACTGCCCTCGCAAGATTCTCCACAAGCTGTGTCGAACTGCCACCTAGCACGACCTGATCATCTGCATTACCTCCCTCCACACCAAATAACTCGGCTACGGCTCTCTTGCCCTGCGCGACGCGTTCGGTGGCCTTGATCGAGTGCTCGTAGCCCGCTCCGTGTTGGGCGTTAGTGTTGATCAGATAGTCGGCGACTCTATCGACGCAGGATCCGAGAATCTGCGAGCCTCCAGCATTCTCCGCAAAGATGAAGCTCTTTGCGAGTGAGGGGAACTGGGCGCGGACCGCGTCGATGTCAAGAGTAGAAGACATTCTCTAGACGGTCGGAGGTCTCGAGAAAATCCAGGGAGATTCGCAAGCAAGTGCTATCGATCATCCTGTGTGAGTATCCCAGCGATAACGTGAATAGGAGACCAAGGAATTCGCGAGGAAGCCTCGACGCCACAATTCCGGTAATTAATTGCGTTACCGGACTCCCACGTTGGCGAGATCTTCCGATGATTTCTCGTGCTCACGGACGAACCCGATTGGCTGGGTTAGATGCCGTGAGCACTGCCTCACCGACGCGTACGTTCCTGACGCGTCCCGACGGCCGCTATTCGCCTCCTGGTTTTAAACATGCACCTGCTCCGCGCTGTCAGCCAACAACCCTCTCTACATATACCATGGTGCACGTTATCCTGACTGGCGCGACTGGCAACGTCGGCGCACCCCTCCTGCGCTATTGTCTGGGCTCGCCGAAAGTTACGGAGCTCTCCATCCTCTCACGTCGACAGTTCCCTTTACCAGAGGGCGAAGGCCTCGACCCCAAGAAGGCAAACATCATCGTGCATGGAGATTATGCGAGCTATCCGGAGGAGCTGAAGGAGAAGCTCAAGGGCGCAGAGGCGTGTATATGGGCGCAGGGAATTAGCCAGACTGAGGTGTCCAAAGAGTGAGCCCTTTTGCATCTGGTCATTTCGCTGATTGTGAACTGGCTGGGTAGGGACTATGTCCGCATTACGTATGACTACCCCATGGCCGCGGCCAAATCATTTGCATCGCTCTCCAACTCCGGGAAATTCAACTTCGTCTACGTCTCCGGCGAAGGGTATGTTCATATCTCCCTGCCCCTCTTCCTCCCAATCCTATTATAACATGGCCTCCCGTACAGTGCGGACCCCAATGAAAAAGCTTGGACCCTCTTCGGTAAAATCAAAGGCCGCGCCGAGAAGCACCTCCTCGCCCTCCCCTCCGACCCGGCGTACTCCGCCCTCCGCATCTTCAATGTCCGCCCCGGACTCGTCACCCCGCCCAACACTGATCGCCCTCGCGGCGCCGCAAAGAAGGTTCTGATTGACTGGGTGTTTGGCCCTGTGTTCAAGACGTTGGCTCCAGGGAGTGTCTCGCCGACGAGTGAATTGTCGAAGGTGCTTGTGGATCTGGCGACTGGTGATGGGAGCGCCCTTAAGGAGGGTCCAGGCATTGAGGCGGAGGGACGGTGCGTGCGGAGTTCGGCGATTAGGAAGTTGGCGAAGGAGTAGAGTTGGTGGGGTTTGGTATCCGGGTTCTTTCGACTTCCTGTTTTTACATACCTTATCCTGGGGATAATCCTATTGCTCTTCAAAGTGGAACTAATAGGGCATGGGATCTAGTGACTCGTGGGTTTTGCTCACCGATAGCAGGGGTCTGGAGAATGCAGATTGACGTAATAGCATAACATAAATGATGACCACACGGCATAGGCGCTAGGCATTAATGGGTAACTTTAGTGAAAGGGACTAGCTACCTCCTTGCGCATCATTCATCCATGGTGCTATCGATGCGTCTGCCGTATGGCTGGAAAGGTCTGTGAATCGTCTTCACTAGGATTAGAATTGTCGGGTCGAGACGGTGAACGCTCCTCTGAGGACTACCTTCCACATTCATCAGTAACCCCGTCTACGATGGATGTGGCAATCCGAGCTCCTCCATTGTCATTTACCTTGAGTGTAGCAGTGGTCTATCTGACGTCCACATATTCGAGGGTTGAGTGTCTTGGATAACGTGAAAGTATATCGGACAATATTACCCTTATGCTCTTGGTCAACTAGTGACTAGTGAGGCCTAGAGGTTCGTGCAAGCAGGATGTACCTCCGGATGATACATGGGTTATAATGGAATCGCGACTTCTGTCCCCGTATGGCTTCGCCATATCCTTTTCTTTACGTTCTCCCACGCCACTTTACCTTTACTTCTGCTTTACTTTCGTTCAGTAATTATTCACAAATGCGTCACCTCAGTCTCACTCGTGCTTATAAGCCAGAATCTTTCCCCCTTGTAATTTATTGCTCTTCCCTCCCTCTCTCGCTGCCGGCTTCCAGTGCCACCTCCGAATTCTCGTGATAATATCCGTACGAATGCTCCCCTTTTGCCATTAGCTGGATAACATGTTGATTTGGCGAGTGTCTCAGTGCTTCTACTCCTCCCTAAGTACTCCCGCTTGGTTTCGATAGGATATCGACAACCAGAAGTCTTGCTAGCACAGTCCAGGGTCCTATGACTACTTCTGGAAAGCAACAGAGTGCGTAGTTTTCCTGGACAAGTCAGAGATTTTCGATCATCACTGCTTTCTCAGAGGTTTGTTCAACCTATAGATGCTGCATCTTTCTGTTTGTCCATTCCTAGGAGGAAGAGAAAAAGCAACTGACGCCGAAATCATGCATGGTAGAAGACATTAGGGCACTTTGGCACGTAGCCAGTCACCGCGGCAGTGAGCGCTGAGCGAGCAGCGGATTCGCAGCCTTAATCGCGACCGTCCAGGCCAGGAGCTACGATAGTAAGTCATCGTGCAGTCTTGGATCTATCAGAACGCGGTCATCATTTAGCAGGCCGAATTCTTGCGGGAATGGCCGAAATCACAGAAGAACATCCGAAAGAAGCATGGCAATCAAAGCACGTGCTCGCTCACGACGTACTGTTCGAGTCGAACTTCTGGCGCCGCCGCTTTGCCTCATCGCGCTTCCTGCGACTCCTCTCTCTTGCCATAGATACCTCTCTCCTCCTCTACTCGCCGCTCTTAACGCTTTTGACGATACTGCTAACGATACTCAGACTGTTTGGGCAGAATATTGGCCTTGACGGTACGAGAACCTGCGTTGCCAACAGGTTCTGATGCTGATCTCGGGCTAATTCTTATCTGGACAGACACTCACGTTCACTAACGACTATCTCTTTCACAGGTATTCCTTACAGATACTCTACTATGGCCACCAACGTACAGCAGTTGCCGTCTTGGATGACCTATTCCACCACAGTTATTACGGATGCCGCTGGAGATCCTATAGCCACCTCCACAACCATCCTTACTTTACCCTTGACGTACTACGGTCCAAGCGTGAGTTCAGTTCTCACATCTTTGCCTTGGGATTGCTGGGCCCAGGCAGTGAAATCCCACCAGGGCCATGAACTAACGTGATACTCCAGGTTCCTCTCGGTACTGACGGCGTTTGGACGTGGGGCGGTCTAACATCGCCAGCGTCAACAACTGCACCTGCCTCTCAGACAACAGCATCTACACCGACCGTAACCGCGACACCTTCCTCTGCGACACCCACTTCTTCAACTACTTCACGACCATCTTCCTCGCGACCGTCTTCCTCATCCTCCTCATCCTCATCCTCTTCTCAGAGATCCTCTTCCTCACCGTCGTCGACATCATCCCTTCCGACTGCTTCATCTACATCCACAGCATCCCGTCCATTCCCGCGCGGTCTAATAGGGGCCATCGTCGGGTCAATCGTCGGAGCTCTTCTCCTCCTTCTTCTTCTGCTACTCTGCCTTAGATGGCGTACAAGGCGTCGGCAATCTCAATACAGCCACACGACCCCTATCTGGGTTGGCTGGGAAATCGTCGATCCTTCGACTGGTGCCAACGGCGCCGCAGCCGGAAACCAAGCTAGGCCGCGAGAGGTACCGCCAGACCGAGTTCAAAGTCCGGGCGAGGGTTCACCGCGGCACAGCGGGGAAGAGCATGATCCTTTCCTGTCCAGGCCGAGCGATGTGCCTAGCACCGGCGCTGCGCCGCTTTCGCCTCGGGACATGGAACTCATGAAGGAACTCGGGCCTGGGGTCAGGCTTGTCAGTCACCCCGGTGCTCCTGCTATTGCACGCACAACTCGCAGACAGAGACTCAAGAATAGTCCGAACTACAACCCCGAGACGGATGAGGAGACAGAGGCGGAGGGTGTAGGCGAGTTCGGTCGACGCAGGTCTGTCCTGTACCTCGACCCAGATACGGGCGATGCGTACTGGGGCAACTCGGGTGATTACACGCCCAGTAGCAGCGGAAGCTCAAAACCCTCTGTGGGTCGCCAGATCCTCAGCACACGAGAGCAGTACCGCATCGAGAGCGAGTCTGACCAGAGTCGTCACGGACATTCCAATGTGCTCCGGCAGGACTCGCCTCTGCTCCCTGCGGCACCGATTGATCCTGAAGGCTTGACGATGCCGGCAAGGAAAGGCTCCTTGCGAGCTATGGCTTCTATGGACTCAGCAAGGGACGAGGAGCTCGCGGAATTGCTAACTGCGAGGAGAGTGAGAGTGAGCGACCTGCCTTCCCCGCCCAATTCGCCGCAAGCCGAGGAGGAGATGAGTGCGGGCCCGAGTAGTTGGCTCGGTGCAGCCGGCCTGGCGCGGTTAAGAAGAATAAGTTTCTTCAAGAGGGAGTCGCCGCTTCGGAACACGTCTCCGATGAGCTCAAAGGCTGGGTCGCGTCCTGTTTCCTTCCAAGTGAGTCCGCTAGGTGACCGGGATGTCGAGGCGGGGCAGGCGCTTCTAAAGGCCGAAATGGGTGTGCGCGACGGAGCGAGACCGATATCTACTGTGAGCGGGAAGAGCGCGGTGAGCGGAGGGACGATGTATCATGATGCGGCTTCACGGCCTCAGAGCGCTGTGCCGGGGTCGTTCCCGAGTAGTTATAGGACGGCGCAGACACATCCGCAGGAGAGTCAAGGGAGTCGGGTGCCGGCCACGCCTGCGGTTGAAGAGGTACCGGAGATACCACCTGTTCCGTCTCTTCCAGGCGAGAGTCATATGCAAGAATTTAGCGACGTCTCAGAGACGCAGCCCAGCGGTACTGACGAGTCCCATGGCGGTCTTTCTCCTGGCGTGGATATCTTAGACCTCCCCGCTCCCTCTGCTGAGGAATCTTTCTCGACTACCGCGAATAGAAGTCGGAAGGACCTAGTGTTCCCTCCTGGCCTATCCTCCTCGCCTTTGCCGAACCATTGGGATAGTGCACAGACGCCGTCGGAGGAGATTGACAGTTATCATGGGCATAATCTTCATGCGCCGGCCGCGGTTGATGTGCTGGAGGAGGAGCCGCCGAGGGCTGGGGAGGGATGGAGGTCTTTGGCGAGTGGAGCTGGAGGCGGGGATAGGAGGACGACGTTTGGGTCGGTGGGAAATGTAAGGGAATCTACCACTGCACCGTTCTTTGCAACTAATTTGCATCTCTGCAGCCGACTGTTGTCCATCCCCGCGATATCACGCATTCCGAACAGGGCTCGCTACATTCGATGCGCTCGCACCTGAGTCCATTCTCGTCCCGAAGCCCGTCTGGCTCTGCCGCTGCGTCCTCGCCCTCCTCGAGGCACATGCTTATCGGATCTGGCTCCTCTCGCGGAACCCACTCTCAAGGTCCATCTGGAAGCAGTGGTGGCTCGCACTCCCTAGGACACTCAGGGTCTATCAGCTCGGACAGCCGCCGCAGAGGCAGGCGTGATGCTAGCGACATCAACGCGCCTCCGCCGCCGATTGGGCGGGTGAGCTTAGGTGCGACTGGAAGGGGAGTTGCGAGTCCTTTGTACCAGATGACGCCTCAGCCAACTGCTGGTGCCGGCGACGACCACGCTGTTGTGTCCAGCACCGTCACGACGAAGGCAACGGCTTCTACAGCAACGACTGGGTCGAGTATGACGGACCCTGTTACTGGAGCTGTTATGCATTTCCCTACTGTTCCATGGACGGGGGCTGATAGTGATTGGCCTGCGGATGCGTGGATAGAGATGCCCGGCCGCGGTGGGCGGAGGTTGGGGGGTCCTCCTTCCCAGTGGAGGTCGTTGCAGACCCGGATCGGGGACGCTGAAGCCGAGCGTCGCTCGTGACGAACTTTGCGATCCATGGACTGACTGTAGATAGTTTATTCTTGCACCGTGCTTTGTCGCAAATTGCTTTCGTTGTTGCGGGTGGGATGGGTTCCGATGTCCGTCTTCAAGCTTCAAGTTCTGTTTGCGTGTTGTGTTGCTAGTGTTCTCTTACTTGTCATATACCTAGTTTTTACCTTACCATTTATCATGTATATACGTTTGGATGACGACCTGCTCACGAAGGAATTTCGGTTCTGGCCACGTGATCTCATTAAAAGCGCGGAAAGCGCGTCGCGGTCGCGTGTCAGATTTTTCTTGGGTGCGGAGGCGGAGGTCTCACCGCTTTTCCCCCCACCCCTCTCGGTGCTGTCGACCACCCCACATTCTTTACTGTATTTGTTCACCAGGGCAGGGTTTTGCATGTCGTTAAGCTGTACCAGTCACTGAGCTTTCGATACCACGTATCGTTGGCGTGTGCGACGGACACGGAAACGTTGGTCTCAGAGCTGCGGTTTCAACGCATGGTTGACTAAACTTCTCCCTTGATCCTAGGAACTGAAAATGATTTCTTGTCTGATGTACTTGCAAATTATCAACCGCTTATGTCGCCGCAGAAAGCCAAAGTGCTATATTGTCGGCGCCCATCAGGTAGGAGTTTTCTACGGGGTGCACGGTCTCATGAAGAATCTAATAAAAATTTGTTGCAGCTTCTGACGGACTCGTCCGAATGTCCTCATCGATTATTGCAACCAGATATTGTGAAGCAAGCCGTGTATCCTGACCTTTCCAAGAATATTTTCTTGTTGTATGAGCGGGCTGCTCGATGTCTGGTAAATCACAAACCCTTACAATAATATCAGTTGAGCTGAATCGGGAAAAGCAGATGTTCACAACCGCTGGATGGACTCTGAAGATCAATTCTCTGTACGCCGAAATCGTCGAACGTCAACTTTTCAAACTGCTGTTCTCTCCTGACCCGCTACTGCTGTCGTTCACTCCCTTGCAAATATGGGCAAGAGCCGAACCGCGACGCTCTCTCGGATATATTATCATCATAGCGCAGAAGGCACTGCAAACGAGACGCCGTAACACCGCCATTCAACAGCAAGCAAGCAAGGCTAAGCCTCACAGAACTCCAGGATTGTCGACGTTGCGAGACACAGCCGTTGATACACGAGCTAAAGATACCCTCGAGCGAACGCTCTCTCAACGCCTCCTTTATGCCGTTTATCCATTCATTTTTGAGGACCATTGCGAGCTCCCTCTTTTCATTTCTGAATCGTCCTCGAGTCAGACCGCCTTCGGAATCCCCGGTAAACCACCTCGCCATAAAGCTGACACGCATGGTGTCTTCACGGATACGAACACAGAGGTGATGGATGATCCCAATATTCACTTCCTCGCAACACCGGAGATGTGGCTTCCTGGCGCAGACTGCATATACAGCCCGCAGCAAGTTTCCTCGCGCTCTCAGGCGGACGCCTTCGGCCTACCATATGAGCCATATCCCGAAGTCTGGGTCAAGACCAAACAGGGTTGGCCCTGGGATGCGCAGTCCTCCGTAGACTTCCTCACTTCTATCTCTTGACAGCGCAACATTTTGACGGAATATTGACATAACTTCGAGATAGAATATACCACGTTCGCTCAGCCAAGTAACATAATCACATCGTCCTTCTCCATCGTAGTTTTCAAGGCCTGTAATGCATATCAGACGCCCCATACTGTTAATCGTTATCATATATGACAACCCCGAAGCCTTGTGAAAGGCATGGCAACGAAAGGAAGAGCGACATAGCCGAAAGAACAATGATCATTGAAGAAATGCAAGGACAAGGTGCTTGAAAAACCTTACGAGTCGACCACCATGGCATCCTGGAACTGCTGCAGCTTAAGTTGCCATTGCTTGTCGGTGTCCACCCGTCCCTCGGCATCCGCATCCCTGAACATGGTGAGACGCTTAGGCTTCCAGTACGTCGGCTCCACTGGGTTGTATAGCCCGGGCGTAATGCCCTCCAGACTGGAGATCCCATTGAAGTACGCGAAGACGGCCTCGTCGCTCGATGCCTTGCGGATTCGATCAGCATTCGCGTATGCTTGGGGATGAGTTCCTATTCGAGGGTAATATCGGCCAGCGATGAGCGATACCGACACCACTACCTCATGGCCAGGTGGAAGGATGGGCCTGAACTTGTACTTGAGTGGTGCAGGCGGAAGTGGATAAGATGCCAACATGAGTGGAGGTTGGACATGACCGTTGGACGAAGTCTCAGCATGAGCATCTGCTGAGGAAAGCGACTCGTTGAGTACAGAGGCTGCAGTATCCTCTAATGGTACAGACGGCGCGGGATTGGGCAGAGGAGGCGGCTTCAAGGGTGAGGGGCCAGGCATATACGAGGGGCCGTTTTGCTCTGCCGGTGGTGTCATACGCATAGGAGTTTCATCAACTTCTTTGGCTTTGCCTTTACCCTTGTCGACATTAGGCTGGCCCATTTTCTCATTGGTATCTTCCCAATCCTCGTCCGCAAACTCGTACAACATCCCGCTAGCCCTAATCTCCCTCTTAGGTTTCGACCCTTCAGAAGGCAGCTCCACCACAAACAGACCTTGCAACTTCATAAGTACACCTCGTCCGTGCGCGCCGATAGCATGCGTAGGAAATACAGCAAGGTCAACATCCATACCGCCTTGCTCCGCCTCGGCCTTTCTCGCCGCGAGATATTCCTGCGTGGCGGGGCCAGGTCCCGAAGGTGGTAGGATGAGGTCGGTACCTTGAGGCGCGATCTGTCGACGGGCAATTTTTAGTCTGACAAGATCATCAACCCAGATGCGCTCGGGACCCCACCACAAGCCCTGATAGCGAGTTTGAGTATAGGGCCTTCCCGGAGACACCAGCACAGACGGGCCTTGCATATGTGCGCTGATTGATTGGAGCTCCGCCGGTGATACATTGCTAGGCCCCGCAATGTCGTTCTGCGGGGGCCAAGTAGGCCAGAGCGACGAGTCCTTTGGATGGGCAGGCGAGTCAAGAGGAATTGCGGTCATAGTAAAATCCCACTCGTCGGTGGGACTCCAGCAATTAGAAAGACTCGACGCAATTTGCAGAGCCAGAGTATAGGGCGGAACGGCGTCCGCGTAAGCGACGCGATTCTGGCTGGCATCTGGAGGACAGGGGTTGAAAGCTGCGATTTTCTCTGGGGCAACATCGGATAGGGAAAGCGGCGTTTCGTGCAATGCTAGTAAGAGATCATATGGCGGGACATATGCTTGATAGGGGAGGAGCATGTCCTCGGGTGTGAAGAGCTCTTGACCAATCCCTAAAAGCTTGACCTTATGCAGGAACCACTGCCTAATGTTCCAAGACGGTGGCGGTGGTGCCCAGTGCGACTGATCAGCCTCAGGGTTGGCAGCATGGCTCATGCTATTGTGCCCGTTCGTGCCATTGGCGCCCTCATGGTCCGAGAGAGGAACGACATCCGACTTCACCCGGGTGTCTTCTATAACGCCAGGCCAGTAATAGATGGAACTAAGGTCTGTTTTGCCCCATATGGGAGTGCTTAGCGCGCACCAGACCATCTCACCCTCCCTGTGCTGACGCCTCGGCTCTATGCCAGAGTAGACAGCAGCAAGGTCGTTTGCCCTGTCTCTGGACATGGACTGCCTCGGCTCGTGAGATTCAGCCCGTTTAGCAGGAGCGGGTGCCTTTCGGACAGCAGTGTAGGGCACTGGACGTCTGGCCTCGCCTTCCCGCTGAGGCTTCGACGGCTTCGGCGGTTTTGGAACTCTGGAGGACGGAGTGGGCGACTGTGAGTGGGCCACAGAGCGCGACACGCGCGGAGATGAAAGCCCAAGAGATTCCGAGATAGGGCGCTGCATGCCCTTGCTACAGTACTTGCACTGGCAGTTGGCCTTATCCAGAGTTGGGTCTTGCATAAGCCACAGCGCATGAGGAAGGAACTCTGGCACGGAGCGAAAGCGGTTCACGTGCTTGGATCCTGCGAGGCCTTGAGTACCTGGTAGTCATAAATGCAAGAGGTACGGACCAATCAAGTATGGATCATGCCGCGGTGCCTCTTGTCGTCCTTTATTGTGATCAAAGAACCGGTAGCCATCGGGCCAGTTTTTCAGGATGTAATTAGGTCCATCTGTCATAGTTGCACATATTCATCAGTCAAAGTCTCTTCAGTTTGGCGGAGGGAATAGAACTTACCGGGCATACCGAGCCTCTTCGCTATGTTCATTCCTAAGCCCTTCCGCCAGTGGACAGACGTGCTCTCGTCCAAGTCAAACGGCCTCATGAAGTTAACATGACCCTCATGGTCCACGACTTCCGTAGTATTTTGATGCCACCGACTTGGTTCGCCGTCAGACCTGGTAATCTCTATCCAGCTCGGGTTCTCCGGCAATGAATGGTGTCCGGATAGCCCTCGATGCCCTGACATAGTGATAGCTAGTCGCAGGAGAGAACGCTTGGAATATCGTGACGGCCGGTGCAAAGAGCGGAGATGTATTCACGGCACCCTCAGGTTAATATTGCACTTTGGCGGAGGCAAGTACATATTAAGGGACCAAACATGGGCAAATAACACGAACGGCTATAAAATCGCTCTTGTACGTTCCTCAGCCGCACACTGAGAACTACGCTTGAAAGCTTTGGAGTATGAACTCTCAGACATCTAGGCGGCGCTTACATCTCTCGAAAGAAAGAAGACATGCTTGAACTGCATTTGCGTCTACTCGTAGCCTGTCTCATTGCGAGTTGTTTCCAGGACTAGGCAGCATCACAGAACCTCACTAAGAACATCAATTCCTCTATCAATTCCACTCATCTCTCGTATGGAGTCAAAATTCTGCAGTTAAGACCCCAGCAGTCTCTTCTCGTATGTTTCGTCTTCAAACCCATGCTGCCGCGATTATCTACGCCCGGACAACTTATGTTCACTGTTTGGGCGTTAAACGACGCGGCCAGAGCGACTGGACCTCAGCAGATCGTCTGTTCCTGTAATGCCTCTATGGGAGGGCGTTTTGAGAGTGTCCAGACAACTCTGCATTCGACTGACAGTCCTTCCATGGTACGTTAGTGTCTCGCGTTATCCCGGGCTTGGACTATTCGAGAATATAACTAGCCGTTCCAATATACAACGGCTGATGTTTTATTTACGCAGAACCTTTATAATTGCAGTTCGTCCCATCACCATGTTTCCAAGCACGGAGAGAGAGCCAGTACGGAATGAGCGGCCTGCCTTCTGGAGCGGCAAACACACCCTGAGGTTTTCATCCGTCGTCACTGCGTTTTACTACGTGATATACATGGCTGGATCGCCCTCAAACCATTCAACTGCGATCGACAGGAGCTTCTCACTTCGTCTTCAGTTTCGCCAGGTCGTTGCAGCTGTCAGGCACCGTTAATTAAAGGTGCTGTGGCGCTCGTGAACTTCAGAACGGGTAGCCAACTCCACAGCGCACAACACCCAAGTTTGTGAGCTACATCACGACCCAATTGAATCGTGGTAGCTATCATGTCGGGAGTTCTGGTATTCTGAAATGGAGAGATTTTTGATTTGGGATTCGTAACAGATGTGGGGAACATACCTCAAGCAAGATTTGCGAGTCCTAACACAAATTTACCGTTACGTACGGTCTTTGTATATTCCAAGCGATCCCACAGCCACTGAGTACGCTCATATTCAAAGTCAAATGGCCTAGTAGCACAGTCCATGCCACTCTCATTCGGACTTAAGGGTACGGCCCAATTATTTGTAAACAACTGACAGTCTGTGCTCCTTATCTCATTTGCCCCTGATCTCATGATAAAGGTTCCAATCTACGCGCGCTTGACCGCTTACCTCTTATCAGGTCTCTCACAGATAGGCACGCAGTAGAAAACGGCTCGGACGAAATGCCCAGGATACCACCTCAGTCACCATGCTCTCCTCCAGTTTCGTAGTATTGGCAGCACTCGTGGCGCAGACTGTCGCCCAGCAGACTCCGTTGATACACTCGAGTCTTAGGCATGATCCCTCTGGAAAGACTGATTTCACAAGACTCTTCTCCTCCGACCAACTGCTGCACCGCGACCCATGGTCACCCAACGAGTGGAACGGCCTCGTCTCCTTCGCGCGCGCGCAGCCTCTCAGATGTTTCGGGGCTGACGCAGATGTCAAGTTCGATGTCGCCGTCCTGGGCGCACCATTCGACACTGCTACGAGTTACCGTCCTGGGTACGTCTATACCATACTATGAAGCTGATGGCATGCCAACACACCGCAGAGCCCGTTTCGGACCAAATGGCATTCGGCAGGGTGCCCGTCGCATTGGGGTGGACTTCATCAATGTGCATCAGAAAGTCAGAGTTAGCGACTATCTCAATACCGTGGACTGCGGGGACGTCCGTGAGTGACAGTTTCGTCTGTACTGGGCGTCGAGAGATCTCCTGACTTCGATTCATAAGCTATGACGTTCATGGATAGCAAGGTCGCGTTGCGCCAGCTAGAAATCGCGAACAAGGACATAGTGACGCGCGAGGCTTTCCGATCCTACAACGAGACGAGCATGGCGAAAGATGGAAAGTTCCATCCTCGGGTGCTTACCATTGTAAGTGGACGCAAGCCTCAGGGGACCCGTCTTATACTGATCGCGAACAGGGCGGTGATCATACCATCACGTTGCCCCTTCTGCGAGGTGTCGCGGATATTTATGGTCCTGTTAGGTACCTCCCCAACTGCTATCCTCGTGTGCACGAGCTCACCCCTAGGTAGTGTTATCCACTTCGACAGTCATCTCGGTAAGTCGCAGACGGGACTGTAGTAGTGCCAGAGATTGATCCCGAATTTCAGACACAGGGAATCCCAACAAACGTGTACGTGTTGGCGCTTAGTCTATGGATTTGAAGCTCCAACTCATGTCTAACCACGCTAGCCCGGTCCATGGCTTCCTGGCGAGGAGGTCCCGGTCACCCACGGCACCTACTTCTACTACGCGCACGAAGAGGGCCTGCTCGCGCCCAACAACTCGAATATTGTGCGTCCATTCCAGCACCGCACCATCCGTTTCTGAGCTAATGGACCGAGCAGCACGTTGGCATCCGCAGCGCCCTCGGCGATTGGGACAACTACAAGAACGACTGGGAAGTCGGCTTCGTCATTTCCCATGCTGAAGATATCGAGGAGGTCGGATGGCAAGGGATTGTGGCAAAGATACGAGAGGTCGTGGGTGACAACCCTGTATACAGTACGTCTGGCCCGTTTGTCTTGTTGATTCGTGACTGATGACTGCACGGTTACCCTCAGTCTCCCTAGACATTGACGCGATCGACCCTGGGTTCGCGCCTGCGTAAGTGTTACATTCTTTGAAAAGATGCTTGGACCGTCGACTGAACGTGCGTTCTGATAGAACTGGAACGTAAGTGATCCGGCGGTTTCGACGGACGAACGCTTATACTCGATTAGCCCTGAAATCGGCGGCTTTACCCCTCGCGAGATTAAGAAGATCTTCCAGGGCCTTGCTGGTCTGAAAGTGGTCGGCGCAGACATCGTGGAAGTCGCTCCAGGTATGTGGTTTTGATCTAGACTGGACGGTTGGATGCTGATGGTCCTCTGTAGCGTATGACAGCCAAGGTTAGTTTCCAACCCTGCTTCGGAATGCAGATCATCGACTGATAACTCTTGTATAGCTGAGAACACACAGATTCTGGCTGCCAACATCGGCTGGGATATGCTAGCATTGATGGCGAAGGCTCCTATCGTCGTTTAGGTAGGCGTCTTGCGTCCCGCTCAGTTGAAGGGACTGAGCAGAGGATGCACAGGCAGATGCGCAGACTCCACTTGCCGCAGATGGGCCATCGAGCGCATCCAAAATGGTCGATTGAGGAGTATTGATGATAGTTCAACAACTCTGGTATATAGGAGTAGAGCTCGAGAAACGCGACATATCAGGCCACAGCACCGTGGATAGCGTACACATATTGTAACCCTGGTAACTTCATAACACTTTTGCCAAAGCATACTGTTCGTGTGATGTATTGAACCCTCGGTCCTATCCGGTAGCAATAAAGGATAAATGCGGCGTACAAACTGGTGAGGTGCGAAGCAGAGACGCAGCTCCGGCCCAACCGAATCATCTGACACCAGGCCCCGCCAGGCTCAGCGAGAGCGGGCGAAGTCTGGCATGCCATCCTTACACCATCCTCCCACTTCGCTCTCTGGAGTTAAGTGGGCGAACCTTCCTTACGACACCCTCCGACTTTGTCTTCTTCCAGAGTCTGCCCATCGGTGAATCCAGGAGTCTGATATCAAGGGTCTCAAGAGCGGACCTAAGACGGGCATCGCCAACCACTCTGCTGCGGGAAGCGAGCATGCGCTCCACATCGTGGTTTGAAGGGAGGGCAAAGGAGGCTCCTCCGAAGGATAAACGGAGGTCGCGCAGTTCAGGTAGAGGCACGGCACTCAAGTCGTTTGCTCCCGGGCATGTAAGGCCCTGAAGGACGTCCCAGCCAGAAAAGAACGAGGAGGTAAGGTCCTTGATATCCAGCCGCTGCAGTGAAGGCATCGCGAGCCAAATATGTGTCAGGTCGCCGACGCGCCTGCAGATTGGTCCGCAACTTATGCGCAGGCTTGTCAACTGGCACCCGGACCCCTGGACAGTATCAAAGAGTATTTCGGATAGGCACCGATGTGGACGTGTCCAGATTGCTGATACTTGTATGCTCAGCTCGCGGAGGTTAGGAAAAAGGAGGAGGCCCGACAAGGCGTCGAGGTGACCAGAGCAGATGGTCAGCCGCTGGAGATTTTGAAGCGCGACTGCTTCTGCCGGGACGATGTCGCCAGTCACGCGGGGTAGAAGCAGGGATGAGCGAGCATGTTTCGAGACTCTGACAAGATCGCAGAGCTTGTAAATATTCTGGTGTGGGATTAAAGTCCTTTATCTTGAGGTCAACTAGATTCATCCAGATCGCACTGAGTCGGACCAGTGCAGCATCCGGAATACGCCACATATCTAGAACTCTGAGGCTGGGGGTAAGATTCGCGCTGCCGCACGTCGTAATGGCATCTACGTCCTGGAAAAGGGCGGCGCTTTCCCAATGCACGGTGAGACGGAAGTCAGAGAGAACTGGGCATTCAAACCGTGTAATTGCGGCAAAGGTGGCGGGACCGGTATTGACGGCTAGCGTGATGCAATTCTGCAATAAGTGTGCGAGGATTTGCAGACACTCTGAGGTCACCTCCGCCGCAGGATTCGTGCGGAATGATATGCGACGGGGGAGTGCTCCGGAGCGGTCCAACCAGATTCGCATTAGCGCGCGCTGTGAGCTTTCATTGTCAAACGTCTCTTCCCAATCGTTCGCGCTTGTCCGGACCCTGACTTCGATGCGAAGCGATGTCCAGAGAGAGGGCGTGCTGATTGCGGTCTCCCTCCAGCCTCTGCAGACATGCGACAGTAGTAGGGGCAGACAGGCTCGTCCAGGAAGCATAAACTCGACGTTCGGTAAGCATTGAACGAAGATGTACGAGAGCAGTTCGATGGGCAAGTGTCCAAGAGAGCATTCGGGTGCGCTAAGCGGTGTATCCCGGCTTTCGCGTGAGCCTTGATAAGCACCAGAGTGAGGAAATTCGAAGCACGGATCCGCTAGACAAAGAACTGGGTTCATACTACTGGAGACTACGGAAGGATTATGCTGACTGACCTTTGGTATCGAGGCGAGGACGCGCATGGAGCGCGGAGGTCACTCTTTGCCACCACCCTGTCTTTTGGTCCGCAGACGAGCTCTGATCCCGCATTTTCAATCCTACGCTCGCCGTATGTGAGTAGTATAGAAGGCATCATGTCATCTCAGACCTTATAATGCATCCCGTTCACTTCCCCAATAGGACGTGGGTCGTGGGAGGAGGTGGCCGGCTGTGAACTGGTGGCCGGCTGTGGCTTTTCCACGTTCCACGAAACTTCATCACTCAGCCACAGTTCCGTTAAAGCCGTATGCAGCTCCGATGGGATGTGCAGACCTATCCGAAAAGCAGGTACGAGGTGTTCTTAATATTGCACGAGGTTCCTGCTATAGAACCCTTTTTTCTTCACGAGTTGTCGCTGGCCGTCGGATGCATGCGCCGCTATACATGTATAATATTCCCCACACCGACTGGACTTGGAACAAGTACGCGACTGTAATCAGGAGTCCTCACAACATCGCCGTCAAAGTGAGAGGCGGCATTCCTAAGAACACGTCCAGGTACCACATGCCGGGTATGTCTGTCGAAAAGCGCCCATGAAAATATGGGCAGCTGAAGCCACACATGACGCACCTGAGGGAAGATGGGCAATACTGTATTCCAATACGCGCAGGACGCGTCTCCAGTGAAGTGATCGCCAGGGAGAGCCTCTGTAGTAGAGTTCCCGAGGATCGCCAAGGTCCTATAATATCGTGACTAAATATGTGGTCCTCCCTCAACAGAATGCACTCACGTCGTGTTTGCGGGGTCGTATAGATACCATCTGCAGAGGTAGTGGGATTGAGTGTATGTGCATAGCATCAATGATATACCACGGCATACCCAGGGATTTGCGGGCCAGCCCATGGATCTGTGATGTAAGGCTCAGTATCAGCGAATAGTCGAGGGCGCATTCAAAGCAAAACAAACTTTTGATGAAATTGGTCCATGCCGTGACCATTAAGTTGGATACTCCGATTTCGAAGGGAGTGGCAGGTTCATAGGGAGCATCCAACACGATCTCTGCCCAGTTGCTGCAGTATGAGAGATGAGACCTGACATGGATCGAAAAAGCATCGGTTGACAGTAACAGCCTCACCCGAAGACAAATCGGATATCAGAACCTTCCCAAGGACGATCAGACAACATGGACTTCCTAGGTAGTGCTATGCAAATGCTTACCATGGAACGTTCCAATAGACACTCCCAAAGAGTTCAAGTTGGCGGCGACAAGGTCGAACTCGTACCTCCACACAGGTTCTCCTAAAGCGTAGGTACGCCACAGGCCAAGGTTGCTGACGAGACAGCGCATGTGAGCGTCTCTCCACATAGCCGCCGAGGCATTGAAGCCGTAAGGGTATTGCCTAATATTCGCCGATGTCAGTGACAAGACTTGTCGATGACAAATGTAAAAGAGCTTACACAGAAGGAGTCGGGTATATGTCCTCCAAAATCGAAAGGTTCGACCACGGCATATTGAGGTTATTCGATTTAGCCTGGACCAAGAATCAAATTTGAGAGTGCTCCAGCAAAAATCGAGATATATCTAACATAACCCGTGATATTTGGCCAATAGGCAGTAGGCTCGCCATTGATGATCAAGGTACCCTCGTCCTAGTGCAAAGTGTTAGCGTTATTGTGCGGAATACTTTGTGATCACTTACTCTGTTCGTCCCAATCAGCATCGGGAACCTACCGACGGATCCTTGTTTCGTCTGTTGCACGTAGTCCTTAAAGATGGTAATGTTGTCAACGACAGGCTGGAACTGTGCATTTGTGGCAAGCGCCACAGATTGCAGCAAGAAGGCGTCCTTGGTGCGTAAGCATTCCAGCATACCCGCGCCTGTAGGGCAGTTGACTGTGTCATTTGACGCAACAATCGCCAGTTGTTGATCCTCAGGCCAGATTGGTTGCGCAGCTAGACCCATCCATGTATTTCTTTATCATCACTCAGTACGGAGAATGGTAACTCACTGTCCGCGCTCTATGGAAGTCATATACCTCAGGAATGCAAGATGTATGAGCGTCTGTGGACTCACCTGCATGATAGCGCCGATAATGAGCGGATCTTGGTTATAGTACTGGTTGTAATACGAGACGTAGTAATTCGTCATTTCTATACCCTCTTAGCATCTCCTAGGTACAATAGATAAGGCATAACGTACCAGCACCGACAGACTCGCCTGCATCAACGCATGTCAGGCAGAATACCCAAAATATAAGAAACGCTCTCTTACCTCCAAGGACGATGTGACTAGGGTCGCCACCAAACGCCACGATGTTGTCCCTTGTCCACTCAACAGCAGCACGCGTGTCAAGAAGAGCAAGGTTTTGAGTCCCGAGCGCCATCTCGGATGAATGAGGGAAGGCAAACAACGCGAGTCGGTAATTGAAGCTGACGAAAACTATACCGGTTGCCGCAAGATGCGAGCCATCCACCTGAGGATTCGAAGCCGCCTGACTATTGAAACCTCCTCCACTACGGGATGGAGCAAGTCAGATACATCCGCAGTGGACCCCCAAGAATGACGAACGTGATCCAGACGTAGACAGGTAGCAGTCCTGTATTATTTGCGGGCGCAATGACATTGACTCTCAAGCAGTCTTCACTCTGCACTGAGGTACCATTGTAGCCGTTGTACCTGATCATAAATTCAGAATTATGTATAAAGGCAAGCCCTGATCCACTTACACGCCTTGGATGCAAGCGGGCCCATAAGCCGTAGCGTCGAAGACAGTATTCGGATCGCGAGCGACAGGTTGAGGAGGCAGCCACCTGTTTGCGCCCGACGTGTCCGCTGCAAATCGCATGCCCAGCCATTTATTCAAAGAGACCGCAGTCGTGTTCGTATCCAGATAGCCTTGAACGGGACCGGATGTGGTTTGTACAAAGAGGCTCTGTTCGTTCCAGGCAGCCGCCAAGGTGGCTGTAGATAGTAGAAAAGCAGCGAGGGCCCGCATACCATGCATCATGGCCACTGGTGGAAGACCTGAGGATACCTGAGATGCTTGAGGAGTCCCCAGGAAAGCGCTCTTGGTGACTGTTACCGGTTAAGTACCCATCGGAGGCCTGTCAGTTTTCCAATATTAGACCTGAGGTGAGTCGGTTATGCGGAAGACATTCGGCGTTCGCAGTCATGGACGCGCTTGGTGCCTATTACTTCTTGCTTCGTCCAGCGGAATAGAGTAACTCTTGCGTTGAAAATAGCGGAATCTCGGGGATAATTCGGAAAGGGAGGCAGTCTCGAGGGCAGCTCTTCACAAAGGCCCCCACCGCCTGACCAGTACGTGAGCAGACCGATGCGGGGTTCCGATATTGATGTTTAAAGAAAAGTATGTCTCGCTTATGCTGAGGCATGCAGCCTTTGTGAGCCTACACCCCGAAGTCATGCATTCCTATATGCCCTTCTCATATGTCAGGTTGCAATAGGTGTGATGGGCTGACGCGCTCACCGAATACCTGAAGCCCATGTCCGCAAGCTGAGGTGGTCAGTAGCATTACATGGTACTTCTAGTCCATCAGATCTTAGAATCCGGCTGAACGTTGGAGGTTGAAAGGGAAATATATTACATGACCCATTTATTCATTACTTGCTTCTTCCAAAACTAGGACGCCCGCCCCAAATATGTGTACTTCTACTGCTCTTTTATACTTCTCCTTGCTTGTTCTTGACCTTGCTGGTAGACAACATCGATGAGTGAGAGAGAAAGTCCTAAGATACAGACCCGAGTTACGGCGGAATAGGATACGCGGATGAACGTGTGATGAGGAACGGAGTGAAAATAGATTACGAGTAGCAGATGCAAGGAGGCGAAACGGAGGCGGTCGAATGAAGGAGTCCGTGGGTCTCGGTCAGTGGCAGATCCTGTTCCTGGTATCTCTATCCGGCGTCCCAGAGAGGTTGTTCTATGCGAAACGTGGTATGGCATGCGTGACCGAGAACGGATGGTGAATGGAGAGGGATCCCGGCGGCGAGCACAAGCAGGAGAAGAGGCAGGAAGCACGGATGGGAGAATACGACAGACTATGCGGCACTGTACAAGAACAGATTGTTCGTGGCCGCGATCTGGTGAACATTCCCAGGATTATGAGTCTCAATGCACAAACGACATGACGTCATGATACTAACCGCAATCGTATTTTCCCTTGGGTGCCAGCTCGCATGCAGGATTTTCTTGTTGAAGTCCAACGTTTCCATCTGCATGGCGTCCCGCAAACCGCCACCAGGCCGCCCATTCTTCGCTCCAGGTTTGTTGCCGGGCAATGGTCCGCCAATCTTCTTGGCCTTGAACGCCGACTTGTCTGCCTGCAGGACGACGTCGTTCAGAGTATCCGCATCGTAGATCCGGAAGTAGTTGTGGTACGACCCGGTGAGGACGTGTCTATGGCAACCGCGATTGTCAGTAATGAACCGCCAACGATTGGTACAAGGGAGCGATTGGGCACCAAATATCGTAGGTGCCCCAAGGGAACGTCCAGGAGAGACAACACTCACTTGTCATCGCCGCCCCAGACACACTCGAACTTGTCAAATATACAGTCATTCTCGTACAGATCGCACAGCTTCCCTCTCAAGTGGTCATGTATTGGAATCGTCTTCACAGGTCGTGTGTCCATATTGATATCCCAAATCTTGAGCGATAGATAGTCCCTGGAAAGGATGTACCGCCCGTCGTGACTGAACTTGACATCCGATATCGATGAGATGATCTCGGAGAAGAAGGTCCGGTTCGACGGGTCCTCTTCCTCCTCGAACACTGGTCAGGGAATGTCAGCACATTTGCAAGCAGAGAGAGAGAAAGAGGGACGCACACTTAGCATGACGGTCGCAGAGTGCCGAGTCTCGCATATCAGCCAGCTTGATGTTACTCTTCGAACTGGAGTACATGAAGAGGTTGCACTGCGTCGGGTGGAACTCCGTTGCAGTGATAACCTCCGTAAGCTCCTCCATATTCGCGGGTTTGATGTCCACAATGTCTAATATCTGCTAAGCAATAACAACTGATTCTTGTCGGTAGACCACATACTAAAGCTCTGATCGCTGATGTTCAGGTTCCAGAGATTGATTCGCAAGTCATCAGCACTGATGTACGTCTCCTGGTCCGAGTTGACGGAAATCGAATGGATATGATATGCATGGGCATTGGAGTAAACTTTCCGGGGCACGGCAGCGATGATGTTGTCTTGATGCGCCATCCGCGGTAACCGGAGATGTTGCTGGGCGCTGGGCGGTGGCAGAGCTCGCTGCCCATCGTGCAAGTTCGACTCTGACACCACTCGCAAGGATTTCTCAAACACCTTCCACAGCTTGATCGTTTTGTCTGTGAACAGGAGGGCAGATAGATCGATGGCACGTAAGATGTCACTATTCTGGGGAAACGGCACAAGTACTGACCGTTCGTGGATAAGAGGAAGTGGGCCTGGTTCATTCGCTTACACCACTTGATCTTGTTGATCTTCTCCTCGATTTCGAGCGATTTAAGGTAGTCGAACTCTGGCTCATGGGATTGGAATTCGGTGTAAAACTTGTACTCGCAGCCCTTTTTCTACATTGTGGAGAATCATGCGATTTGTGAGAGGGAGAATGATCGGCGCAAGGAGGAATATCCGGACAAACGTGAATGTTAGTTTCGCGGTCAGATCGTTGCGCCATCAGCCCGAAACAGTACTTCGGCGCGACTCATGCAGCAAGCACGACCACGTACCGACTCATTGCGCTCGAACAAGACAACGCGGCCGCCCTTGTCTCCTGTCGCAAGGTAGTTACCTGTAGAGTCGAACTCGACAGTCGAGATGATGTCGGCTGGATGACGTCGCGTGATTAGTACGTATGGCGCGGGTTCACCCCTCACCAAGGACTATTGAGAATGTAGTACAACAACATACCTTCCGTAATGTCCTCTACCTCTCCCTTATCACCGAAGCACTGCGCAAAGCGCCAGTTTCCTGAGCTCGACGGGTCGGTGTCCATGGTTATTGTCTACGAGTGATTTGAGCTAGTCGTATGAGTCTTGATCTTGCAGACGTCGGGATCGATGTCGATGCGGGTTGTTCCTCGTTGTCGTCGTCGGTGAGATCGTGCGTGCGTTTCGTGTGGCGCGTCAACAGTGTTAATAAGAAGGTGCGAGTGCCTCGTTGGTGCAGGTTCCGCAATACGTCGATCTCGTTCTGGGCGCTGCCCTTGCTTTGGCTCTGTTTGTCCTGCAGGCCTCGACGCCACCCGACATAGTCCGAACAGCCCACAACCAACGCCCACCACTGTCAGAGACATCGTCGAGCACCATGCCCATTGCCCCCATCACCGGAAAGCTCAGAAAGAGGCTCTGGCTTGATCTGTCCGTCGCGCTCGGCCTCGGCGTCTCATCCGGCTACGCCTTTTGGTGAGTTAAATACCTCCTGGGTCGCGTGTTCTGCGAGACTAAATATTCGGTCCAGGTATGGTGTCCACTTGAAGATGGGTGAGAATGATGCTCCTCTTTTACGCATGCCGTAAACTCCGTAACGCGGGCTAACTCTCATATGCTCTAGTTCAACGCCAGGAGGAATACTACCTTAAGCTTGAGAGGCAGAGGCAGCAGCAGCAGTAATCAATCATTGCAGGCAATATGCACGTATTGTAACACGTTATGGCTTGGACGCGCACAAGCAAGCCATCTTGGATTGCAGCTTTGTTGCTGGCCAATCTCATCCTCGGAACATGAATGTGGGATATTCTGCCCAACATGCGAATGGCTCTCTCGAGTCTGCAACCAATCGTGCCAGTCTGGAATGATGCCTGAGTGAGACTGTGACATCGACGAAAAGGTGAGTCGCGTCTGTGCCCTCTCAGTTGGAGAAACTGCCATGCCCGCTGCTGCTGTTGATTTCGTCATCACGCGCACGCCTTGTCTCTAAAGGTTCCTCATTGGCTGCACTTGAGGGTCGTGTGGCTCGTATCCCTATACAGAGTATACAGGCCAGCATAACTTGCGGATGCTGTCCGCTCAGTTCTGGCATATCCAGTCACAGACTACAGACCCAATGCTAAGGCTCTTGCCCCGTCTCAACCTGCTTGCGCAGGCGCGGCGGGACCGGGCCTAGAGCCAGGATGAGACGGTCCACAGACACCGGTATGAGGGCTCTGGATCCACCGTGTATCATTAAAGCATGCAGGTCCTCATTGCGAATAGCAACTAATCTAAAGCCGTCCGTAACATAACAATACAAACCACTACGCAGAAATAGACGCGACACATTAAATAATCACTCCCTCCTCAACAGCCCCATCTCCCGCAGTCGATCGCATTCCTCAATCTTCTCCTGGTCAATAGCTCGTACCTTGTCCCAATCCGTCCCAATCCCAAAGAAACCAACCTCGGCCTCTTTCCGTTGTTGTTTCCGATCCAACCCTCTCTGGCACTGGTCATACAGACTCGATACATACACCTTCTCCACATTCTTTTCGAATTTGTGCAGGCCGGGCCCAAGGTTCGACTCTCCAACCCTCGTAATCTCCTCCGCTATAGGGTGTTTCGAGAACTCTCGGGGATTGACATAGTAATTGATGTTGTAGCCATGTGTCGTCCGTTGTGCGCTGTATTGTGTAGTAGGCATGAAGGAGAAACGGGGATCAGGGGTTGGAGGGGTTGCAAAGAGTTTGGGGAGAGCGGATAGGAAGGAGAATGCGAAGAGGACAAGGATGGGTAGGAGCTGGATGAATGCCGAGCTTGTACGAGGCTGCTCTGCTTCTTGACCCCGCCGTCTCTGACGAGGTGCTTCGAAACCACCGCCCATGCGAGTTGTGCGGAAGCCACCGGGACCAAAGGACGCGCTGAACACTGCGGGTAGTCAAAATCCTGAGCTACTCATTGCGTTGCACTGTCACGAACCTGGTCCACCAAAGCCTCCGCCGCCGCCGCCGCCGAAGAACATGTTGAAGAGATCTTCTGGACTGATTTCGCCATCGAAGCCGCCGCCGCCGCCGAACGGCGATGTAGCGAATCCTGGTGATGCTCTCGCAGACGACATTCCGCTGAAGCGTGATTCAGGGTCGGAGCCGTGCGAGTCGAACGCAGCGCGCTTTTGGGCATCTTGCGACGTATATGAGTATCAAAATGAATGAAATCCGATGACAAAGCTGTGTACCTGATAGTACTTGGAAGGCTTTCGACACCACTATGATAGAATGTCAATATCTGCTCTATGAAATGAAGGCGGCATCACTCGCTTTTGAATGCCTCGTCGGCTCCTGGTGCCCCATTCTTGTCAGGATGTAATGCCAGGGCGAGCTGTCCATCCGTTATACACGTTTACTTGGGGACATATGAGAAACAAAACTCACCTTACGATACGCCTTCTTGATCTCAACCTCCTCGCAATCTTTCTTGACCGAGAGGATTTCATAGTAGTCCGTCACCTTGCACGCCCTCACCCGCTTCACCACCGCATGCTGCTCCGGAGTATAATCCCTCTTCGCTTTCTCCGGACCCGCACTCCCGTTCGCAGCGCCACTTGATGTACTGGACGATGGCGCATGCCTATGCTTCGTACTTCCCGCCGAAGGGTGCGCCTCAGCACCTGAAGCAGACGTCGACCCTGAAGGCCCCGCACTACCGGCATCGTTTTCTCGTTCAATAGCAGCGAGGAGCTTCTTCGCCTCGGGAGTCTCGAAGAGCGAAATGGACTTCTGACAGAACTTGCGTGCAGATGTGAGATTGCCCGAGTCCAAGTGCCGCTGCGCTATCGACAGGGAGCGCAGTGCTTCATCCCTGTTGCTCTCCATCTAGTGCCAAGGTATAGTCAAGATATAGACAATACAGAGGGCCGCGCAGCACCAGACTGGAGGGGACGTGGAGGTGGGAACAATCGCTCTGAAGTCATGTTTGTAGTGACTTTGCAGTGTCAATACAACAGGTTGTAGTGGCTTAGTCATCCACTACAAAAGCTTGTTACGATCCTTTACTTATGGCATATCTTATTACCTCCCATTCACGGATCCTCGGTCATCCGGTGCCGGATGGAAGAGCTGCTTCATATGCAACGCCCACCACCGAAAGTAACTGAGGAAGAGCCCGAAGAGCTCAAGCGTTTCCGCGAGGCATGGAAGGCTGAAGTCCAGCAGAAGAGAGCCCAAACCCATACAGTGCAGTCCGCTGTTCCTTCAGGGAGTCATGATGCTTCCGCTCATGCTGTATCCGGACCAGGGCCTGCAGATGATAGGGCAAAGGAGAAGAGAAGAGAAAGCTTGAGCGCGTCTCCGGAACGCCATTACACTGCTGGTGGGAAGCATGCAGCTCGTACGCTGTCCCCGAAGCCTGGTCCTTCCAGCGAGACCCCTGCGGGTCATGCAATTGTATCGAGCCACCTCCCACCGCTGGGTGACACTCTCCAGTCTGCGGTAGACATGTACCGTCGCGCAATTGAACATGAGCAAGGCGGAGACTTGGACGAGGCTCTGCGGCTTTACCGCCAGGCATTCCGCATAGACGACCACGTCGACAAGGCGTACCGGAAAGCTGAGAAGTTGGAAGAGCTGCGTCTTCAGACAAAGCAAGCCGCTGCTGGTGGCGCACCTGCTATCTCGACCGCATCGGACGTAGCTTCATCCGAAGTCATCATTGATGGCAAAGCGCTGGACCTGTCCGTCCTGTCTATATCGGCAGACACGAAGGGGACGCATGGAGTGGAAGGTATTGTTACCGGTAAACTCGCTGACCTCCTGGAGACATTTTCGAAAGACCTGGGCTTTGAGCCTGAGGACGAGAATCAGAAGCTGCATATGCGGAAGCTCCCCGACGAGCTGCTCGTCCAAGTCCTCCGGTGCTTGGACCATACCTCCATTGAGCGCTTCGCCCTGGTTAATAAGAAAGCTAGAATTATCAGTCTTGATACCGCTATATGGAGGTGCGCGACTTTGGTCTTACTGGAGTTAGTCGGTGTATCTGATGATAGACCTGGACACATGCAGAGACTTCGTCTACGAGACGTATAAACCTCCACAAGTACCCCGGGAAAGCTACATGAAGACTCTTATGCAAACGTATCGGTACGACTACCGGCGGACCTATGTAGAGCAGCCCCGGGTACGTATGGACGGCGTGTATATCGCAGTTTGTCACTATGTGTAAGTCTGGTTCTTCCCTGATCATCATGAGTGTGTGCTGACCCTTCGTCCAGCCGTGCCGGCTTGAGCCAGAATGCTTGGGTTAATGTAGGTCCCATCAGGATTCCTTTGCAGAGCCATGTACTGACTCAAATATTCGGCAGATAAGCCATCTAATTACCTTCCACCGATTCCTGTAAGTTTAATCGATAATGATCCATGAAGAGGCGGAATAAACTTTGACACACCTCCTTTAGTCGATTCTTCCCTAACGGCCAAGTAATCTCGCTCCTTGCAAACGAAGAAATGTCACCTCAGCAAGTTATTCCATTGCTCAAGTCCTCGCTGCGTATGAAGGTAAGTCCAGATCTCAAAGTGGTAATATTCTAGTTCGCCTCATATCATGCACGCTAGGGCACAACCATCGGCAACTGGCGCCTCGAAGGCACTACAGTCTACATTACGGACTTGATCGACCCATCCTCCCTCGACCCCGGCGCCAGTTACAGCTCGAAACGCTACGCCTTCCAGATGACCTTGTCCCTGCGATCACGTCCGCTCGGGAGGTGGAACAAGCTGGACATGGCGGCGTACGAGACTGTCAACCTAGAGACGGGCGAGACGGAGCTGTTGCCGTTGAAGCATGACCGGCCGTTCTGGTTCTCGAAGGTCAAGTCGTATGCGACGCATTAGAAGATAATGTGAGCAGGTTAAAGAGGGAGGACCCTGTTAGGCGGACCATCCGATGGTTAAGGTGGATTAGTTATGTGAATTTGTTGTATTTTATCGCTGTGAACACGAACATACGATGGAGATGGTGTACTCTTTAGAGTTATAGAGACCTTGAGGTGCTTAGACGACTTGAACACTGCGCATAGCATAAGACAGCAACAGGTTCATTATACGATGATGTGGTGATGCCGGTAGTATAAATATGGATCATGCTGCCACTGCCGTACTGTCCCTCCTCGACCCAGGCACTTTCGTAAGCAGAGACTGTTGATATGTTTCCCATGCCCGTATCAGCTACAGCAGGCGATTAGCTAGAACATTTCCATCCTGAAAGTCACAATAACAACCGTACCTCCTGCTGTCTCGAGATCATTCCCTCCAAAAACTCCTGCAGCGACGCCTTGAAGTCCTCTATCCTCTCCTGCTCGAAGCGGCCCATCTCGCTTTTGATCAGACGCGATGCCTTCTCAAACTCTTGCTTGGCGTCTAGTGCGCGGCGCTCCGCCTGTCATGATGCATAAGATTATAAGTTATTTTGCTCGCACACTCCTGTGCTCCAGAGGGATTTCGCGTACCTCTGCAATTAGACTCAGTGACTGGCCCATCCGGTCGCCCGGTATTCGTCCCTGTGCGCGGTTCTTCTCGTGGTTCTGCTTCACGCGCCGGACTTCGCCTTCGGCGTTCTGCCAGCTGTGGTATGTTCGTACTCGAGAGGCGAATGCTAACTATATAGGAGAACTCTACTTTAGGAGCACAACTGATATTTCGAGCCTGGACCCACCCGAACAGAGTTAATCATTCTCGCATACTCGTCAACTAGGATTAGATCCTCAGTAAAGGAAGAGTCAGGTAAAGTCAAAAGCGGAAGACACACCAGTGCTGAGGATCGTCCCAACATCCTGATTCGCCTGGATATTCTGGAGGTCCTGCGCTTTCCGCTCGACATCCGCCATCGCCATGAGAGACTGAGATAGCTGCTTCCCAACATCCGATGACGCGAGGTCGCCTATTGTCTGTGCGAACTCTCCGATAACAAGGGACATCTCTGAGAGGCACACATCCGTCGGTCAACACTCTGCACAATAGGCGTCCAGGGAGGTGGACTGACCTGCTCGCTGCTTGGCTACTGCGTCTATAGCTTTCACTAAGCCGCGTAGTTGAGACTCAAGACTGTCCAGATATGTTTTCTGCCGGTCGAACCACTGTAGGTGGTTTTAGTATGTCCATACTTTGCATGGGGGTCCGCAAGTACCTCATCCGTCTCGTAAAACTTGGGTCCTGTCAGCGTCTGCCCAATGGAAGCTATCAGGCCGCCGCGTTCATGAGCAATCTCCGCTTTGCGATGTTTGATCTAGCCAATCCGACTGTGGTCAGCTTCACTGCACGGAGGGGAATACAGGACCAGAGAAACTGACATCCAGCGAAAACGTATCACTCTCCAAAAACAGCTTCAGATCCTGGTCCTTCCCCAAAACAGCATGATTAGCAATCTTATTAATGCACTTCTCCAGCGCAATTCTGCGCTGCTCGACGAAAGACTGATCGAAACGGTTGAAGGGGCTCTTTTCCGGTATTGGAGGAACGACAACGCCGGGGTTGTTGTCGGAGAGGGTTTCGTAGAGCCAGAGGAAGTCAGAGTAGCGGCGAAGGACGGAGAAGGAGGATTTGCTGAAGAGAGGGGAGGCAGTCTGGGAGGTGTCATTTAAACGTCAGCCCGTGGGCAGAATATGGACTTACTCGGGTATGGACGGTATACATGGTGTAGCCACGGATGGGATCACCGACTTTCTGGGGGTCTTCAACGCTTACTGTGAAGACAGGCTGGATCCCCTTGTCAGTCTTCGCTGCAGATGCACCTCCACCAGTCTACCAAGCATCGACCTGGTTAAATGTAATACGATGGACATTATTGCAGTAACTACATACTGATGTAGAAGCACCTCGATCAACAGACTTCAACGTCTGCAGTATCGGCCGGTCATCATCGTCATCATCGTCCTCCAATGCACTTGGCTCTTGTGCAGTGGACGTAGACCTCTGATTCACGAAAGATGCTTGCGTGCCGTCATTCCATCCTCCACCAAAGCTCTCGCCACCCAGCGCAAGACTAGCAAAGGAGTTGCTGAATGCTGCAGATGGCTGATCGAGCGGAGAGACGACAGCATGTTCACTCCGAGCAGGTGGCGGCAGAGTAGACGCAGTCGTCTGGGTAGGCGTAGGGGACTTGGGTACAGGAGACTTGGCATGTTCTGGCCGAGTATCAGACACCGCAGGTTCAGCAAACGGTTCCGGGTCCGGTAATCGAGCAGCAGGAGCAGGTGGTGTCTTCTCCTCGGGAACAGCATCCTCTGTGGGATCCTGCGGAGGTGGAGAAGGCGCACTCTCTCGGAAACCAGGAGTGTGAGGAGACGTTGTGGTAGGTTCTGGGGCTTGCGCAGCTTGATCATCTACTTCAGACGAGGTAACCGCGAGATCAAGAGGACCAGTAGACTCTTCGTCTGGTCCTGGTTCTGGCTTGAATGCGTCAGGTTCCGACTCGACAGCGGTAGACGTGTCCGGGCTTTCGTCCGCGAAGTCGTTGTGCACCGCTGGGCTCTGTCCCCAAGTATTGGACCATGGATCTGGCGAACTGGACCTGGGCTTCGCAAAGGGATCTTCAAATGGATTATCCTCCAAAGCAGCCCTTGAGTTGGCGAGCAGGTCGTCGAAACCGTCCATGGCGCTCAGCGGTGAGAGTGAAGTATGGTTGCCGATGTGGCGCAGCGCAGTTCAGAGGCTCTCTTCAGCTTCAAGCGCTTGGCCATCATGCATCAACTAGTCTTGTCGCTTACGATTCCCTATGAGCTACTCAACGCAGCCCTCCAAGATGTCTGATCCATCCTGCATCTCCACTGGATTTGAACTCGTTAGGCCAAGTCTTAAAGTCCCGGAATCTGTCTCCCATCTGAAGGATTCGAGCCATGCAGACAGTGGACGTCGAAAATACAATTGCATAAGTACTCCGGACGCCATCCAGGTTGGCTAGAATAATCCTCCTATCAAGGAAACGTCTATCAATCTGCGGAGGAAACTGCTCGAGATCCTGCGTTAGTCCAGTCGCCAAAAGTGTTTCAAGATCTACTCTGCAAATGCGACAGTCCCGGCAGACAAATCAACAGGGTTTGAATTTCTGGTCTGTCCTGCGCGCTGCGATACTTAGCCTGTGACTTCCCCCAGCTGTACTGGATACGCTGCGGCCGATGGTCCGGCTTGAATATCATGACGGCGGTACCTCTAAAAGCACACCAGTAGTCCTGTAGCGAATTGGAACACGGCTGTCTTTGCCTGGACGCGCTTCCCTTCTTTTCTGTCCTCTAATTCTGCATTCCAGCCACCCCTCCGGTTCAAGTTTTCCCTGGACGAACTCGAAATCTCTGCTTTCCTGCCCGCGGGGAGCACGATCGCCGTTTTCCCAGAAGCTGCCCGTGCTCTTTCAACTTCGATCCGAGCCATCTACAACTTCCAGAAAACCATTAACAAAGTGCGGCCTGGATTGTTCGTCGCAGCTTCCGTCGACTTGCTGTCTGACCAGTCCTCCAAAGCGGGTATCGTGCCCAGCGCCTCGCAACTCCCGTGACGAACACAGAATACGTCGCGTCAGTCCCCAAGGTTACGATCGTGCCTATCTCTGCCGAGCTTGACCAGTGCTTCTGTGGCCCGAACCTCGCTTGGTATTTTTCAGCACCGACGATATCATGTGTATACTACGTATAGGCCTCCTTCTCTCTATTCATCAAGGCCTTTTTGCCGGTGGCTATCATTTTGCAATGGTATTTGCGCCTAGTCCGCAAGGTCCTCATGAAGCCGAGGTTTCTCATGCCGGTTCAAAATTTAGAGGTTCAAGGTTCTCCAGCGGACAATAACCTTCGCTGCTCAGATTAGCTTTTGGAATCTGGCCCTAATTATGTACGTTGAATTCATCCGCTGGAAACCAGCAAGACGTCCAGTCTCTTCCTCTGGCAGGCCGGGAGACGTGAGCTGTATGATTCAGGCTATTCTATGCTGTTGGCCTTGTGCTGCGTATGGCTCTGGTTTCGCCGATATGCCACAACGAAACATCAGCCTCATCGAAGCCGAAGTGCCTGACCCTCCCGGCCGCGACTTCGCATAGCTCAGTCCTCGAAATCGACACCTGATCAGTAGCTCGGTATCCATCACCCAATTCCCGTCCGTACAGCCTTGGCGACTACAGCGACGAATCCCAGAATGTGTGCGCAGTCTCGAACTTCCGACCGACTCCAAGCTCCCCTGCGCCGCTCACGTCGGCGGGCTTTCTTGGCAATATCGGACTTTGCTCGTGGACACTGTGTCCCGGACTTACTCGTCCCATGGGCTCAATCCACCGGCTACAGATCCACATGTCGCAACGTTCGTCCGGGTCTCGCCTCTAGTGGTACATCCGGCAGATTTCGACCCCCGTCTTTTAATTGTCCAACTTTGTCGCGTCCAGTCTTCATCTCTGGATCTCCATAACGGCGGACGGAACTCAGTCCTGATGTCCCTCCAATACGCGCAGCAGCAAGTTTCGAGTGTATTGCTGATGGGTTGCCTGGTAACTGTCAAGCGGGTTCAGCCCGAACGCGCTCGAGCTACTTACGCGCTGCGCCGCGATCAGTGCTGGGCAGCTGGGGCCGGCGGCTGATCTGCAGATACCCGCCTCCAAACTCTCATGTCTGGGGCAGTGCGCTGGGAGCTCTCCGGAGACGCAATCTGCAGCATTCTTCTGACACACGCTGATGACCCGTAGCGCTTGGCCAGCCAACCCCGCCGGATCTGCGGAAGACGTGCACATCGATTCAATGCCATACGTAAGCCATACGATTGTTAAGGATTAGGGTACATGTACAATTACATTGTATGCTTGTTCATATAGAATAAATAATGCCTAGTCGATGCTGTAGTATCGTATCACCATGTCATGTAGTCCCCAAAATCCAGAAATAGAAACCAAGCAGGGCAGCTCATCGCCTGTAGGACGAGCACTTGTGCTTTTCGAGCATCGCAGCGGAGGAGAAGAACCGATGACAGCTCGGACACGAAAACTCGCAAATCTTGCCGTGCTGCGCGACCTCATGGCGCAGCCTGTCGTGCTGCCTCGTAAACGTCTCCAAGCACCCCGGCTGCGTGCACGGGATCACCTTGCGCGGCTTCGGGATGTGCACGCCAGAGTGCACGCGGCACGTGTACTCTGACCGGAACACGCGCGTGCACGTCGGGTGCGGGCAGTGGTAGATGTAGAGCGACGAGGGCTTGTTGCGCGCCTTGCCGCGGCGCTTGGGCCCGCCCGAGGTCTTGTCCGTCGGCGCCTCGGCGCGGTGGGACGACGACTCGGGCTCCGGCGTCGACCGCTCGCTCAGGCTGTAGACGCTCGTAGACGGCGTCGTCGACCCGATCGAGGAGTCCAGGTCGTCGCTCCGGACACGTGTAGCAGCCGGGACGCCCATCGCTGCCTTTTGATACGGCGACGCGCCCCCAGACGCGTACACGACTCGCGAAAGGTCCATCTCTGGCTGTGGCCGCGAGCTCGGGTCTCCTACTACAAACCCTGCAGTGTCAATGTCAAAACGCTTTCACTCATTGTATTAACGAAGCGGGCCTACCTAAGGCGTCCGATTGGTACTCCAGTCCTGATTGCGTGCCCGCGTCGTCGTAAGCGCCGAAGAAGCCACCGGCGCGAGGGTCGGGCATGGTGGCAAAGTGCCCTGCGTAGGCAGGGGAGGAGGGCAGTGAACTCGGCATCGACATGCTCCGGCTCATGCCTGGCATACCTGCGACGACGCCGTCAGCATTTCTGAAGGAAAGAAAGACACGGTGAACTCACTCATGCTCTCCATGAAAGAAGCGCTGTTGTTTTGCGACCCACTCTGAAAGCCGAAATCGCCAGTGGGGTAGGCGTGACTCCGGCTAGAAGTCGTTTCATAACCTGAAGTGGCATTTTTACTTTCTGTAGAATATAGATGACGCAGCTCATTGCATACCTTGATTAATTAGGTGTGACCAGCTCTGGTCGAGATGAGGCGAGGCCGTAGGAAGATAAGGGGAATCCTCCATTTTAGGCGAGACTGTATAACCAAGCTTGTGGCCCTGAGCATGGGGTTGAAGCGCGTCGCGACTTGGACACGGGCTCCCACTGTTGTACTGCGCATCTGTTCCTGCCGTAAGATTTTACGGCATAGACAGGTGGCACTCGACGCATTACTCACCGAGTTCGCTCCTGTAAACATCGGGGCCAGCGAGGAGAGACGCGTCTGGGCTTGAAGTGGATGCCTCCTCGGATGTGGGGCCAACGGCGTAGACCTTTAGAATGCATCGGCCGTCGATGGCAAGGTGGGTGGTCTCGAATTTGATGAGCGGACTGAGTCCTCGCATGGAAGTGCTTTGCCAGGCGCGAGACGACTTGGGCGGCTTGACCGTCTCGAAAGAAAGGCGGGGCGGTTGCGATACATCCGTAAAGTCCAAGCAGACTTTGAAACCGAGCAGCTGGTCTATGGAGAAAGCAGTTTCGGAGTGATTCATCTCGAGGAGGAAGAGGAAGGCTAAGGGTGAGCGACGCGGGGTTCGACGAGGTATTTGTACATCAAGGAGACCCTGAGGAAAGATGGCCACGAGTAACGGACTTCCTGATATCGAGGCCGTACGCGTTTGTGTTTGGAAACACCCCACAAGAGTCGGTTTGCATCACTCGATCGAGATCTGAGCGAATCATATCGGAGATTGCTCAATTTCTCCTTGCCTCCGTGCCACAGACACGGCTAGGCGAGCCCTGTGAAACACGGCTCTATGCGAACATGTCCTGCCGCGACGAGGGTCGGAGTCGTCCCTGACGATCCGCTTAAGCCTGGGTCACTCGCTATCACTGCAGAGTACGACGGAGGGCACGGTGGCAGCATATTCTTTACAAGTATAGCCATCCATCGAGCAGCCATCGATGTGGCTTCCATGGTAATCCTGCGGGTAACATGTCATAAGGATCACTATCACTGAAATAGTCCAACCCACTCACTTTGATATTCTAGGAACGATCCTAAAGCCATTACTCGCCGAAACGGCGCCAGTTCAAGGTCTACAGAGACTGATGGGATACCCGACCGGATCATACCCACCTATCAAACGGTCTTGGCGCCCGGCCGCCAGGTAACGTGTCACGCTCTTCGACGGTGTAAACTCGAGTTTGATGTGTAAACTCGAGTTTGATATAGATACCTGGTATGTCAATATATACGTACCGCAGCGCTAGGAACCCCAGCCACGCCCATGACTCGACCCCTATGAACACAGCCGTTAATTGAGAATGAATAACAAAATAGCTTCTCTCGGTATCCGCCAAGGCTGAATCCGAAGCACATGCGAGCGTTGAAACATGCAGAGCGTGGGCGAGCCATGCCACGGCCACGCGAGAGTGTAGGCCTATCGTCGCAGGAGCCGATCGAGTCGCGAGAGGCCGTTCCAGCGGAGGTCGTCGCTTCTGCACAGCTTGGGAAGATCATCCGATCGTATTTCAGGATTTGACGTCTTCGCATGATCGAGCCCAATATTGACTTCCTGATATACGTTGCCTGCTACAAGTCCACGCGAGCCATACTTCAGCAAACAGTAATGAGCGATTGATGGGATATTTGGTGAGCGCTTCTTGGACAGTACCGCCATCTAATCCAAATGTTTGCTGTCCATCAGCTGGCGCGCAGGCGTCTCGATTTAACTCTGGACAAGAATAATCTGATTCCAACCTCTGTGGCAAATACCTAGTCGACGGACCCGTGATTCTATCAGGCCGAGAGAGTACTTTCAATGCTCTGATGGTCGTATGATAGGAGTTGCGAGCGTTACCGAAACACAGAATGCGCTCTTCATATCAACTCGATCCATCCTATCACATGCTCATAGGTGCCTTGGAGCACCCCCGCCATCTAGGGGACGCAGAAGACCCTTACGTCAACGCCCAGCGCTCAAACCAGTCAGTAGAGCCAAAAGATCAGTGAGAGTAACGGACAAGGAGACAGCTCAAACGATTATTCATTGCACCCGATTTTGTGGAGTTAAACATTGCCTGTAGAAGTCGAGCTGCAGTGAGGTGGATAATGAGAGCGCTGTCTTGAATACGCATCAATAAAAGCCATGGTCCGAACTTTCTCCGAAGCTTTATCGGACTCGATGAGTGGATGCCACCGGCTCAGGCACGATCATTGAATATTGAATATTGAATGTTAGCGACGCACATGGGCGTAGCCGTCGGCATTCTCTATGGCAGTGCACAGGAAAGGACGGAGGAAGGAGTGCGCGGGTTGGGCGTAGCTGCCATAGATTCTTTAAAGAGTCTGGTTACGAGACTGAATGGGTTTAGACGCACTGCTCTGTAATATCCAAGCGTTCTCGCACATGTGGAGGACGAGAGTATGGAGACACTCGACGTTCAAATCATATAAATGAGTCAACCCCCGTCTCCTAGGATCATAAAAGCTGTACAAATAGCAGGTGAAGCAGCTGGACACAAGCTTGGTGACTTACATCAGAGAAAAAATCCTGTGATGGTGGAGTCAACTCATCAATCCGCTTGCATGTGGGGAGGACGAGGATGCAGAGGCTCGACATTCAAGTCATATAAATGAGTCATCCTCCGCCTCCTAGGAACATAAAAGCTGTACAAATAGCAGGTGAAGTAGCTGGACACAAGCATAGTGATTTACATCAGGGAAAAATCTCTGATGGTGGAGTCAACTCGTCAATCCGCTCGCATGTGGGGAGGACGAGGACGCAGACCTTCAAGTCATATAAACGAGTCATCCTCCGTCTCCTAGGACCATAAAAGCTGTACAAACTGCAGGCGAAGCAGCTGGACGCAGGCTTAGTGATTTACATCAGAGGAAGGAGTCCTGTGATGGTGGAGTTACACCCATGTAGCTACGGGAATAAACTCAGAATCAAAGCTCATAAGCGGTGGCCACTCGAAACTGAGAGTACTGACTTGTCGCGACGACCTCTTATAAGCCCCCGCCGTCAAAATGTGGACTGTCATCGATTCCGGTACAAATAAGAAATCGTCACCGCTGCAAAAGTAACGAAAGGCCACAATAACTTGAAGCCATGATCAGCCACCCACCTGTATACGCATATTTGTCCTTGAGAAATAAGAAAGCTAGGGTTGGACCTTAACGCGTAACGTCGAGCTTCGTCAAAGTTAACCGAACATAGCCGGTCTGCGTCCGGGGCTCAACAAGATTCTCTGGCGATCGTGAAGCTTCACGGGAGCCCGCAAATTTTCGCGTTTCGCCTGTGGGTGGCATAGCGCATCCCGAGACGCATCCAAAACAGCCCTCCCTGTCAGGACAACGTTGCAGAAAGATAAAGATAACGACTAAACAACTCACTTGCGCAGAAATCGAGGAAGCTGGTTGTACACGATAAGTGGCAAGTATGTGCCGTGAACCCGAGGAAGCAGCCTATAATGTGAAATTCATCTCGGGAAGATCTGGCCACGAGATTCCAGGACGTAACGACCATCTATCGTCAAGGCACTCGCCAGATCTGCCCCCGTGATTGCAGTCGATCACCATGGCGGAGATGCGATCTGTTTCGCCGAAGGGTCGGCAAGGGTTCATTGAGTGTAGAGTGCTCTACGCAGTGGTGGTTGCAAAGGATGCAGCTACCTGACGAGCTGACCCAATGCTTGTCTCGCTCATTAATCAAGTCCGGATGTTAGGCACTCACGTCTTCACGTCCGTGGCTCCTCTGATGACATTGCACATGGCGGGAAGTCTGCGAGTCGCCTGAGCACGATGCAGGTGGCACGCTGTCGGTCGGATCGCAGTCACTACTGGGACCGTACATAGGCCATCAGCAAACCCCGGTGACCGACCAATTCACCGCCACTGGCAGCACCTATCATTCCGGTATGGCAGCCAACCGATCGACGTCTCAAACTGACGTTATGGCAATGGCGTTGTTGAGGATGTGCTGGAACCCGGAAGTGTATAATACCAGTCACGTCAGTCATGCATGAGGGCGCACGATAACCGAACCTACCAATTCGAATCATTCTGAGTAGCGGGGTCATAGGGATACTTGGGTCAGATGGACCTCTCCTGGAACTTCGTACGCAGGAGCTTCAGTTGTATCAGTCGGCCACACGACAGTCCATCTGTTTCTCCCTAACTGGCCTTCAAGCTTCAAGCTTGGCGTTCTTGCAAAGCGGACGAGTACCACGGGTTCAATATTGCGTATTGATGCATCCACACCATATGCATGACCAACTTATTACTGGCACTTTCACTTCCTGGTCGCATCTGACTTAGAAAGTCCTAGTGCACGTGCCGTTCTGATGGAGAACTTAATCCCCTACGACAGAAAATCGATCAGTAACAACCAGAAATCTTGAGGTTTTGCATGCCTTGGGTTAACGGAGATCATGATATCCTCCCCCGCGTTCAGTTAGGGTTAGGAGTGGCGGAGCATGGTAGATTCTGATGGCTTCCGGAGTATGATTACCCCGCGTCCCAAGATCGCTGAAAAGCGCGACGCAGATGCGGTCGTGAACGTTCAAGCTTCAAGCTCAATTCATGGGCAGCGTCCAGTACGTCCTGGAACTCACAGGCTCTAGATATAGGCCTAGATCGACGAAGCATGAAAAAGACCTCTGTAACTTGCTGATGAATGATTTTAGAATGTCCGAGTCCGGAGCCAAAAGATATGGAAAACCCGACTGCATGCTAGCCTAATGAGGCTCTATACCTATGCCGAATCCTAGAGGACCATGTCCAACGCTGAATATCAAGAACGGAACGGACTGCGTAGCTACTTCAGTAAGTAGCTTCGCGAAGTCAGCCACAATATTGATAAAGACATGTATTCGAGGAACAAGTAAAACTACCCATGATGCATGATGAATCAGACTGTACACATTAACTTTTGTCGAGAACCATCGACTACTTTGACAGCCACCTTCCGTCGCCCAACATCACATCTACTCCCAGTACCGCGGTATCTTGGCCTCAGGATCCTCATTCCCTGCCACCTCCAAGAAATCCGACGGCCTATCGCGCTTCAAGTTCCTCCGTCGGTTGTTGACAGGTAGACGCTGATATGCCCCATCCCCAGTCGGCGGCTGCTGCGCTTGGAAAGGAGCCGGCCATCCCGCAGAGAAGTCGTTGTGCGCGAACCCAGGCATGGGCAGGGTGCCGCCGGTGCTTTGGAGCTGCTGTTGGAGAGACGTGGCAGCAGCCAGGGCGGCAGCAAAGGTGTTTGCCTCCTGGAGCTGCATCTGCAGTTCCTGGTATTTCATCTGCGTATGCTGGCGGACGTCGTTCGGGAGGGCCGAGTTGTTCAGGATCACGGAAAGCTGCTTAATTTGCGCTTGAAGGGAGTCGATGTATTGGGTCATGTCCATACCACTGCCAGGCTGTTGCTGAGAATAGACATCTTGCTCGAGAGCCGCCGCTTCGGCATCAGCAATGGCCTACGTCGGTGCATTAGTCGAGCCAAAGTGAGGATGCGGAGCAAGACACGTACTTGTTCCGCCACGCTACTCGGTCCACCCATGCTTGCGGGCACTTCTTCACTTATATCCTTCTTACTCTCCTCGATTGCTTTGTCAATGTAGTCCGCGACTTTCGTCCGCGTAGGCTTGTCCATGATGAGCTTGTCGAGGGAGGGGATTTTCTTGCCGCAGTTAGGGCATACGAAATCTCTCTCAAGCAGGTGGGTCTGTATGCACTCTTCACAGTACTGTCTACCACAGCATGGCACCTTGACCGCATCGCGGAACAATTTGTTGTCTATTGGGCAAACTAACGAAGGATCCGTTGGCGTTCGCTCCCGGATGTCCGCCTCAGTAAGTCCTCTCCGGTGAGTAACTTGCTTCTGCCACGAAGCACTACAGAATAATCAGGGACCATCTCGACATAATGAATGGATTCGCCATACGCATCGGGTTGCGCAATGACATAGCCTCCTTCAGGAGTGACCATGACACCCTGTCCAGCTGCTGAAGGTCCTTCGACCGCCTTGAGGAAGCTACGCGGGATGCCGGTCGTTCGCTTGATCCGGGGCTTGTTATCGAAGTCCCGATCGTTGTTCGTGGGGCAATCCTGAATCCAGTGACCTTGCGAGGACAGTCAACTTACGGAAGAGGCAGACAGGATCCAACTGACCTTTCTTCCCACATCGGTAACAGACATAACTCGGAGGAAGCGGTCTATCTGGCTGGTGGGACTGCACGTGGTTGGGCTTACCGCCACGATTGAAACCAGTGCCCCTAGAATTGTTGTAGACGCGCGTAGCACTATAGAATCGGACATGGATGCCAGACAGAAAAAAATCATGTTTATGAGACTCGAACTACACGTGACAAGGGGCTCGTGCGAGAGCGACACCAACTGTGACATCTTTTCTTGCGTCTCCTCCCAGTTTTGCGTTTGAGCTTGGAACATAGCCGCCATGGCTGCGGCTTCATCGCCCTTCGTGATGTTGTTGGATTTGATGGCAACCTTAAAAGGACCATATTCATTCTACAGGATCAGGAGAGCGCCTTTAGTGACGCACCTGAGGGGGCTTAGGGGTGGAGGGCTTTTCTTCTTCCTTCCCATCGAAGCGTTTGCTTATAGAGCCTTTGTGCCAACTAGAACCACCATTTAGGACATTGCTACCTTTGGCCGAGGCATCCGACGCAGTGCCGCTGCTTGCGACGCCAGCCAAGTACATAGCGGCTTTACCCTTTCCAGGTCGCGAGGATGGTAGTCGCTTTACAATGACAGAGGACGAACGCTGGATGATTTGTGCGTCATCCTTGTACTCTGTCCCATGGTGACCGATTAACAGCGTTGACGCCTTCGCAAAAAACACTACTTACCATCGCCGGTCGACACGTCATAGACAAACAAGTCAAAGTCATTGGCCTTACCCAGATTGTTCTGAAGAATGATCTCTTTCTTCAAGTCAAACACTGATATCCCTGTACCGTCAAAGGTCACCCTAGACTCATTCCTTTGCGACTTGAACTTGTAGTAAACAGAAGATGCCATTATGGGGGAATAGAGTGAACAGACGAAAAGGTAAGTGTACAACAAGTTGGAGAAACAGAAGCTTCGCAGGTCGCAATCCAGGCAGATATACTCAGCGGAGAGGGGAGTCTCAAAAGCACAGATGGACGGCGGTTGAGGAAAACTCCCGTAAGCAGTGGCGCGAACGTGAATGCATATGCTCCATAGCGGAGTTTTATTTTCTTCGATTTAATATTCTCGGAGTATTATTTCACACGAATTGTATCTGGCGCATCTGTTCAATGAGGAGGGCGAACTAATGAGAGTCATGTATACATGAACTAACTGCGCTACAGAGAGTGCTAAGAGGGACCTATATCACCGGAAGCTCGACGCGAGCAGGAGTAATGACTAGGAAGATGGTATGATGAAAATCCAGGCGAAAGGCAGGGATCAATATACTGTAGTAGATAATACACTGTCCGCAAATTAAGTGATACGACAATAAGTAGTGAGCTATGCAATGAGAGACAAGGAGAAAAGCACTGCCATTGGAAAGATATATCAGGCGGTCTGCTTTAGAGAGATTACTGTACAAGACACCCAGAGTTCGACGACTTCGAATCGCGGTCACGTCTCGTGCTCTTCTGCCTCCTGGTGCCGGTGGAGATGTCTCCGGGGATACCATTCGATGAATCCTCCCCAACTTCAGACACTCCAGATAAGGCGCTGACCCTAGAGATCCTCTGCGAGTCTGATCCACCCGAACCAGAGAAGGGACCATCTGAATCACGTCCCGTCTCCGTCTCCGCCCCTGAGGCCACCGAGCTCCTCCCGGCGGTCTTGAAACTTTCGGCCGTAGTTAGAGCACTTCGCATGCTGGCTGATTTCGGCGCTGTGCTGTTGCTGGAGAGGGACAGGGTTCGCTCCTTAGATCCCTTACTCCGTCGGAGCACCGAACGCTTCTTGCTAAGCGGTTTCTCCGTAGGAGCGGGAGGAGGGACTGGCAAGGGAGGCACAGGTATAGGCAAAGAAGTCGCCGACTGAGACTCGATAGTCTCTGCTGACAATGATGAACGAGATCGCTTGAAGACTCCTCCCATCATCTTAAACGCCGTAGGCGGATGAGGCACAGCCAGAGGAGAATGTAAAGGAGGGGAATCGATACTTGTCCTCGGAGCAGACATTACGCCTACCTCCGATGATGGACTGGTACCGGACAGATGTGCCGCGGCGATGGCTTCCATAGCGCTGCTGTAAGCGCTACCAGGGACACCCTTCTCGGCGTACTGAGCGAAGAGCAGTAGCTGGGAACGCAGATCACAAGTCGGCGGCGCATTAGCCGCACATTTAGAGTGCGCAATTAGACTGCACTGCTCGCAGAGGACGGCATGCTTCTTCACGCCTTGGAGACACACTCGGCACATCATAGCTAGGGAGGACCATGTCAATCAAAAGACACCCTTTGATAAGAGAGAGGTACGCACATTTGCTGAAAGTAGTCTTGACAAAGGAGTGTTCGCGGGGTCCAATGCTATCAGAGTCGTACTGCGAGATAGGAGTAGAGGGGGTATTGGACATGGTTCTCTTGGGCGGTGATCCGGACATGAAATCGTCTGGGCTGGAGAAAAAGTCGCCAGATGTCGGTGACGGCTTTGCAATATCAACACCAGCAAGGTACCGTTGAACGGCCTCGGACGATTGCTTGTGCATGTCAGCGCTGACCCGTCGCAGGAAGGGTATGCTATCTTGAGGGCGCAATTCCTGTAACAACGGAGTTAAGACAAGGACCAGGAATCAGAATGCTACTGTTCTGACCTTGGCACCGATCCAGTTCTTCTTGAGCCATTCGTGTTCACAAAGCATTTCTGCACTAGGCCGCATGGTAGGGTCCTTATTGAAACATTGGATCAAGAAATCTCGCAGCAAATCCGAGCAGCCTTCGGGCAAAGGAGGCATATCATCTTCCACAATGCGGAACATGACTGCAAGCACGTCGTCAGTCACATTAACATGCTAATCACGCGACAACAGCTCACCTGTCATGCTGTTTGCAATGTCAGCGTAGGGTGGCCGGCCAGTCAAGAGCTCAATCACGGTACACGCCAAGGACCAGATATCCGACTTTGTCGACGCGCCTTTCAGCTCGATAACCTCAGGGGCCATCCAATTAGGCGTGCCAGCTACGTCTTTCATCTCGCGTTCCATTGCCCGAAGATTGAGGGAAACACCGAAATCGGACAACTTGACATTGCCATTCTTGGTCGTCAGGATGTTAGCAGCCTTCAGGTCGCAGTGAACCACATCGTTCTGATGCAGATAGTCGAGTCCCTCCAAGATCTTAACAACGTAGCTGGCAACAAGGCGTTCGTTCAGTTTACCGAATGCCTTGATAGTCTGCCCGAGAGACCCATTCTCCGCGTATCTACCAAATAAGTCAGAAGTGCAGGTGACGAACATCAAATTGGACATACTCCAGGACAATACTTAGGGCACTATCGTCCCTTGCCATGCCCTCGTATTTGACGATGCTTGGGTGCGATAGACTCTTCAAAAGGTCGACCTCTCTCATAAGCTGCGAGATTTCATCCTCCTTCAGACCTTCCAGTCTGATGCGTTTAACCGCAACCATCTGACCCGTGTTAAGGTTGAGAGCACGGTAGACTGAACCAAACTGTCCTCGCCCTATACAGTTGCCCAGTTGCTAGAGAAGATAGAGTCAGGAACCAAGCACCCAGGATTACATTTAACTATACGCACGAATTGCGTGGAGGCCTTGCCGTCCTCCCGCACGATCAAAGTCTGTCTGACAGCGCTTCCATCCATGGAATTTCGAGACATCAAGTCGCTTGCACTAGCGTTGCTGGAAACGACACCCAAGTTGACCATGCTCTCGAATCGAGTTCTACCCGGCTTGGCACCCAAATCATCATAGGAATTAGGCCTTGGTCGTCGCCGTGAGCTGGCGCCTTCGATTTCGCTCTGGAAACGACCCCGCGGTTGACGAGGCTTGTCCTCGGTTGGCGATGTCGCGCGCTGGGAGGCGTCGGGTGAAGATCCCTGGGCAGATCCGATATGTTCACCAGACATGGACCGAGGAAAGGGTATCCGCGGGTCTCCATCTGGTGATGACCGAGGTTCGTCTGTTCGAGGGATGTACATTCCATTACGGTGCACGCCAGACTTAGTACTGCTCCGCCGAAGCATCACCCGAGGAGATGTAGGAGACAGGCTACTGTCTGGGCTCGAGTCTCGCCGAAGCATAGACTCCCTGGGTAACAACACCGGAGCATCAATGCTATGCCGAGGCCGATGAGTGGGTCGGCGAGGAGCAAATTGGGGCAAAGAGTCGACACTTTCGTTCTGGCGTGAAGCGCCCACATAAGCAACCTTTCTGGGAGGGGAAGTGGAGATAGGACTTGTCGCTCCTGACCGATCGTCTCCTTCCGAAGTGGGTGAACGAGCTTGAGTCGGGCTCGTAGGGGACTGGAACGCATCCAAGAAATCGTCTGGCCACTTCCCTTTCCCAAGCCGTATTTGAGGGGGCCTTGGCACACGCTCTTCCGGCGAGTTATCCGCAGTCTTTGACCTTGCCCTGTCGCTCTTTTTCCCCGAACTCGCACTTGCCTCCTCCGCCTCCTCCACGACCCTCGACAAGTCAATGACGGCGACTTCGCTCGGCCTCCTCTCCCGCTTCGTGCTCTCTGACCGTTTCCTAACGGTCGCGTCGTCATTCAGGGAAGCGGCCACGGCGCTGGCTTCTGAACGAGTGAAGGAGGGTGGGTCGGATGGTATGTAAGAGGTCGCTTCTGTGGTGACTGTCCGGATAGTACCGAACTTACCCTGCCCGTTACTACTGCTGCGGCTCACGTCCAGCAGACTGGAGAACGCGGTGGTATCGGACACCGCACTCGACGCCAGTGATTGCCTGCCGCCCACAATGGAATCCATCAACGAAGCCTGGATAGAATCGCCTCCTACGGACGCGCGTGTCGAATCGGCAACAGAGACGCTCTCAGGACTCACGCCATTCCTGGGATCAACAGGTCGTGAGTAGGATCGAGCACGTAGTGGGGACCGTGGTGGTGGTGAAGGTATTGGAGGGACCTCATCCCGCTCACTACTTCCACCGGGAGTGCTCCGCCCATTGACCATCTCGCCACGCTCAGTCCTGCCACTCCCAGAGCCCGACCCGTCGGGGCTATCGGAGCGCACAGTGGGCAAGGGAGTCGGAGGACTTCGCCTTTTCTTGCCGATAGGAGTGACGCCACCGGTAGGTGAAGTCGACCTTTGAGCTTGAGCCAAACTTAGATTAGGGGTAGATGCAGCCAAATACGAGCTGGCACCTTGCCCATACGGGCCAGAAGCAGAAGTCGATGAACTTTGCTTGCGAGAAGACAGAGCCTCCTTGTCTCCGCCCGATAGGAACTTCGAGCGGTCAGCGGGAGGAAACTCGGCCAGCCTGAGGAGGGCGATGATAGTTCGAGCGACGCGCGCCTGAGACTCGGAGTTCCCCTCTATCAGGTCGTCCCTTTGGAAGAGATCATCTGAGCGAACGCCGAACTGTGTGCAAGCAGCCAAGAACTTGGTGATATTCGACGTCCGGATGAAGCCGTCTTCTCGAGGATCGGGTCGCATGATGGAGTTCGGCTTGATCTTGTTCATCAGTCTGGCAAGGGAAACATTTAGCGATGCCTCCGGTATCATGAATATGTGACGCACTGGCATAGGACGTATCCGTCCCTCAAGGCCTCGATGAACAACCTCCTCTCCCGCTCCTCGCCGCTCGTGCTCAAGCCACTTGAACTCATGGGGCTGAAAAGACTCGACTGACTCGCCTGCGCCCCGCTCTTTCCCCAGACACGTTCCAGGCGAGCTAATGCCCTCAATCGCACCTCGACCTCCTCCCATTCCTTCCCTGACACGCTCTTATTATGATGAACCGGAGGTCTTGCCATTTCCTTGCACAGTAATGACGAAGCGGTACGGATGAGTTCTCGGTGTTCGGGATTTGACGGTGAGGAAAGGGAGGTGGTCGATGCATTGAACGCACGGTTGTGATTACCGTATGTTGGCGAAACGGCACGTGGACGTAACTGGGTGGAAGGTGAATCGGATCGGGATGCTGATGGTGAATGCGTGGGTCGGATAGGACGGCTTGCGTCTAGGGATGGCCTTCGACCAGCATCTATGGATGGTCGTCTGGACGTCGTCGGAGATGTAGGTTGGTTAAGGGGAAGATGTGAAGTTGAAGCGGATACTAACCCTCGCTGCGTCGGGGTCACAACGCGCCGTGATGTAGGCGACCGAGGGCTTATTGGTGGTGGCGATATAGAGCGCTCATTCAAGGGCAGGTGACTAGCGCTAGCTGATGCCTTGCGCACACTGAGCAGGGGTGCTGGCCGCGAAGATGAACCAGGTGTCGGCGTCTCTGGAGGACTGGCAAAGTCTCGAGCACGTCGGGTTGGAGTGTCAGGCACAATTACAGAGGAGGAGGACGGTGAAGACGGAAGCAAAGGAGGTGGCCGATGCTTAGGGGGACGTGACGAATCTCTCAAGGCGCTGCTGGAACTAGCATTACCATTGAGCCGGGAATCTCGACGAGGAGCCAAGGGCGTCGGGCTACCGATGTCCCTCGAGCCTGCACTGGGCTGCAGACTCGACCGTTTCGAGCGGTCTCGAGAGGGCTTTGGGAGCGGCGACGGCTGCGCCGATAAGTAGACGGCGGGGGAAGACATGGATGCCTGGCGCAACGATGGTGGCTGGAAAGGCGTTGAACCTCCTAGTCGATCGTCAAGATCATCATCGTGAACCTTCCGTGCACTTCCGTCCTTCGTTTTCCCGGGATTAGGAGGTGATGATGCCGTAGGGGTATCGGACCGATCCGTTGAAACTCGCCCGGACCTGCGGAACCCGACCTGCGACTGCAGTCTCCTGAGCATCTTTGACTTCTCTCTTTCCTTCTCCTTTGGTGCGTTACTGTTCTCACTAGCCTCTTTCCCTTTGCCCTTGTCAGTTCTGACCGTAGCCGCTGAAAATTCATCTTCAACGAGCTGCGCAGCCTTCGCTTTGGATCTGGTGGCGTTGCGGATGCTCTGTTCTAACGAGGAACGTAAACGTTTGAAGGATTTGGGGGATGATTCAGGTACGTCCGGCGTGAGTGTATGAGATCCAGAGCGCTCGATGGTGCGTGCCGGCGTTGCTGTCGCAACGCTTGAGCTGCTAGAAGGCATGGCGAGCGGATGGGATATGTGGTTGTGGGGGATATTGGGCAGGACAACTGCGGCCATGTGTAAGTTGCATGCAAAATCCTGCTCCAGATCTCTCGATCAATGAAGAAGACGCTCGGATCGGACGCAGAGTGCCACAGTGATTGTGTATAGTCCCGTCAAATCGAGGCAATGGCCAATGCGGTGCACTATCTCTCTTCGTCAATGCTAAGCGGATTGGAGGTCGAGCACGATGGTCCTAGGAGAAGGACCGGTCAGAACTCCGGACTTGGGCCAGTCTCAAATGAGACTGTGAATCGGGGGCCTCTTCGCCGCAATCAAGTGGAACGCGGTTTGAGGTAGGTGATCCAGAACACGCACCGGAGCGGGTCAACAGAAGTCCTCCCTCATGCATTCAATTAACACTTTAACAGTACGAGAGATTAAGGAAAGGTTGGCCAGGTAAAGGCAAGGTGTCGGAGGAAACGAAGGAGTTGCCGTGTAGAATGGAGATCCAGGACTGGACACCGACAGGGAAGATCTCTCGGTTAGAAACAGTCAATACGATCGCGGGAAGGTGTAGCCGCAGCGATGGCGGAAGAGAAGAAGCAGGTAGCGGACTGTCGGTGCACAGCACAGGCTCAAGGGTGAGCCAGGGTAAGATAATTGTCGTCGTCGTCGGCGACGGTGAGGACAGCGGTCGGGGGCGAAGTGGCGAGCAACCTCGAGGAACACAGCGATGGTAACGGTGCCGTGGCGCCGACTCACGCGCGCAAGAAGCCGCGGCAGCAGACACTTCCAAATAAAGTGATCCGACACTCGTTACTGCTTCGAACTTCCACAATATACACAGCTCGCACTAGTCCTACTTTGTAGTCCATTAACAATCTTATGTCCAGGGCTGACGAAGACCTTGTATTTCCAAGAGATTACAACTCAGCACCCCCTTCGTCGCGGTGGCCGACGTCTCTTTACCCGTACACGGAATTACAGATGCTCGTCACAGGAACGCCCGCCCCCGACGATAGCCGCGCGCGTAGGTTCCGAGCTGGACATGAATTGACACCCGATCATGCGGCCAGCATACGGCACTCAAACCGAGTGAGGTCACATATGCAAATACACCTGCCTCTACCGAGTACCCCTTCCCCTGGCGTTTTCTGTGACGTACCTGCTATCCTGCGATCTTGTTGCTATCACGGCTTGACTAAAGCTGGACAGACATTGTTCGGGACTGACCCCGCCATCAAAACTCCCGGCTGCAGAGCTCCGACTTGCCAGGCTGCCATGGATAGTCTAGGCGACCCATCGTAACTGCGCAACATGGGAGCCGGCCTCGCTTCAGCCCGACTGAGAGGGCGCACATATTTTGAGCCTTCACCATCATGATTGGACCAAGATTCCTTCGTGCCATCGACGATAAACCGATGCATCCCGAGAAGAGCAGAGAACACCGAGTATCCCGTATCACAATCACGTGGGACCCAAGCAAATCTTGCGTAGCGCGCTCTTGTCCTTCAGGCATTCTCAGAAGTCTGCGTTAGAGTCCGTCCGCTCCCAGATGAGACGGAGCGTAATTCAGAGCGCAGCTTCCTAAGGATGCATGAAGCCGCGGTTGTCAATGCGCTTTCCCTGGCCTATAGTATGCGCACCCGTCAACCATAGGCAATGGAAACAGCCCGACAGTCGGGTCGAGAACCAGGCCTGAGGTAGCGATATCAGAGCTTCTGACGTGAGACTAACTCACCTGCTCAGGAGGGTCAGATTCGCCGACCCCGTCCACTCGCGTTATCGTGCGCAGGACTCCTGTGGCGGGCTCACGAGATTCACCGTAAATGTTCCGCTGGGACCGAATCTGACAGAGAAGCCAAGGAACTTTCAGAACTGGAAGCAGACCACGCAGGAATAAGATTGAGAAGTTGTCGGGATGCGGGAATTGAGGTGAAATTCAGGTAGATAAGTAGTACTGCGCCAGAGGGAACGCATTGGAATCAGGAGCTCATTCTGCAGACCGGGCGCCCATCGGAACCCAGACCGTTCCCATGTTCAAGTGGTCGATGTGAACAAGACCAAAGTGTGGTTTAATCGGCTCACGTCCACCCAGTACATTCTGGGTGCCAAGTACGAACGGGACACGGGGTCACCGTAGAGCATTTCAGATGTATGCACCCTGAGGCGGCCCAAGGCGAAGGTTAGGCGGAGAATGTAGAGTCTGATGTCCAGATGGAAAGAGGAACTTCAAGTTGAGCACGCGTCGAACGCGTTCTCCCGCCACAATGACCAAGCAGGGCCAAGCAGATGAGAGCACCAGCGGAGTTCAAAGTTTATTTCCTGCGCGCTGTTGACTGCGCTTTGACTCACGCACTTCATCTAATACGTCTACCAGCAACACTCAGTATCCTCCGTCATTCTAGAGTGCACGCACATGCCTCCCCGAGCAGCGCGTAAAGGAGAACCGTCGATGCCAGCGAAGAATATTCGCGGGCAAGGACATAAGGACGAAACCGATACGGAGAAAGAAAACGCGAAGGTGGTAGCGAAATCGAAGGGTCGTCCTAAGAAGGCAGTGAATGGGAGGTCGAAGAAAGCGTACTGTACGTGCCGGGGTCCAGATGACGGTACTCCTATGGTAGCATGCGGCGAGTGCGAAGAGTGGTGAGTGGTTCAGGCCTTCGACTGTATTCATTCATGGTCTTATCGGATATGCAGGTATCATTTCGGTTGTGTTAAGCTTGATGAGAGCGATGCAGATGATCTCCGTACGTCGCGCTTCTTTACTTTCGTTGGATGCTACTGAATCACTCTATCACTTCAGTTGTCTACATTTGTCCTTCCTGTCAAGAGAAAACAGGGCGAAGATCAGTCAGTGAGTGGCTTAAATCTCTTTCATCTACTCACACAGCATATCGTCTTCCTCTCTGCGTTTGCCCTACTTTATGTAAATCTACAACCAATGTAGTACCTTTCTTTGGGTCCCTGCACTTCGTTGCGCCACGTACATCAGTTCCTCAAGGGAGGTTGTCGATCGCATGTCTTTGCTCTACGATACCCGCGATATTACCACTGTGCGTGGGTGCTGCCGTCAGTGGTACACATTACGTTGCTCTGAGTGATAGGCACCCCCACCTGGTTGCATTCCCTGTGCTGCCTCATGTGAGACTCAAAGTCTATGATGGCAGTCGCATTGTGCACACAACTTGGGGTAAATCCCAATTTGTGCCACTGATGAGGACCAGGCGTGCGCGACGTTCACAATGTTGTCTCATTTTGTATTATGCATTGTTAACCTGTGAGCAAGCGAGCTGACATGCATATCTTTGTTCTATAGTGGAATGGGAGGGACCCGATGCCCTCGAAGAAGTTGATGACGAAGCGCTACCGGTTATTCAGCCCAGGAAGAGGCGCACACCAGCGCGTCCTCGTGAGGAAGAAGCCGAACCGCAGAAGGAGGCTCCAGATAAGGAGGCGTCGGACGTGGAGAGTGACGGAGGAAGCAGTGATGACTACGTCGAGGAGTCCGAGACGCGGCGTTTGAAGAGCAATGCGAAGAGGGTATGTGGCATGAGTACTGTGATGTATTTTTTAATCCCTAACGAGACCGGTCAGCGACCCACCCGAATCTCTGTCGTATCGGACTCCAGCGGGGAGGAAGAAGAGCTTGGCCGGTCGCACCGCCGAGCCAGCACCACGTCTCAGACCGCCGGTCGTAGCAAGAGATCTTCCTCACCCCGCCCCACTTCCCACCTGAAGAGGAAACAGTCCAGCGTCACTCAGTCACCGGCGCCTAAGCGCAAGAGATCTGAGTCGAGTTCTGCGGAGGATCCTGCCCGAAAATATTGCCTTGGGAAATACGAGGAGTTATTCCTCACGATCTTCACGAGGTACCCCCATCTTCCGAGTGATGCCGAGGGTAATAACGAGGGAGGCGTTGTGGAGAAGGGTCCGCAGGAATTATCGCCGGACGAGAAGGCAGTGCTTGAGAGCAGAGCAAAGCAATTCGCGTCCGAGCTGGAGCAGTGCGTCTACGATACGTACGCCGAACCCGGACAGCATGGCAAACAGGTCGCAGGGCCGAAATATAGGCAAGTCGTTGACTATATGCTGTCCGTTGTATGCTTGCTGATATGTCCACTAGGGAGCGTTTTCGCATGCTAACATTTAATTTGAGCAAAAATGACCGTGTCACTCTTCACAAAAACATCGCTTCCTCCCGCATAGCTCCCAAAGATTTGTCCCTGATGTCGTCTACTGACCTTGCGAACGAGGAATTGAAGCAGTCGATAAAGCTAGCTGAAGAGGAGGCATTGCAACACTCAATATTACAGAAGACGATAGCACCACGTGCCAAGATCACACATAAGGGTTTACAGGATATCGAGGACGTGCACGGTGAGAATGCGAGCCAGCGTCTCGAGCGGGAGCGCGAGCTGGAGGAGGAGAAGAGGGACCGAGAGCGGTTGGCGCGCTTGAAGCAGGCGCAAATGATGCAGCGGCAGGCGAGCGGATCTGTACCACCTGAGTCACCCATTACACCCCAGTCGGCGAGCTGGGGTGGCCCACCACCTGTTCCTCAGCATGCTTTGCTTGGTGATTATGGGTCTACAAGGCCACTGCCGAATCCTCTGTTCGTTCCGACGCCGTCTGAGATGATGAATACGCCTGTACCGAACGAGTTAAATCTTGCGGATTTGATTAACTTGGATGAAGAGACCCAAACGCCTACTCCTACTAGTGAACCGCCTGGCACGCCGTTCCAGACGACTCCTCCGTTACTCGGCAGTGATTCCAAAGCCGCAGAGCAATCCGAGCCCCAAGCTTCCCCAGTTCATCCCACCGGTATATCCCCGTTCGCTGCGGGTGTAACCCCCTCAGATGCTCCTAGACCCTCCTTCGACTTAAACGCCCTATGGTCCTCCCCGGACAAGCCCAAGGAGCAAGAAACCCAGAGTCCTCCCACTCCGCCGCCTGAGCCGCAGGATGGACCGAAGGACATCATAATGGAGGCGTCCGAAGGTCTGGGCGCCTACGACGAAGACTTCGATATGTTCCTCGAGAAGGATGATGAGCAGGAGAACGGCAAGTCCAATGTTGCAGGCCCTCCTCCCCAGGGTCAGGCTATCGAGAAGCAATCTCAAGTGTACACTGGTGCAGTGAGTGCCAACGTATTATCCGTAATGGAAATTGTACTGACATGAGCAACAGCTGTTGATGCCTCTTGATACACTCATCCCTCAGGAGACACCGGTGGTGGCGTACCAGATGGGCGGACGTTCAATAGCGTCCGATTCTCCCCTTTGGCGGACGCTGTTCCCGTCAGCCCAGCTCAGAATCGACGGGCGAGTCGCCGTAGACAAGAGTTCGCAGTTCCTTCTCCAAATGAGAATGAATGCTACCAAGGAGTTGATCGCGGTGGCATTCACACCCGCTGCTGGAACGGAACCTCTGTTCAGAAATCTCTTCGATTTCCTGCGGAATAAAAAGTAAGCTGTCTGTGTGTGTCCTACTTAGCATCACGCTGATGGTAGTTGACAGTCGTCATGGGCTTATATTCCCGTGGGGCAACCATCCGAAAGAACAGTCCCCAGGTCGAGAACTGTATATCATCCCGCTTACGTCCGCAGAGCCTATACCTGAATACATGGAGCTGCTGGATGGATTGCGCCTGCCCAAGAATCGAACTTCTGATTATTTGATTGGCATATGGGTTCTCAACAAGGGCAAGTTGGCTCCTCCGCCGACGCCGACACATGCGCCACAAGCCGCAATCACGCCTCAGATTCCTGCTGTTGCACAACTGCCTCCTCACTTCCAGATGCCCCAACTTCCTGTAGGGGGCACACCACCCAATAACGTGCCCAGGCCCACGTCCGTTCCTGCGCCTGCTCCCGCAATGGCACCGGTGCCAGCCGTCCCGCATAATCCCTCTACGGCACCTGCAATCAATCCCCAAGCTGTAGCTGCTGAATTAGCCACGCTCACGCCGGAACAAATTCAGCTCATGTTACAGACACTATCTGGCTCCGGATTAGTACCTCCTGCAAACGCCCAGACTGGCATTCCGCTAATTCCTGGCCAACCTCCGATGTCGACGACATGTCCACAGCCAGCGCTATGGGCTCCGGGCGCTGCCGGTCCAAGCTTCGCACCCGGGTTTCCTCCGAATTCCCCGCCACGCCCGCCTTACTCGCAGCCACCCCATGATCGTTATTCCGATAGGGAGCACGAACCACGGGCTGGACCGTCTTGGGACAGAGACAGGAATAGAGACGATCGGGGTTGGCGTGGCGGGAATAGAGGTCGCGGACGTGGGCGGGGCGGACGGGGTCGTGGCAGAGAACGTGACTATGATCATCGTCAGGGAAGGTCTCAAGGGCAAGATTCAGGTTGGGGAAGACGCGGCCGAGGTGGTCCCCCATAAATTATACGTCGCTGCTTAAATGTATTTGGATAATTGATTCTGCTCGTTCAATTTCTCTGTTACTCTAGGTGTAGCAAATGCGCTGGTGATTTGATGTACATTAGTCAGCTCCTTAGGATATGAGAAGAAACAAAAGTAGCATGGAGCAACGCATAGCAGACAGAGATCACCATACATCCGGAGGTATCAAGCCTCTGGCCTAAGAGTCTGTGTGAGCTGCACGAGCATCTCTTCAATCCTGCGCTGTCTTTCGTCCATCTGATCCAGCCGTTTTAACCAATCGCCTGACTCGTGCCCCTGTCCTGATGGTCCCTCGTTCTCCTCGATCTGAGAGGCGGTCTCGGTAGGCTCGTGCTCCTCTTCTCCCTCTCCTTGACCTGGGCTCTCAGACAAAGGCTGACTGAACAATGATCCCCGGGTTTCAGATAATCCTCCAGGGAATTTCTTCGGGCTGACGGGTGATTGCTGGGAGTAAATGTGTGGCTCAGTGGTGCTTCTCCGGTGGCCCTGGGTTATTGAAGTCAGTCGTCTGCGTGTCGCAGGCCCGAAGCTGACGAGATGCGCCGGTCCAGGAGGATTGAATAGCTGCTCGGGTTCATGAGCTGGTTCTTCATCGACAACAAGAGGTTGGAAGATCTGAGCGAGAGGACTTGTGAAGCCGTGAGCGGCTTCAGCACCCTTGTTCACCAAGGAGTTGATGCGCTGTCTGATGGCAGGTGCGCCTCCGGCACTGCCAGCTGACGTGGACGGCTGCCCGTGAGAGCCATTGCTGCTCTGGGGAGGAGGTAGATGCGATGGTGACTCCTTAGGAGTCAGTGTGGGTCGACGGCGAGAAGCCGCCGAAAACCTGCGATCTGACGGGCGCCTTGCGTGCGCAGTCAGCAAAGGATCTTCATATTCCTGCATATCCAGGGCGCTGTCCATCTCTTCTTCAATTTCGAATACCTGCGCGAATACTTCCCGTCAAGCGACATTACACAGCCTTGCGGAACCAACTCACAGCATCGATGCTCGAGTCAGCACCAGCAAGACCTTCGAATAGAGCTGGAGAGCGTAGCTACGTCAGAGGATAACGGGCGAACGGAAGAATGCAGAGTCCACTTACTCAAACGCTTTAGTTGTCTCGGTAATGTATCGAACACTTTCTCAGCAGCGGCACTCATGGTGTCATAGAAGCCGAGAGTGCCTGTGGTCTTCGCAGTACGCTCATACCAAGCTATCAGGAGGAGTATAGGGAAGCTCGTTAATCTAATGGCATGTCAATGCCGATATCACTGTGCCACGAACGCCACGACAACCGACCTGATCATGAACACGTTGACCTTAGGAACGCTGTCAGTCATACGCGAATAGGCCGTCTAAGTCTGACCTCACCTTATGAAACCACCTGGGTGACAAAACATAGCTGAGTGGCAGCATGACACATAACGCAACAAGATTAATCGGCGGGAGGTAGGAGAATAGCGGGTCTGCCTTGACACTGGAAGAACAGGTGAGCATAATGCCGTTATGTGAGCCAGCTACCATAGATACCCTTCAATGGTGGTTACTGCTCTTCTGAACATAGCCTATGTCTGAGTGAGCTCGATATCTTGAACGTAAAGCTTCGGCGCATACCTCAGCCTGGGCATCCTCGCTTATGGTCGAAAATGTATATGATAGTATCTTCACCAGGATCATCTCAGGGCGATTTCCAAACTATACCGGAAGTTACGTACCGACACGAGGACTAGGAGGTAGAATGAAACGTTAGCGAGTTCGTGGGAATAGTTTCAGCGACCTTACCTGTGAGCAACAGGGTATTGCTCAAGCAGGCATACGTGATCATCATTATGGGCCCAAAGATGGGATGGAACTGAGCTGTAATCGATTGTACGCCAGATCAGATGAAGCGTAGCGCTGATGCACGCAGAGCACGCTCACATGCTTTGTCGAACCCGCTGGCATCCAATCCAAACCAAAGATCGGCCATCCACCACGCGATTTGCCTGCGCAAGTATGTGATTAGCGGGAATGAGAAAGATAGAGACTTGCAACAGCTTACCCTGCTGAATAACTAGTGCAAGAGTTAATTTTGATATTAACACCTTGTGGTCATGAAGGGAGACTTACCCGGCAGAGTTCCTGCTCAGCCTACGAGGGTGAAAGCAGTTAGCTCGTCCTTTCAATAGTGCAATAGTTATTACTCACGTCCAAAGCGCATACAAGAACCCAGCGAAGCAAAACGCCGCAATTACCATCAGAATCACAAATTGTACGAGCATAGCCCGGATAGATAGGACCATGAGGTTATTCCGCAGTGTGACGAATACCAGCCTAAAGCAAATGGTATATGAGTGTTATTTCATTTTACGAGGATACGCGAATCATTACCTCGGGAACATGAGAACCGCTATGACCGCGAGGAGGTCTATGCCAGCTGTCCGTGCCACTAAGCCTGAAAGTGACCATGTGTGAGACAGCCCTCTTAATCTGGCGCGGACGTACTGTGATGGTAAACTCCATAAAGCCGCAGGAACCCGTATGTGCAGTAGAGTGTCACTGGTAAACGATCAACAACGGCGTATCAAGTACTGCCATTGTGGCCGTACCGAAGGCTAAGTCAAATCCATTCTTTTCTCTGATATCAATAACTATGCAAGAACTGCAGTGAAATTTGGACATACCCAAGTACCCGTGGAATACACTAGAGTCATTACAGCAGAGTCAGTGAACATCCTTCAGCTCCAGGAGAACAGAAGACTCGCACCTCTTATACCATGCTCCTGCATTGCCGCAACCTTCTCTAGCGTGAAGCCGAGGGAGTAGACCATGAAGGCACCCTCCGCAAAGTTTATCACGTCGCGTTCATTGAGTTCAAGAGCAAAGATGAATAGAATGAAAAGGACAAGGAAGCTATTCGAACATGGGATGTGAGATCAGGTGAAGCGAGAAGACAAGGATATGCCAGGCTCACTCCAGATATTCCAAAACCATCCGGATGGCAGGTACTTTCAGACTGAAAGGTCCCTTAACAATGTATACCCCAAGGACGGAGGAACGTTTACGGACCGGTAATGATCCAATAGGGGAGCCTTATGCGGATCGTAGAAGTGTATCGGATTTCGTTTATACGTCTATGCAATTGTCAGAAGCCATCGACTATCACGGCGTCGATCTCGTACGTCTGACAAGATGGTATGACTGCTTTCAGCCTGGTAAACGCATTTTCCGCTACTCTCTATATCATTTCCTGCCCTACACCGACAGCACGCAAACACGTACATCCAAATAGCATTGATGACCTTCTGACAAGCCGAGCTCTTGATGAATCGCTTCGCCTTGCCAACAATCGCCATCTCGATCGCATTCCCGACTCGGTCTTCCAGTTCATCCCGTTCCTCCCTGGCCTGTGTAATGACGTCCGGGTCCGCACCGTTGTATACAGGCCAGCTAGTAGTCGTAACAAGCGCCAACTCCAGCAAGCTGTGGGCATGTGCGTTGAGCGCCCGTATGGCGAGGATCTCGCAGAGCGCTGCACGAGACCGGGACAGGGCGGAGGTCGTTAGACTTTGGTCACGGAGGAAATGGACACGGTTGATCAGGAAGCAGAAGACGATGGACATGTTGCCTTGCCGCTGGAAGGCATTGTATTTATCTTCGAGGGGTCGTACGAGAGTGTAAGTCAGGTCAGGAGCCGTAAGCTGACCTTCTCTATTAGCGCCCAGCTCCATGGAAGTCAGACAAACGTACGGCGTCATGACTCAGGGGTGTGTCTTCACAGAAATTAGTTTCATTAATCCACACTGTAAATGCAGACGTACCAATGAAGTGCTATAACGATCAAGGTCCCGTGTTGCTCTCAGCAGTCAACTTTACAATCCCGATAGAAAGGCTTTTACCATAACATCCTGAAATGAGACTTAGTACTGCATCGCACCAAACAAGCGCCTGGACTAACCGATTTAATCATATGAATTATGGGGTAAACCGCCGTCTCTTCTATCTCCTCGTCGCGCAGCAACGGCTGGCTCTCTGCTCTGCGCTCCTCCGACATGGTCGCAGTCGTCTTCAGGTCGTCTAGTGGTGGAGTCAAGTAATAAGACAGCGGAGTTTATGGATGCATCGTGCAAGGTGGTGCAAGGAGACTCAATTATAAGCCGGAGCATAGAATCGCTCGGAAAGGGAATTTGAGGGGCGCAGTGCGAAGATGCATCGCTTTGGGCAAATACGCTCCAACAACGCGTACATGATGAGATCACGCGACGCGCTGGCTTCTTCTCAGCCACCACCATGCCCCACGCTGTAGACGTTCAGAAAGCCGTCGAGATCGCTACGGATATTGTTCTCAAAGCGAAGGCGAATGGTACACTAAGGTGCGCCTTAGATCATTTACATGAGAGCTTGTTGCGTGACCACGGCGTCTGCAGTAAATTGACGCCGAAGGTGGTACGGCGGGAGGTGGAACAGGCCTTAGGGGCGGAGGAGGGCGCATTTGACGAGGATGAGTATAAGACCGCAATCAAGGAAGCTGTGAGGGTTGCTGCGGTACGCTCATCAGTAGTTATGTCAAATATATCCATTTTATCCCTATCCTAGGCGAAGGAGCCTGAGAGCGAGGAACCTAGTCGGAAAGCAGAGAAACGGGAATCGCAGGAGCAAGAGGGCGAAGAGGAGATACCTAAGAAGAAGGCGAAATCAAAGCGCAAGGTCTCTGCAGTGCGTCTGCCTCCTCCGATTACAGCATCCTCAGCCCAACCTGGCTTCTCCAGTCTATGGTAGAATCCTCGGATGACGAGTCAAAACCTGGTTCATCTAGCACAAAGCCTCCGTCCAAGGCTAAGAAAGTGAGTATGTCATCGATGGTCAACCTGCCGCCTCTTATTTCATTACGTACACGAAGAGTGATAAACCACCCACGAAAAGACAGAAGAAGACTCCAGCATCAGAGAAGGATATCAAGGACTTGAATACTGACCAGGAGTCCGAGCTACCCCGCACAAAGCCGAAAAAGAATGCCGCTTCCAGAGCTGTGATTGATGATTCCGACGCAGATGAAGAGCCCAAATCGAAACCGAAGTCGACATCCAAACCCAAGAGCACTTCTGCTGACGAGAAATTAGAACCTAAGACCTTTGTGCCTGTGGGCGGAAATCCGGATGTTGACATGGACGGCGCGGTATGTGTCATCCCTCTAGTGCAGATACCGTGGAGATGTTACTTATTTATATTCGTGTTTAGAGAAGTGAGTCAGAACTATCCGTCCTCATTGATGAACCGCCAAAGAGGAAAGGCAAGAAGAGGACCGAAGACGGGGAGCCCAAACCAGTCAGCTGCCTCTTTTATAAATGATTAATCGCGGTGCTGAGTTATATGATGATTGTATAGAAGAAGAGTGGTAGAGCCTCCAAGGACAAGCCGACAAAATCGGCCAAGAAATCCTCCGTCGCATTATCGAAAGACGAAGAGACAATCAAGAAGCTCAAGGTCGATAGCTTTCCTCGTCCTTTCTTCCTGCCCGCTAAATGCATTCTGATTATTTAATGTGCAGTCATACGTCGTCGCATGCGGCGTGCGTAAAGTTTGGTCTAAAGAACTTGCAGGACTGGACACGCCATCCGCGCAGATCAAGCGCCTGAAGGAGATCCTCACCGATCTGGGAATGACTGGAAGGATGAGCTTGGAGCAAGCTAAGGAGATCAAGGAGAGGAGGGAGTTGGCAAAGGAGCTTGGTAAGCGTTCCCGCAGAATTCAGAAACGTGATGGATTGTTGATGCGGACGGTTGCAGAGGACGTGAACCAGTTCGCTGAGAAAATGCTTGCCAAGGACAAGCGGAAGAAGGCAAAGGGTTTGGATGAGACGGAGAATGAAGAGGAGGGTGGGGAGGAGGAAGACGAGCAGGATACAAGGAAGGTGCAAAGGGTGAGTGCTCTCCTCCTGGGACGCAGAGGGTGTCGCTGATGTTAGTTACTTCTAGAATGCTGCGCGCAGAAGCATCATGGCGTTCTTGGGTGACGAGAGCGACTAGGATTAATTCCCAGTCAACTGCCTTGTTCCTGTAAGTCAACTAGACTGCTGTTGGTTTGCTGAGATTTGACTTAGTCCCTGCGTTCGCCTTATATGCTGTTATTATATTTTGTCTAGTTTGTAGCATATAGTGACTCCACTTGCTTGCATGGCGTATTATATTAGTGGTTATTATGGTGCGGACGACATCAGCTGCGTCCGCATTCGAATTTCACACGAAGTTACAAAGTTGCTGTGGTGGAGGTCGACATGCTGTCGTCTATATATGGAAGGTAAGTCGCCGCATGTGGAATTATGCATTATGACGTTCTCTGAATCCCTGCCGGTTGCTGACACGACATGAACGACTACGTCTTATTCCACATCTCCCATCACTAGAGCGTGGCAGGTCATTGACGTCTTTCTAGCATTCATGTCGTCACTCACTACTGTTGTGCCACTAGTGGCGACACTCTCATGGATTCAGTTAATATTTTGCAACTTGGTACCTTCCGTCGCGTTCTGGCGGCCGGTCATGTACTTCCTCGACAACTGTTTCAGTCTCGTGAATGTCAACAGCAATATTCAGTGCTACAGAGCCTAACAGCACCGTACGGCTTTTGTCCGAGTCAGGATAGGTCATTTATAATTACTGAGCTCAAGTTTCGAGTAGTACTGACTGCGCTTTTTTTGATAAATACTAGCCACTAATATCTGCTATCGAGAGCGGATCAACTTACTGCGCCAAGCAGTCCATTCTCCCCCTTCCGACCCAGGTCAAGGGATACTTTACTCATCGCTCGGGGACAGGGTCGGATCACCGAAGAGCTAGCGCTTCTGTCCAATCATTCACGGGGACGCAGCTATCGGCAACCGAGTCTTCCGAGCAAAGCGAGCTTCCGGAATTGGATTCCAATCCTCCGCAGGCGTGCTAAAATACAGACCTTACTTATCTTTCACAGAGCAGGTCGAAGTTGCGCAGCCGAAGCCCCGGAGGGCTAATACGGGGAAGAGTGTCATCATTATTACGACAGATGTACAAGCCTGTGCACGATGCAAGAGACATCAGACCGAGCTCCATGACGTGAGTGTTCTGTGTTTCTGCGAGATGATAGCACGGCCCTCGGCGGCACACCACCAAGGATGCAAATAGCAGACACTGCTTGCCGTCGGCCTCATCTTGAATGGCACCACGGGCACATGCAACACAAGGGGATGCTGCACTGCGTTAACGCGCCCATATAGTTATGGGCGCGTCGGATGCGCGCATCTAGAGTGGTCACTGCTTGACGGAAACGACGGAGATATGCTGTAAATCTTGCAGCGCAGTGTTCACGAGGCATGGCGCTGTCAAGCATTGGGCACTTCACTCCGAGCAGACCGGTGCGTTAAGCTGATCATTTGGTCATTCGGTGGGAGACAGTGGGAGCCTGATGGGTACGGACTGACCAACGATGATCCTTGCTTAAGCCTAAAGGGATTTGCGCGGACGATACATTGATACATATTTCTGTCCTCAACAAGTTCTACACATAGAATTAATACCGGGACCCTCGTGGCTGAAGACAAATTGACAGGCAGAGCCACAAAGGGAACTGATGCACACGTCCGAAAGCGGATATCCTATGGCCAAGCCACCCGGGTGAAATCACTCAAACAGCCATCACGATGGTTCTCAAAACAGCATCTGAACCTTCTGCACATACCTCCTGGAGCGGCGCTAGGACCTCCTTATCCTATCCCCCACGTCTCAGCAGGGTCGTTCTGTCTGGGCTCGGATTTAGTCCTTCGGGCTTCACTCGGCGTATGACATGGCCACTGAATTAACCCTTCGATCCCAAGACAGCGTCGAGAAACCGGGGAGGAACTCGCCTGACCTGCGTCATGCTGAGTCCAAGAGCAATCTACGGCTGCCGCGGCCACTGGGACGTGATAATACGCCCTCTAATGCCACTCTGGTCATGCAGCGTTCAAAAGAGTTCAAGGAGACCGACGAGAAGGCGGACAATCCTGGCGTGAACGGGGAGCAGCCTAGGTCAGCCAACGACGTCGAGGATGTATCCGCTGTCGGTGGTGATGGCGAACATGAGAGGCAACTGCCGCCCATTGACCGAGGGTGGAGAGCATGGACGTTCTGCTTTGCCTCGTTCTTGCTTGAGACGATGGTGTGGGGATTCGGATTCTCGTGAGTAGCGCGCACCCTGCTATGCAGACCATTGCTGACACCGTCGCAGATATGGTGTCTTCCAAGGTGGAAATTGCGACTTCTGCTTTGTCCGTACGATCTCACCGGTCCCACAGAATACTACTCCACTCATGAGTTCCAAGATACGTCCAGTATCACTATCTCAAGTGTAGGGACAGTGTCGATAGCACTTACCTTCGGCTCAGTATGTGCAGCGTAATCGGTCCAATTGATTTTCCCTCACCTGTAAAACAGACTATTCCGTTAATGCTCTTCTTCCGCCGTTACCCGGAGCTAACGAAGCTCACTATGTGGGTCGGTCTCATACTTGCTGTGGCCGCTCTTGTAGTGTCAAGCTTCGTTAATGCAGTATGTTTCCTGTTCCGTATCAGATTACGGGATGTTGTGCTTACTCTGGAATAGGTCTGGCAGCTCATCATTCTGCAAGGAATCATCTACGGTTGGGCTGGAGGGATGGTCTACATCCCGGTCGTCTTCTGGCTGCCAGACTGGTTCGTCAAGCACCGTGGCCTAGCGGGCGGGATCGTCATGGGCGGAACTGGGGTTGGTGGTAAGCGCTGTCCCAGGTGCCTATGGACTCCGGTTCACTCCTACCGTTTTCATGTATAGGCTTCATATTCCCTCTCATCCTGAACGCCCTGCTTTACCGAGTCGGTTTCCGCTGGACTTTGCGTATCTGGGCACTGATATTTGCGGTCGCGGCGGGGCCGTCGGTGCTCCTAGTCAACCCGCGCGTGCCACTCCGGAAGCACGAGAAGGGCACCCCAAGGCCGAGCGTGCTGCCCAAGGAGCTGCCGTTCTTCCGCGACTGGGCGTTCTGGATGTTTGTGAGCAGCCTTTGCGTGCGCTACCAGATTGCGGTCTCTGACGGCCTCGCAGTCACTAGTGAATATGCTGCAAGCCCTCTCGTACTTCCCAGTCTCGCTGTATCTCACCGTATACACCACCTCGCTCTCCTCTGAAAGATCTTCAGCTGCCGTTTTATCCGTTTTCAACATCGCATGCATCGTTGGGCAAGTATTCATCGGCTGGCTCTGCGACCGTATGGCGTACGCCTGGATCTCCACCGTCAGCCAGCTCGGAAGCGCGATCGTCGCGTTCTTGCTATGGGGCTACGCGAGCAACGTCGGGATGGTCTTCGGCTTTGCGGTCCTGTTCGGCGGCTTGGTGAGTCCCTCGCGCGTCAATGATAGCGCGAGCTAACGCGACTGATGGTGGCGCAGAGTGGCGGCTTTGCGTCGATATGGCAGCCCGCTGCGACGGATTGCGCGGGCACGCGTGGGGAGCTGCAGCCGTACATCTTCGGCCTGTTCGCAACTGTTAAAGGTGTCGCGGCTGTCATCGGCCCTATTATCTCTGGGGAGATGTATGATGATCGGAACGCTGGGAGTGGTGGGAGGTACGGCCGGTTTGGGTTTGGCGAGATGGAGATTTTTGTGGGCAGTCTTGCGCTTGCGACGGCGGTGGTTAGTGCTGTGCTGGGGGTGGTGAGGGTTAAGGTGAAGAGGCCGGTTTATTGAGCAGGAACGTGGTAAGGATTAGTGACGTGGACGGGTTCAAGTTGATATGTGCCCGATGATATCTTACAAATAGTCCTAGTTATGTCGCTGATGTCTTGTAACCCTTGTAACTAGACGCATTGTCTGTATTTATTGCATACACATGTTTGGCCACCTTCATGGAGATGAATGCGCGCTGAGACACCATTTGGCGTTCCTGCGTCGATTCGATGAGCATGGCAAGAAGCCTTGGACGAAGGGATCCGGATCGCCATGAAGTAATTGTGGGCTCCCTGGACCGCTTCGCAAGTACTCAATCAAGGGCTAGAAGCAAAGCTTTTCTCCCTGGATCTGGTGATCTCGAGATAGGACTCGCGTTCACGTTACGCCTGCTTCTCCCGCACATTCGTGCGCAGTCAAGAATTCAATGGTGATGCAGCGGGAGGTACGTAATCGCATGATCCCCAGAGTCAAAAGCCAATCTTTATCATTTCAACAATAGCAATACACACAAGCTGTCTAGTGATACACGCACGAATCGCCGGGCTCTGACCGGTCATTTGCCCGTAGCCGCAAAGAACCTTGCGCCCTCCCCATCCGCAATCGAGATGATCTGCGCTCGTCCTGTCTTTCCTAGTATCGCGATGGCTTTCCGCAGGAGGACGGCTGGGATGCCGGAGAGGGGAGAGGGGACTGGTGGGTCGGTGATCTCGTAGAAGGTGAGGATGGTGGTGAGTTGGCCGGTGGAGGTTACCTGGAGGGCAAGCGCAGCGGCGGATCAGGTCGGAATTTAGGGGATCGAAGGTATGGAAGAAAGAGTGGGTACGGACCCATTGGTGTAGGACCTCAGCCCACTCTTCGGGGAGGCGCCAGTAGAGGAGAACCGAGCGCGTTTGTTTGGGCGGCTCGTATGCCGCTTGGTTCTTCGCGACCATTTCGGATAAGATATGTGAGAGATGCGGGGGCATCACCTTACCTATAGTCCGGATACGGTTAACAAATAAGGGGCCAGACGCGGTAGATAGCACGCACGCTTTATCCGCTCGTTCCTCAGGATCTCGTCCCACTCCCCACCCGCAGTCTCAGCGTCCTCGACGCGGACGAAGAAGAGATTGCGATGCCGCGCGTAAGAGAGAATAAGGCGGCTCCATGTCTCTGTTTGTTTCGACTGGGTGGTTGGGTTCGGCTGTTGTCTGTACGAGCGTGATTCGGGTGAGGAACTTTGCGGATGGAGATACTCGGGCGGGTTACGCACGTGAAGAAGGGCTCCGCTGAGTGTATGGATGGGAGAAGGAAACCTGGTGGATTGTGAGGCGATGAAAGCAGCCGAGGGGAGATAGCGTACCTGAAGGTGTTGTATGAGTTGAACGAGCCATTCATTGCTGCACCCACAGTGGAGACGGTATCATCAGCCACAGGACAAACAGACTCAAATAATCTCGCTGCATTTGCTTCCGTCTGCTGCGCAAGTTCAAGATCCTGTGTCGCTGTTTGTCTCTATATTATGCTGGCTTTCTGGCAAGCTCCCTCTCGAGTGTCTGCATGGCCCTTGCACAGTTTGAGTCTTCGAGTATCGCAGCAGTCGCCCGAGAAATTGGCTCTCAGATCGTCTGACTTCGCCGTCTCTCCTGTTTAGGGTGCTTGTGCCTGTTATGGCCACCTCGGCTAGGATCCTTGCAATTAGCTTCGAGGGTTTGAGATACAGCGCAAGCTGGGCCGAGGGCCGTGTAGCAGAGACCTCGCGTAGATATGTTTAAGAGTTCTCAAGAATAGCCGACCATCGATGCTTATCGAGGAAGGTCGCAGTCTGATGCATGGACCACATGAGGCTCCCGCGACACTCGAGCGTGCTAGACCAAAGTACTTATAAACAAGGGAAGTGGCGCCCGTGCACTTCCGACCTCTACGATCACCTTCCGCGCCCTCTGCCCAGCCCTGCTCACTGCTCCGACTCCTACCACTATCGACAGCGCCGCGCTTGATTCTGCTATGTCGATGTTACCCATTATTACTGATTTTCAGCTGGTTTGCTGTGGCGTTGCGACTGTTGCAGCTGCCGTTGGATACGGCCTGACTAGGAACACGCCATATCGCTTCCCACTACAACTACCGAACCCCTCGAGGTGAGTGATGTCGGTCCCGACTATCACTGGAGAAGAGCATCCTGCCATCATGACTTGTGATTTCTTCGAGTCGAACCTCGTCGCTCATCAACTCACCAGGATACGTCTGGGCAAGCGCAAGCGCAGCTCATCCAACACCTCAGACGCTACCATATCCACGTCAGGATCCCCTTCGGACACGGCCATGACCACGTCCGATAGCAGTGAATCCGATAACGTAAGTGCCACAGATGTTAACACCAGCGCCACACGCCGACAGTACAATGACAGGTCAGCGACGAGGCATCTTCCTCCCCGCCAACCACAGTGCAAGAAGAAGAAAACGATGACTATGTAAGCGCCCTTGTTCCCACTGCTCGTTCCGCTGCTGAAAAATGTCGTGTGGCGCAGGTTGAAGTGAGCAACGCATGACCCTCGTGTAGAACTGCAAGGCTGACCGTAGTCAGGAGGCTCAGTCTCCTCGCAAGAAGCGTAGATCCTGCTCCCCAGAGAGAAATGTTGAAGAGGTCGGTGAATCCAAGCCCAGTAAAATATGCGAGCTAACGGATTTTCTGTAGCCTTCATTCGATGTGAAGATGGGTGAATCTCAGTCGGAATCCACGGCGGATGCTGTAGCGGCTGTTCAAGAATACCCGAGTAGCAGTGTCGATATTCCAGTAGGTCCTTCACGTTCGCATCCGGATGCTCCGGCCCCTCCTCTGCCGACTTCTTGGCGATTACTACCTTGAAGCTCCGGTCCTCGCATCTATCCATGCACTGTCGAACGTTTCTAATTACTGACTGGTGTCATTCAGATCGCCGTAGATCACGAAGATCTCGGCGATACTCCCGCGGATTCAAGTGAATCACAGGCAGCAGCCCCTGCCCCATTGTCAGACCTCTCGCCGGAATCTAGTAAGGCGGCCGCCACCTCTGATGCCCCTGCACCTGGCTCGTCTATGGTGGACGACGTCTCCGAAAGCATATCTCAATCGGCCCTTAGCTCTGAAGTCGATACCGACTCGGTCGATGACATTTTCGCCTTCCAACCAGTACGTGCATCTTTCATATTGGATAGTAGCTGTGCCGTCTCTGATCCTACAATATCAGCCGCCAACTACCACTGCCACTTCCAGTCCCGCTTGGGGCTCTGCAACTAAGTGGGGAGTCAAGTCGCCATATACCATTCCTTCGGCGTTCGCCTCTACCTCAGTAAGAATACACCGCCATCCTGTATGTGGTCTACGGAACCCCCCTCTAACGGACTTTAATAGCAATCCAAGAGCACCACTACCATTAGCACTGGTACTCCAAGCCCAGCGTGGAGCTCCACAACTTCATGGGGAGCCAAACCGGGGCCCATGATTCCTTCAGCGTTCTCCGCAAGCTCGGTAGGGTTCTTACCGTGACACGTTCCGGTCAACGCTGCTGACCGCGCCCTTGCAGACCGTCCAGACGAACGCCTTCTCTGCATTCACATCTTCGCAGACAACATCAGCATTTGGCGTCAAGCGTGCGCGTGACTCTGATGAGGCGAAACCGAGTCCGCCAGCGTGGCGCGTGTTCTCGGGCGAGGATGGATCGGCGGGCGTGCTATCTTCGTCTGTTGCGCTTGGCTCCAAAGAGGAGTCAGCGCAGCTGGAGGATGCACTCGCCAGGCCCGCCCACACGCCGAGTAGTCATGATTGTGAGGCCTTCCTCCTCGAACTTTGTCCGTGAAGTGCTGACGGCATGATCACAGATACAACGGGCGAAGAGGACGAAAATGTCCTCGCGGAGATGAAGTCCGTCAGGCTCCTCGTCAGGCATGGGCACAAGGAATTTGCCGATTGCGGGCGGGGACATATAAAGTTGTTATCGCGTAAGGATGATAAGAAGGAGCGCCTAGGTCGGTCTTCACTATGCTTACGTCCCTTTTGCGTAGAGGCTGAAGGTCCTTGAAATGTAGTGTTCAGGAGAGAACAGGTGTTGAAGCTCGGGATGAATGTGCGTTTGCGGCCGACTGTACGGTGTACGTTCAGCGACGAGGAGGGCGTGCTACGGGTGACACTTAAGGAGGCGAAGGGCGTGGAGAAGGGCGAAGGAACTGAGCTCGTCGTGTATGCCCTGAAGGTCAGCCCCGACTTCACCAAGCTCCCGGTCGAGTTGCTGATTTGGGCTTCGTAGGCGGGCAAGTCTTCCATAAAAGAGTTGGAAGAGTTCTCCAAGATGGTGACGTTGAGTCCTCACCTGAGCAAAAAATAGACATCCGGCTGTCTTTGGTCTTCCTGGCCTAGCGCCTTCGTTGCTTGCGAACAAGACGCCTGCTGTCGATGTCTAGAATATCAGGCCTCCCCCTCTATGCGAGGTCCACTGGGCCGAACTGGGCCGGCTCTTGCAGGCGCGGCGTTATCTTTATGGGTCTTGCTCCTATCTGTATTTTTTGTATTTTCTTTCCCGATCTCTCGTCTGCTTAGGTACTTGCTGTTTGTATATTGTCCAGTCGGTCCGCGGACACAATCTACCGCATTGTCGGCTTCGCCGTCCGCTCTTCTCACAGTGTGCTGCCTTGTCTGACTGCGACACCTTTGCTCGGTTCTGACCCCTTGGTGACCAGTTTCCTGCTGTTTCGCCTTTCTTTTCTTTCTTCGCAGCGCCTTAGCGTTTTCGACGGAGTGGGTAGAGTCACCCGACTTCGATGTAGGTTGTCAGTCAGAGAAGGTACCTCTTCCGGGTGCGGGTTGGTGAGTGTATCGATTTTAATTATACAGCCTGCTCATATCGTGGGTGCAGAAGTATCTACTTTGAGCTGCCACAGATGATCCTCCACAATGGGCTGGCTTTTTAGCAGCTTGAAGGCCTACGTATATATGGAAGCGTGCATGGTGGGATTTCATCGATCATTCTCTGCAACGACAATCCGGTAGCGTGATCGTCATAAATATTGCTATCAGGGTCATTGACCTTTCTTTCAAAATTGTTAGGGCCTGGAATAAAGAGTTGAGGTATTATCCGCATGCACTACCATCCTCTCTCCCTCTGCTATCCTAATTTCACTTCCACTTTATGGATTCTATGAGGCCTATGTTCACGTACACGGACCTGGGGATTAGACAACGGCGTATGGGCTTGCTCCGCCGTTGATAAACGAGCATGCCATGACTGCGCTGGCAGGCCGGTCTCCTCTTGCCGACTATTCGCCATTATTCTGCACCAAAACTGCCACAATTAATGCCTACCTTGTTCGACGCATCGGAGCCTCTTCTCTTCATCTCTAGATCTCGAGCAAGAGCACGTGGAAGCTGTCACCCGTCACGCGTCATGCAGCCTAAATAGATAGCTGCCTTGGTACCTATGTTGGCACCGAGGCCACCTACGGCGAACGACCTCCGTCGTATGTAGCAGGCGCAGGGCGAGCGACCCCAAGTACGCGTTCCTCTCGGCGAGAGGATAGTTCGATGTTACTTATGTTCAACTGCGCCTTTACTGTTATCCTATGTCTGTGTCTCGCACACAACCTGCTCGGCGCCGCGGGCGGCCTCACTCGAGAGCATCTTGCTCACCTTAGTACGACATCTGACGGGCTCATTACTTGTCTCTCCGGCCATGACTCCCGTCATCTATAAGAAGCCATCCAGCTTGCACCATGCACCCTGATCTATACCTTCGCGCCATGGAGCGCTCACGCCCGGCACCTCATTCATGGTCGAGAACACATTCAAAATGTAGCCCGCCAGTACAAGCAAGCTATCAAGTCCAAAAGTCTTGCTATCGTCGCGATACAGATAGACGAACCGCCTGCTGAAGGAGACGAGCAGTGGAAATATATCGTCGACCGAAGTTATTGGGGCTCATTAGCCATGTTCTCCGACTCCTCGGTTCAGAGCAAGGCCCCTGTTGATACGGCTGGGGGGAATATTGATTGGGCGATCGGTGCTTGTTTGATTAATTCGGATCACCCAACGTTCGCCAGAACCTGTAGGTCTTATGGTGGTGTTTGAGGAAAAGAATAAGGCTGACTGAAGGGGATTCCAGGCCCATTTTTGAGTGGTCCTGCTGAAGACAGATACCAAGATTCAGGTGCGTCTGCAGAATACCGAGAGCTCTCTCTAACTGAGTGACGTATCTGGGTAGTACAATGCTAAGCGCTAAGCCCCGGCACTGGAGACCCACAAAGCTCAGCATCTAATAACCTGTCGGACTTTGGCTCTTCGTATAGACTTGCTATGCAACAGAAATTTTCCCCAGAGATGGTATCTCTCTGGAGGATAGATCGCCCGCCTTACGTCGCATCGTATCGCATGTATCACTGCTATCGGCCTACGCACCTCCCCGCCAGCTTGCTCTGTGGCATTTCCCATTGTATTGACGACGGCATAGGTGCGCGTGCATCTTCTGCCGTTGGCACATGTATGTTAATATTCCGCAGTCCTCCGCCTGCAGTTGGCGAATGCAGCATATGCATGTGAGTAGCTGCGTTTCGGGCGGCTGACCCTGTTGTCGTGCTGCTACCTTTTGACAAGCCTGCCGGCAAGGCAGCTCCCTTAAAGGTGGCAGATATACGTCTTCATAAGACGAACGAAGGCCCGGCATTCCAGATTTCTGCCTCAAACGAGGAAATGATCCGCGCACTAGTTGACAGGGGTGAGTGTCAGAAAGTTCGATTCTTCTGTGGTATGTTGCCCAGTTATAGTTTGATTTAAGACGAGATTTCGCAGTATATGTATTAGCAACTTCTGACGCCCTGCAATTACAGTGGAGGCTTGATGAGGGGGAAACATATTTACGTGACCCGGTGGTAAATGCCACGAATTCGAGTGGATATAACCAGGAGTAGGGTCCCTCCGAGCCAATCAGCGGGCAGAAAAAAACCCTCTTGGGTGCTCCTTCATTGGTCATATAGCCTTGCGAATACACTCCATTGCACTGAAGTTGCAGAGGTAGTTATCCTGAATGAGGATGTGGCAAGCAAAGAGGCTAATCGCTGGTGGCTGTACGTTTCGCGTGGCTTACACGTGCCTTTCCTGATCATGATGGGAAGTCCCGGCCTTGGCTGAGATGTCTCAGTACTCGCCATTGTCTTGTCTTGTCAAGAAAGCGTCGTCGGCTGCTGTGAGGGTGCTGCAAACGATAGCGAGCGCCAACTTCCTCTGTCTTCTCGTCAATTCAAGTCTCCTTGAATGGCGCAGCATCATATCTCCGCTGGTAAGCGCGGCAATATAGGTCTGCTACTCCAGCACGCATTGCTCAGTAATGAACGCAGGCCGCGTACAGAAAGGATGGACAGCCGAGCCAGCTATTGAGCACCTTCGCAGAAGTAACGACCCGCCCTCTGGCATGGAAGACGCAACACTCCGCGGATATTTGAGCGACTCGTACGGCGTGCTCCAGTCCGTTGACTCGGAGATTGCTACGCTGCGGGAACGCTTAGCACAGCGCATCCGCGAACGTGATGCTATACGAGCGCAGATGGACGAATGCAAAGGCTTGCTCTCGCCGCTACGCCGACTACCACTGGAGCTCCTGTCGCACATATTCGTTGACTGCCTACCCGGAAACACCTTCATCATTCCTCACCGACTCAGCGCCCCGCTTCTCCTTACTCAAGTTTGCAGTACCTGGAGACGGACTGCCCTGTCCACGTCTGCGCTGTGGTGTTCTCTCAAGATCGAGATGGGCCAGCGGGACGAGCCTCGTACTCACCTTACTAAGGCCGAACTCATGCGGACATGGCTGTCACGAGCAGGCGTTCGCCCTCTCAGCCTGCACTACGCTGACAACCGGGACGGGGTGGACATTGTCCCGGATGGGCCCGACATGCTGCACATCCTTCGAGAATATTTACCCCAGTGCCGAGTGCTGCACTTTTTCGCGCTATCAGGGGAGACATTAGGCGGCGTCCGCTTTCCTTACCTGGAGAGACTGGACATCTCGGTCGTTTTCCGGCTGCCTAGGGATTTCCTCATATGGACGCCCTGCATCGAGTCGCTGAAGGTGTCGTGGGCTCACTTCCTCTATCTCGACATGGCCAATATGCCATGGGAGAACCTCACAAGCCTCCACATCCGCTCCATCCACCGACCCCGGGAGTGCGTCAACGCCTTACGGAAGTGCACGGCACTCCGAACTTGCACCCTCGAGCTTAACAGGAACTGGGACGCCGAGGTGGAGGACAAGACGGACGTTCCCGAGAAAGTCGTCCTTCCCGGACTGCAATTTTTGAAGCTTGCTACACATACAAGCGGCATCTTCGATGCCATAGCGGAATCCATCATTGCACCGGCACTCAAGCACCTCGAGATATCCTCCTTATTCAGCAAAGTAGGATCATACGACGTGTGGTCCTCCATGTTCATCGAATCTGGCATAGCCCTCGAAACCCTCGACCTCCACTCGATACAGCCACCTTTCGATACGCTCGAGGACTTTATAAACATGCTCGAGCTGATGGGATCTCTCCGAAAACTTAGTATCACAGGCCCGGAAGCGAACGACCCGTTCGACGGACGGACAGATGAATTCATGGTGCGGATCACGCATAGCGTTCCTGGGCCGTACCGTTGCGAGCCGCGCCTGCTACCTAATCTCGAAGAACTCATCCTGTCCGTCGAGTCTGAACCTTTCACGTGCTCCCTGGTCACGCACATGCTCAAATCTCGCGTAGTTACGTGGCCGGAGGATCCGGACAATGTTGCTACTGTTGCATTGAAGAAGGCAGATATCCGCATGCATAGTGGATATGAGGAGGACAAAACCAGGAGATGGACTGTCTCGTGCGGTGTAATCGCGGAGGAGTTGGTGGAGCGACAGCCATGGGAGCGGTATTGACCTGTCATCTCATCTACGCCGAGGGTTGCTACTTACTGGAGAAGTATCATTGCTCTCAAGATCGACGACCAACAGCCGGGTATTCACGGAATCGCTTGAAGATCCGTGCACTGCTGAGTAGCGAGCATGAACATCGAAGCGAGAGAAGCGATAGCACGCGGAACTCAGAGTACCTATGCTCGGTAGAGTTACACTGGGACGGGTGGATGATCATTTATTGATCAGAGATTATCCATGGATTTTGGAGGCCGATTATATACAGTGATTTTGCGATCAAGCAGGACTCAGAGCAAAGAAAGCAACGAATCAAAACCTACATCGACTATGCGCCGTCGGTGGCTTTAGCTGCGAAGTGCAGGGTCCAGGTGGACAACAGCCGTCTTGCGTTGACCTGCTGACCGTCAAGGCTGTAATAGATGGACCATCAGCGCGGGGCTACTACGAACAAAGAAAGAAACACGTACCCAGGTGTCCCATACGTGAGAGGTGCGATATACACGAACAAGCAGAAAAGTGCAAACGTGAACCCAAGCAGGGCGGCGGGCCCCCTCATTCCCAGATCCGCGTATGTCCGAGCCCTGGGCTGCATCTTGTCCCCTCTTACCGATATCGGGTAGTTGAGAGTGTCATCCGACAGGATATAGTGTAGAACAGAGCCAGCTACCAGGGCCGAGGCAATGTGCGACGGTAAGTAGTGATGGACGAAGAGTTGCCGGCTCATGAGGAAGAAGGGGAAGTAATGCACAGCCCATACCAGGACGAAGAACCCAGTGTTGTTCCACAACCGGTTGCGAACAGCTGATAGACAGACGCCATATCAGGAGCAGTCGAACGACAATATATCGCGGCACTTACGGTCGGGAATAGGCTCGATATTTCGCCGCCTAGCCAACAAATCCGCACCAATTATGCCAATGAACACAGCAATCGCCGTGACGCAAGCCCACCAGCCGATGAGGTTGCCAATCAGATAGATCTGCTTATTCTCGTCCGCGTTCGTCCAGAAACTGATGCCACTCAATAAGAAGGGCCAGTTGATCGGGCTGCTGGCATAGGGGTGGCTCGCAGTGAGACCGGCGTTGTGCTGCAGCATGAGGATCTGCAACTCCCCGAACTTCTTGAAGAAGTTCATCGATTTGGGCTCCTTCGCTGGCGCATCACCCGTTCGATCCGGTAGGGAGGGGTCCGCTAAATGGCCGTATCAGTACGCCTGAGAAGCACCTCAAGCGAATGATGCAGGTACCTTCACTGTCAACGATCTCATCGACGTACCACGTCGCCGTCTTCTCAGCAGCGTTCTTGTTCCCGTTGATCTCCTGCTGCTTAAATGCCCAATCCGGCAGCTGGTTTTGGTACGTCCACATCGACACCTTCGTCGGAACGTGCACAAGCCTGAAGTGGCCGGACTTGCTCTTCCACGCCTCGCCATCATGCGCGTCGATCAGGTGCAGCTGGAATAACGTGTCATTGTACCGAGTGTGGTCGTCCTTTGGCCAGGTCGTAAACTCCTGGTTCGTCGGCATCAAGGGAGAGGCGACATCGTGGGTGAGGAGGTAGGTCTGGGTATTCACATGCAGGAGCTGGACAACGTCGTCGTGGCGGACTACGCGAGCGCGACCGGTTTCTGGGAGCGCTTTGGTCGGGATCACTTGCCAGTGGTTGTTGGAGTCCGGGTGACCGTAGCCCGTCACCTGTTGACCTGGTGGAATATTATGTCCCGGCTGACAACCTCCATCATCAAGAAGATCTACCTTGACTGGAAATCCGACCATCATCGTACTTGAGAGGATATCGCTCGTAATGCGAGTGCAAGAGGACCTTCGTGTTCTTGTGCTTGATGGTCACTGTGTCATAGTATCTGATCTCTGCAGGCGTTCAGCATACCATTGGAGGGTCAAGTCTCATATGACGCACCTTGACTATTCAGAAGCAGCTCGTTGCCTCTCAGCGTCTCCTGGAAAGCAGGGCTCATGAAGGTATCTCCAGGTCCAGAATTGGTGAGGACAGCGAAATGGACCCAGAAGAAGAACAAGTAGACAGTCAAGGGCACGAGGATGAGGCCCACCGCTCTCGCGAAGAAGTGATTCCAGAAACGTTCCTGTTGTATGCGTTAGAACTAAAACATGTGACTCTGATTTTAACTGCGCACCATACTGCTCTTGCGATAGTCTAGAAGATCCCACAGGTCGACAAGAACAGCGCAGCCGATACAAACGACAGTGAGGATGCCGTTCACTTTAGACGCCCACGTGCAGGCCATGAAGACACCCGTGGCGATCATCCAACCCCACCATTCTTGCGAGAATTCCCTGAACTGACATGTTTATACATCGTGTATTCGCAAATCCGGGATACGCACTTGAAACGGTATTTGCGGAAGCGGATGTAGGAATAAACGGTCAAGGACATGCAGAAGATCAGGGTGGCGTCTAGGAGTATCAGGCGGGACTGAGCGACGTGAGCGTTATCTGTCATAGATACTCAGATTGCTGCATAGACGATGTCAAAGGCACGGCACGTACCAAACAGGATGAGAACAGCCGAAAACGCCGCCACAACAGTCGAATATCCGCTCTCCTTCATGATTGCATAGACGATAGGAACCGTAAGACTCCCGAGAATTGCAGGCAGTGCTCGCATGCCGACATATGGCACGTGTGCATCGGTATAGCTGTCCCCGATGTTCTCGAACTGAAAGTGTCCATCGAATCCCACAAACCAACCAGCCAGGCCGAACAGTAGTTTCGCAAATGGTGGATGGACATCGAAGTAGTATTCTCGTTGAATATAATGCGATGCGAACTTCCCAAAGTGAACCTCGTCGAAACTGAGAAAGAAGTCAGACTTCGCCCCAGTTCAGGTTCACTGTGGCTACGTACACGACTTGATCTGGGTTGTTAATTTTATAGAAGCGGGTGACGAACGCGAGCCCCGTTAGCAAGCCCACCACCGCGACGCTCGCCTTGTCCGAGTCCAGTGTTCGTTCAAGTGAACTTTGCCGCCGCTACATATGCTGGTCAATGTCAACCCAAGCTCATAGAAGGTAGTGTCCTCGCACAGACTGATATACACTCGACCCCGAGTGGGCGTCGTCGTCGTCGTCGGGCTGCAGAGTCGTACCCGACAGTGCAGGCACCTTGCCCTTCCGTCCTCGTAGCTGGCTCTGGCTGGCCATGGACCGGCGCGTATGGTTCGAGTTGTATGTTCGCGAGCGCGTTTACGGACTTCGACGTGTCGGACTACGGATTACGTAACACTACAAATATAGGACATTTAATCTATATATAGTGATCACCTCGATTACGCCTCAAGAACACTCAGGTTGGAAAGGAATGACTTCCAAATGAACCAGTCTTAGTCTCTAATGCATTCAATCAAAGTCTGCTTTGTCGTGCGGCCCTGGGTAGAGTGCGCAGTTGCTTCCAACTCTAACGTACAACAGCAATCGCTCCCAGCTCAAATCCCAAGACTGAAATAGCTCCGAAGTTCATAGGTTCAGAAGCGCTGTTGACCTTATCAGTCAAGAAGGCCAGTGTCTAGTAGCTGTGAAGCAGTGCGACTATAAGACAGAGAGCTGTGAGCAATGCTGTCTGTCTCCTCAGCTCTTGCCGCTTACCCAGCTACTCCTCTCTACCCTATCGTGAATATTGGCGGTGATGGTCCAAATATCGACCTTTCTGCAGTGTCTCCGACACGCCTTGACTAAAATAATCAAGAAAGCTATACACCTCGCTTGGTTTTGGAAGCTACTTCGCCTTTCCATTCTGCGAAGGAATCGTGGAAAGGGCGGCGGCGGGGATGCACCGACAGTCGATGCTATCGCCATTTCTGAACCCGCTTGGCCAAGTGCGGCACCAGTCGTAATCTGTGAGAGCCGGGCGCCAGTTGGGGTCCCGCCAATGCACCTTCATGCAATACCCGGTATCGCTAACGCGGAAGGCATGTCTAACGCTTGTTCCAGTCAACGGCTGGGTATAGATCACTGTTCATTACAGTAATTAACCAACTATTGCAACCGCGGCTGCTACACCCACCAAGGCTTCCTGAAGCATCAGCCTCCTGCCCTAGTCTGCGGCCATACTCCTCAAATATCCTGAGTGGCTTAGACACCCACGTCAATCTCAGCACGCACAGTCCCCCCTTACCTTCGAGTTCCCGTGTCAGTCTCCAAACTGACCGGAGTAGTGTCCCCTCACGACGCAGCGCCCGGAGCTATAATCCCGACACCCACATCGCTGTTCCTAGTATATTATCAGTCGGAGGCGGAATAGATTCTAGCTTACGAAACAGCACGCTAGTCGACCAAGGTCTCCGCGCTGTTCCGGCAGGCGAATGCAACACCCCTCTTATTGAGCCGCTTTGCATCCGACCTACAGATGTCAAACGCTACGAGAGGAATGGCCGGATGTGAGCGCCAATTTTCTCCATGCACGCCATTATCATTAAAACCACGTCGCTCCTGGCAGACAGCTCCGTGGAGACAATGGAGACACCATCAAAATTGAAGCCAATACAAGGTCATTTTCCTCGTGAGTGACGAGCCTAGTCTCAATCCTTCATGGCAGACTGATATTAGACAAGCTCCAAGTACCCAGAGCGGTGGGAGCCGCAGGTCCATGTTGAAGGGGCACGATATTATACGCATTCTAGCAGGGTACGTACATAGCCTATTATCTATGTATATGCACTTCGTCCTCACAGTGTAACGCAGAGATACTTCACAGATGAAAAGCTCTGTGTTCTTCCAGATGAAGATCTGGTCTTGATCAATCGCACTGTGGACTACCTTGAAGAACAACTGAAAGGACACGGTTACACGGATGCCGACTCGTTGGAGATTGTTCTGGAGCTAGTGAATGAAGACCAATGCGGCTATTACATCGCGGATAATAAAGAAGAAACCATATTCTGGCTTCATGAATATGACGCGCAATCGATGGTGAGCGAGGTCCAAGGCGTCGTCCCGCCAGAACACTTGGGTAAGTCTATGATGTCTCAAGCAACAACTCTACTGACTGTGCCTTCATTCCAAGCGCTGGCCACCCGGACGATGTACTGGCATGTACAAGCAAGATATTTTCCCAGCACAGCAATTGACAACCGTTAACCTTGTAGGCTTCATTACGGATTATTTCCAAATCACCAAAAAGTTTCTCCCGAGATCGTGGCCGAATTGCACGGATATCTCTTATGGTACAATACCGGTGAATATTGTAATTCTGCTCGTCAGGACTACGCACTAAGCGACAAACCAGATTCCACGACATCACGGTGGTCCACCTCACCGTTCTCTGGCGAGGATCTGCAAAAGCTCAAGGCGGACGTCATTAGCATCGATAGTGAGGCTCATTTCGCGATCATTTTCGGACATGTGATGGATTGGGGAGTATTCTTCTCGGGCAGATAAGCGTACAGACGCGAAGTTCGCTGCCCCGATTGTAGGTAAGTGACCGCGTCTTTACTTCAACTAGCTGCGAGGCTGTTCTAACTAAAGCTCTTATTGAAGGCCGCCTGATGTACGCGCTCCGTACGTCTCTAGATGCTCCCAAATTCCCGACGCGCGTCTAACCTCGAATCAGTCTACCAAAGCTTCCTCAATTACCATGGTCAGCCCGTTGCGCGCCTTGCCAGCAATCACAATATCATGGACGACCCGTCCACGGCATCTTCCTGGCTGTTCAGAATCCTGTCTCTGATTCTTCTTTGTGCTCCTCACAGCTATCTGCGGAGCATGGAGATGATATGGGTGGACAAAATTATCCACTCCAACTCCTGGAACCGCCTCACTGCAGACTTTGTTGCTGAATGGAGCAGCCTTCAGCTCATGGTGAGCTTCATAATTTATACTATCGTGCCAAGTGCATGTCTAAGCTTAACACAGGCTACAGTGCTGTTCGCCGGCAACATGTCTTTTCTTGCGATCCAAAGCGTCGACAGAGGCATCGATGTGAGGTCGCTGTCGCAGATTGCCAGCTGCTATTCCACAGTGTTAAGCGTCTACTGTATAATCCTGAGTCTCCTCCTGATAAGGGCTCCCACCATTAAATCATGGAGAGGCGACAGCAAAGACGCCGAACAAATCGTCAGCTTTCTCGTCCTCTTCTACCTTTTCTTATGACTGAAGTCTGTCCCGACGTAGCAAAAGTACCTCTGCACGAGACCGGGTGGGTTGAAACTGCTCGCTGTGGCATTCTCGCTGCCTTTCACATTAATATTCTGGGCGTACGTGTCTGCTGCAACGATGTTGATCATACCGGACTGTCTGACATATTCGACCTTCAGTCTAGCATGCTTGCTGGTAGCCTTCTTCTGCTGGTCCTTCCAGCTCAATCCCATCCTACCTTCCGCCGGCCGCATAGCCCGGGTGCTGCTCTCACTCCCATGGGCTTTTTTCCTGTCACTAGGCATATGGCTACTCGTCCTCGAGTATCAAGCCTCCAGCAACCCTCTAGTGGAGAGGTCGCGCGAGTGGGCGACGTGCGTCGCGTCAGCCTATACTGAAGCTAAAGGGAAGGCACACGACCAACTCCAGCGAGTGTGGTGTATACAGAGCATTCTGCCACGAAGGTCCGATGCTGCGCAGGACCAGGAGTACAACCTCAACGACGATGTCATAGAGATACCTGCCGGAGTGTAGAGGACATGGAGGTACGCGGCCGGCATAGAATATTGCAATCATTTGATATTAGTATCGAATGCAATTGAGTTCCAACATGGCATGCACTCGGCCTTATTAGAGATCCTTCGTAATCTAAATGTAGGCTATTTCCCCCCCCCCATAGACGTCGGATAAGTTAGTAGATGCCGGGTATGAACTTGTACTTGACGACCTCGCAGTAGCGTTCCCAGTCCTTGCCGTACTTGATGGAGCACCTGTGCTCTGGGGGTCAGCAAGTAAGAGCGGCTACAAAGATAGAGACGTACCTCTCGAAGTCACGACCACAACGGTGGATGAGGACGGTGATGAAGAATACCGAGTAGAAGTAGGGGATAGGGGAGGCGGTGCCGATGACGAGACCCCAGGTGAAGCTCTGCACCCAGTCGGCAGTGTAGTTCTATAGGCACATGCAGTATCAGCAAGAATCGTGGAAGGCGCGCCTGGTAATACGCACTGGCTTGCGAGCATAAGCCCACCAACCGTCGGTGAGGAGCTTGTTCCTGCAGGGTGCTTATATCAACAATCAAAGATCATCTGAAGGGCTGAACATGCATACCCATGAGCAGTTTGGATGTACTTGGGGTTCTTGACGATACTCCATGGCACCTGAGGGAACGTCTTACGGTACTGAGTGATACCTTGGCACTGCATCTTGAAACGACTCTTTTGCGACATGGACGAGTCGAAGCTGTGTAGGCGACGTCAGCATATATCGTGATCACTAGCGCGAAGAAAACTGACATGTAGTATGCAGTCAAGAGAGTGCAGTAGAGTGCGATATATGTCGGGGTAGAGAACTGGTACTTCGAAGGGTCGTGGGAGGCCATGTAGACGACAGAGTAAACGTAGGTCTGTCAGGGTATGTTAGCGAAAGTCAAGATGGTAGTGGTGAGTGAACTTACGAAAGGCACCCCCGCAAAATTCCAGAAAATGACCATGAAGCCCCACTTCTCGTGGAACATGTCCCATGTCTGCGGAATGCACTCCTCACCCTTGGCGCTATAACCCACCTCAGACATTGTGCTGCAGCCGTGATGGGAGAGACGTACCAGGCATTCAGATACAACCAGGTCGCGAGGCACATGAAGGCCATGTTCTATATACAGGTGATTTTGGGTCATGACGGCTTCGTGGAACTACTCACTGGCGTGACATAGCCATATTGTTCATACTGCTTGCAGGCACCGGAAACAGCCAAGAAGAAGCAGATCACCCAGGGGATGCGAACTTCAGCCCACATCTTCAGGTCGACCGTCCCAATTCTCGGGTTGAGGGCAGCACCCATGAACACGTCGTAGATGAAGTTCCCGGACATGCGAATCTGCTCTCCCCTGATGACAGTCCAGAAATACATCCCGAAGGACACACCAAAGCCCCAGATCATAGCGACAGTCATGATGTGGCCGTAGTTGTCGATGATTTCGGTGAGGCGGAAAATTTGCGTGTAGTGGAGGACAGCGGCGGTGACCATGGTGGTGTACACACACGAGAGAGCGTTGCAGTTGTACATGAGAGTCTTGTAGCCAAGCGAGGGCACGGGAAGACCTTCCTGATTGTAACCTGGAAGGAAGTAGGCGAGCAGGAGCTCGTAGAATATGAGACCGCTGTAAACCTTCCAAGCGTAGAGATTCGGGCTTGCATCCTACTGGGAGTTAGACTCGTGTTCATGAGGATGAAATACGCCGACGTACCACTCGGACATGCTCCCACATCTGAAGCAAAAAGGGCTTGACCTCCTCCACGGAGTTGGGGTACACGATCTGGCCGTCGTAGAACCACAAGCAGATCCAAAGGTAGTACATGAGCATCGGGAACCCGACCATCATAGCCGTAACGCCCCCTGGCCCACCGAACTCATACCTAAGAGGTGTTCGTATTTCTTAGAGATGTCTCGAGGAAATCGATACACACCTGTCGTGCCTGTCCAGCAATTCATCCGTCTTCCTCCCTTCCTCTGTGGGCACATTCTTGGGCCCTAATTTTTCATCTATAGTGGATTCCTGAGCAACGGCCGAACCGTTCGCAGCGCCGTTGGTGGTGGACATCGTCAAGCCTGGGAGGGACGCCGGTCAATGTCGTACGACCCACTCTGGAATAAAATAGCCGATCTACTGTGCTGGGCCGCGTACTCGGACACCCTACGGTATTTACCAACTCCTGTGCGCGCACGTTATCCGTTCAACACCAAACCTTTTTATAAATGTCGGCACAAAAGCTCTCTATGATATGACGATGATTTCGTGATTTTATGTGAAGAATAGAGTGCTGTAGAAATATTTTTGTGCAGCCAGGCTGGATGTGGCTGAGGACCATGTACTCGGACAGTCCTAACAGTGACGGTTTGCATGCGCTATACTGGCAGGAAACTTGGTATATAGGTCATACCATACCGGTGGAACAATGTTATATACAAAAAGCCACAGAAAGTGTGATGGATTAGGCATATCAGGATGGCCCTAGAGAGGCCTATACCTGGTTTTCAGGCCAGCTGGGAGATGACCAGCCTGATATGCCCGGGCAGGGTGCTCAACACAAGAAATCTTGCTTCCAGACACTATCATATAGACATTGGAAGATATTCTTACAAGAGTTTTACCCTCCCCTAAACACATTCCCAAAATCCTCCTTTTGCTTTCCGAGCACCCTGCTGCAACCCCATCTCGGTCCCAACCCTCATCCGTAACAGCCCACAGCATTATCAAATTCCTGAAACAATGAGAGTAGCATGTCCAGGTGTAGATGATATTATATGCCAAGTTTCTTAAAAGCAGACATAGAGCTGGCGGTTGGAGAATGCAAACTTGTCGGAGTAGCTTGAAATGAAGGAGACCGTGCTGTTGACCAGATATTAGCTCATATATGTCTCCGTATCACACAAGGATAGTGTCAAGTCGTAGCCAAGATGCAGATGGTATAAACAAAGCAAGGTTCAGGACAATTGACGCAGCGAGAGGTCGGCGAGATGGTGGTCAGTGTCAGCGCAGAGTGCGCGCAGCGCGAGAAAGTACCCAAAAGGAGAAATTCAGGTGACTCTGGAACTGATATCTCGCTCGCTATACACTGTATTGCTCCCAACATTTGCACATATATTACTCTACTATGTAGCTATACAATAGTACAGCAGTTGTGGAGCAAGGTCGAGAGAGTCAGTCTACAAAGGCCGGGTGTCCGAGTAGACGGTCTGTCCGAGTACCCGGTCCGCCACAGTATAAATATCACGGAGGAAGTCGCGTCAATATGGACAAACAAACGCGTCGCGTCACGCTCATTAGGGAAATTGCATGGTAGCGGTCCGCTCGTGAGCGCTCTGATATTATCGCACGCAAGGCCAGCATACGCTGATATAATAGTCTGAGAAAAGCATAAGAGAAGTACTAGTAATTAACATTCATGGGCGAAGAGTACATTTTTCCTGTCTAGTCGATCCAAAATTCTACTGGTAAGTTGCAGACCTTTGATTTAGACTCTAGCCGTAACGTGCCCCAGTTAGAAAGGTCCCACTTCGTTTTCTGGTCGCTCCCCATGAATATTACTGCTGCTTCGCGTAAGGCACAGTTCGGATAGACGGAGTTGTTACCGCTTCCCGGTCGACCCTGGCACCTTGACCGCAGCATACGTTCAACGCTTTCAAAGGCCGCCGGATCCTTCAGGTTAAGTGGAGCGCGTATGGCCAGCCGACTGAGTGACGGCAAAGCCAGGGTATCCTGAACCTGGCCGCCTTCATCCGAGAAGGGTCTGGTCAATGCCTGCAGGAAGTCTTGTGCGCGGCCATCAAAGGGATCGCCAGATTGCATGATTTGGTTTTTAATAGAGAGCGTCTCCAAATCCGGCATTTCGGACAGGACGTCCATGAGCCCTTCGAAAGTAGCAAACGGGCAGTAGCCGGTCTGCAACTCCAAATGATGGACAGATGCGTGCGATCGCTGAATCATCGAAATCCATGCCGTCGGAGATCCTATATGCACGCGCACGCAGGGCGCAATCAGCTCTAGGCGTTTAAGTTTCGGAGCAGTCAAGCGCTTGGCGATCTCTTCGAAGTCTCCGCGGCCACAGTCCATAGGCGAACCAAGACATAGGTCTTCGAGCTCTAGCAGCTCCAGGTGGTCTTCCCCGGCGAGGACTTCTGTGGAATTGGCATCTCCTTCGCACGCAAAGCTCAACGCGCACGATTTGAGAGCAGTGCAACGCGCCACAACTCGTAGAGCAGATGCTTCTGACGTTACCGATTCCAGCTTCAGACTTGTCAGTTGCGTCCACGAGACCGTGTCCACACACAACCTGCTGAAAGCTCCTCCACAGAGAAAGAGGTTTTCAATTCCAGTAGCGAAGCTGAGATCAATATCCTCGGAGGGTGATCCAGACTCGAAGTTCAGGAAGGAGCTCTTGGTGCGCTCTGTCAGCACCAGAGTCTTCAAGAGCGGACCGGGAGAAGTAGGTAATAATCCTTTGACGCGCAGGTCCGGCGGCAGGTGGACCTTGAGGTGCTCGCACCTCGGAACGTTCTGGAAAAGCCGCCGGACACAGTCACGGTGCCTACGATCAAGGTTCGCATACATCCGTAGAGGATGGGTGCCAGAGCGAGTAGCGAACATGTCGATATATTTGGCCTTCGCCGCCTCGCTTCGAGGGTCGTAATTCCTTCCGCCGAAAGAGATAGTGCGCCACAGAAGCGGAGCCTGCAGGACCACTTCTCGCCAGAGGCGGCACACTGAGGCCGTCAGGAGAGGTGCGTGCAGTAAGTCCGGACCTTCGAACCAGACGTCTTGTTCTTCCGGAAGGCAGTAAACGAATATAACGGTGAGTAGCTCAGTTGGGAGCATGGTTATAGGAGAAATCGAGTCGGTCATTGTATCCTAGGATGTGGCTCGTCAGGAAGCTGTTTGACGGCCATGAGTCCGGGAGCATACCTAATTCAAGTTTGAAGACTGCGAATTGACAACGAGGCTGTTCGCTGCTCAGTGGTTTTGAAAAGTAGGCAAGGATGTGATGGTGATGGTGCACTCCACCGGCGAGACAGATCTTTTATAAGTTCGTGTGTGCCACAGCTCTTGGGCCACACCATGGCTTCCCAGTAACGGGCCCTGAAGCATGGGCGCTAGAACCAAGACTGTGGCACAGAAGATAATCAACGGTTAAGGAATAGCCTTATCTGGATAGGATGCAGTGTCTGTGGCCACAGCCTGGTTCGATGGAAGGCCACATGTTTACGCCACAATGGGACTTCCTATGAACCGTGCCGTTGTTAGCTTTGACTATGACTCAGAGAGCCTTTCCCTGTCTGCACTTGCACCTTTCGACTTGTGTCGGAGGCAATCATACTGGCACGGGACGCCTATCACGCAGCACTTTGGCAAAAGCGTGGTTTCTCGGGGAGATGGCATCTGAGATCTGAGACATGGACCGTAGAACAACGACCAGGTTGTAGACGACATCCCACGGTTGGGAAACGGCCTGCTGATGCAGTGCCAAAAGGCGCCATGAGCTGCAGTTCGCTCAAGGGTTGGCAGGATTGTCTAATCTAGGAGACCTCCGCACGCACGTATGCACGCCACATTCGGTACTCCGCCCGGGACTCGGCGGAGTACCGCAGCCTCCTAAGCCTGAGGCTTGACCAGCCAGGCATGTCAAACACTATTGGCATGGCTCAGACAATGCTTACTCATTTGCTCTTGGGATCTCCTATCCGGTTGAGGCATAGTTCACTGGTACTTGGATAGAGGTGCCACATGTACGAGCCGGCGCTTTGCACCAAGCTTTTCTGGTACAGCCCATAGACTTTCTGTTGAGAAAGGAAGACCGGAAGGGTGAGCACTTACCACAGAAACTTGAAGGCCTTACGAGAATGGCCCAGTGCACCAAGGTACGGTATCGAGGATTCATGAGCCCAGGGACACGCGGCTTGAGCAAGCGCGCCTTCCAGTCTATTGAGGCTACCGTTGGCCTGGACTCCGAGCAACTGATGAGACCGAAGATTCGCGTTCAAAATGACCGCGAAGATATGATCCGTGCTTGAAGCTTTCAAGCTTCGAGCTCAAGCTTCAAGCTCCAGTCGAGCTGTGCACCTCTTCCAATATGGCTGCCGATTCAGCGGGAAGCCACGTGGCGACGCTTGTACTTTGAAGCGCCACTCTGTAAGTCTCACCTGGCACCACCGCCTGCGCACCCAGTGGTCGCAGGTAAGTGCAAGTCCGCTCTCTACTTGTAGGAACTCCTAGTGATATGGCATAGTTTCTCATCGTCAGACATGGCGAAGTCTGAGGGAACGGCCGAAGGAAATCGGTCATTCGTCAAAAAAGGTCCCGTACGAGAGATGACGATGGAAGCTGCAGCAATGCGCTTCGTCGCGGAGAATACCTCAATTCCCTGTCCGAAAGTCTTTGATTGTTGCGATCTTGGTGATGGTACAGGAAGTATCACCATGGAGTATGCTGAGGGCGAGCTTCTTGCGAAAGTGTGGCGGCACTTAACCCAGGACCAGAAAATCTCCGTAGCCCGACAAATAAGCAAGTTCCTGGATGAGCTGCGCAGTATTCAGCACCCCTTCTCTGGACGAATCTGTTCTGCTGATGACGGCCCCTTCTATGACGAGATGCTCTGCTGGGCCGACGGAAGGTTATTCGGCCCATTCGCTACCGAGGCTGAGCTCAACGATTGGAGAATGAGACTTTACAGTCCATTTGTGCAGAGACATCCTCCCACAGCAGAGACGCTAGCTGCTATTCGCTGCCGAATGCGAGATGATCATCCTATCGTCTTTACCCATGGCGACATCCACCGGAAGAATATTTTCGTTCGGCGGGATGGCGAGCATGCAACTGTATCTGCTTTGATTGACTGGGGTCAATCAGGATGGAGACCTTTACATTGGGAGACCATGAAGTTCCTGTTTCTCGCGCCATCCGTCAACGATGCCAAATATGACTGGGGGCGTGTCGGATGGGAGCACATTTGTCCTGGATTCAAAGTGGAAGCAAGCATCGAAGGAGAACTGATGTCTATCTCGGGTGTAGTTCCTAGCTGCCCCAAGGACGAAGAATAGTGGTGGAGGTGGCTTGCTATTGGAGAAGCATCTCAAGGGACGCTTGTATCGTGCTCGACTAGCGACAAGGTGTAGACCTCGTATCCTCTACGTGGCTCTTATTCTCATGGTAGCCGCTGTTGATCCTATGCCACAGCTTCGTATTTAGTCGATAGTCTCAATGCAGTGACCCACAGGCTTCACACACCGAGGCGGTTCCGGATATTGACGCGACCGCTCGGAAGATCTCAGAAGCCACCGCAACCGCAGGTATGAGAGATAGTACATCTAAGCTGTCCTCCCTCGATTACTGGTCGCAAGCACTGAAGTATCTTCTCACAGCATATGGGGTCAGGCAAGTTGTGTATAATGTACAATTCGCATGAGAAGGATCGCATCAGAGCATACATTGCAGAGGATCGTCTCAGCAGAGATAAGAACCCACGCCTAAGCCGGGAACTCCCGCTCATCCAAAGTATCCTCTCCGGTGTCCCAACGTTCATATTCTCTAACGAACTCTTCCCGTATCCTGGCTTCGCTGAATGGCTGAGGGACGATGGAAGGGTCTAGCTCACGGAGGAGCCTCAACGCCCTCACGCACCACGTTTGGCAGTTGAATGCCACCGCATCACCTCTGACAATCTCAACCTGGCTGAGAGTGTTGGCGATCCAGGCCACTTGTTCTTCCGAAATTTCCGAGATCTTGACTCCGCCTCGTATAGTCTTCGAGTTTCTGAAATGAGTCGCTTGTTTCGTCACATATCCGAATGAATCAGCGTTGCCCTCGATGTGGAAAATGGTGGCATCCATGGGCGATGAAAGAGCGACGAGGCTCCAGTGGAATGACTGCTCTTCGCAAGGCTTATCGAGTGGACCAAGTGTATTCTGGAACACGCCAAAAATAATCTTGTTCGGTGGCATGACTGACAATGACCCATCAGAGCAAGTCCACGGGCAAAGAAGACGAGCCAGCCTACCAAGCAGTCCGGTTGTGGACATCTGGGGAAATTAGAGTGCTGTCGGCGATGATACTGGTCTCCTATATCGGAGAGGGATGAAAGATTACTTCTCTTAGATACGTTGAAAGGCCGTGCTTTTATACACTCGCAAATACAGACTGCTGGTTCTGGGCGAGGGCCATCTGATTCCGCGTGTGGAACAGGGCTCTTCTGTTCTGTCCGTTTTGGGCATATCTGCAACGAGGCATGGGCGTCCGCCGCCCCATTATCGCCCTGTTATGGTAGTACTCCTTGCCAGAGAAAGGAATACGCATTAGATAGCGGCATTTCCACCGAAGCAGACGATACGCGACGCCTGTACCAGCTCGTTTTGTTTACCCCCCTATAAAATTTTTGATGGGATGTTGCTTCCTATGCCTGGGTCATGATGTCAGGGAATATGCGAGAAATAGCTGCTCACAAGGTACAATGGACCATGATCTTACAACAAGCATGCAAGGTCCAGGCGTTCAAAATTCGCAGGTAAAGTGGTGGCGCCTCTGGTGCTTTGTTGCGATCAAGACCCGAGGTTGAAATGCATTCGGAGTGGCTGTCAGCTGGATGGTGCAAACTGACAACTCGAAAAGTCCCGCTTCTTTAGCGCTCCTGTGTGATTTCTTTCAGCATTTCCAATTCCGAAAAGTCGCTGGACATCCCTACCGATATTGACACCGCGGGCGTGAGTGTTCAGCAATTGAACGGGAGCAAGCGCTTGTTTGATAAACAGCAGCAGCATGTGTACTCGGGGATCAACATATCTGTTGCGGGAAGTCATAGCACGCCAGGAAGGAGGCGCTAGGGCATAGCGGACTTACAACGTCATGGAGTCGAGGCATATATCCTAACCGGCCAGTAACTACAGCACCATTAAGGCGGCATATTAATATGTCCGCACACTATGTACGAAGAACAATGATCTACCTTCACAGGTGACTGCATGAAACGTACAGATGTCCCTATAAATTGCGCCGCGACGTACCAGAAAGATCGGGTTTGGAGAGTTGCTGTATCCTCCATGGGAAGGTATATATGCATCAGCACGCTAAGACGTTTCTGTGGCTGGTGACAGCTACGATTGGCCACGTTACACGTAGATTGGAGACAGTTGCGCTCGATATTGGAACGACTCGGGTCGTTCCGTAGAAGAACGTTAGGGTCAATCGATGCGGTGGCTATGCAGTTCCTCTCAGTGGAAGCCAATCGGAACTTAAGGCGCTCCCATAACCGTTCCAGACAGTTGGTAGGAGAAATCTTGCTGAGCCGACGCGTAAATCCACTAAAGACAACTGCAGCGGCATTATATAGTCACTCTCTTAGACAGTTCCAGATCGACGTGCGTGTCGTCTTTCCCAGTACTTTTGGTATGACGTCTTATACATGCATGTGCCACCCTTCTCTCGCGGCGGAGAGTAGGCTTCAGCGAAAGAGCATCCTCCGGTTAGATCTTTCAGACATCGTTGTAGAAGGGCCTTTTACAATAAGTAAATACACGGATGAATTATTCTACGGAGCATCAAGATCAAACAACCCCTCATGAGTCCCCACATTCTGCCATAAGTACGACCGGGTCTTCGTACCCTACCTCAATCTGTCTGGAGTCTTCTCTAGACCAGCACGTTACATGGGCATCTCCTGGAACGCACCACTTTACAGACACAGACTGCAGGCCCGAACTCAGAGGCCTGGAGGAGCAAAACTCTTGTACGCAAGTATCGAGCGATGGCTTCCGCATCGTAATAATCTGGGACACGCCGGTCAGTTCTAATTTCCTCAGCCGCGGTAGAAGGGTGCTGCTTGGAGTGTCGTCAGTGGATAGTGTCAGCGCCTGCAAGAAGCCTTCGACATCGCCGTTGAATGGATCGCCCAAACGACTGCATATGATCGTAAGGTCCTCTAGGTGCTCCAGTTGCCGCAGAAAATCCGAGAAGATGTCGGAATCGGGCAATATCCCCCCGTCACACTTTATAAACAAGTCCTTGAGCATACTCCCGGCCTCAGGAAGGACTGAGCGCCATGTGGCAAGAAAACCCTCGCAACACTCATCCGCGTAGATAGCCAATGAAGTAAGACCAGGAGTATCCAGTTTTTCTACGACCATGTCGACAACGGAGTCATCGTTATAGTGCAGTGAGAGGCGTTCCAAGTGGTCCATCTTGACGGTTTCCTGGTACTCAGCCTCCTCTTCGTTGTCCGATCCATAGAATGCGAGGTCGCAGTGCCGAAGCGAAGAGCATTCGTGAAGGACGGCCAATATCTCGTAAGCCGATAGAACTCCCGATACACTGAGGGTGTGCAATCCGGCCCATTGGACCGAGCCAGAATGCAAGCGTCGGAGGTAGTCCAAATCAAGGTCGAGTATCCGGATGTGAGGAGAAAAAGCCAGGCCAAGGTCCTTCCCGTAGTCGCGATGCGTCCTCGGTCCATAGATGACAGTTAAGCGCGAAAGGATCGGGGCTTGCGGCGGCGTAAACCACTGTATCCGGGATTCTGGCACGCGCAGCTCGAGAGAGCGACATCGGTGCAGGTAGTCAGATATCACCGCCATCGTTGGAGACGTCGAAGCCCAAGCATAACAGCATGTCTCCGCCAAGCTGATGTCCAGAGGTCCGCTTCCAGAGCGACTCAGCCACAAGCGCATGAAAGCAGCCTTTGACTCAAATGCACCGGCGTTTCTGACGTATGCACTGAGTCTTCGCCACACTCTGGGAGTACTGAGCGCAGCCTGTCGCCAGTAGTGACATATCTGCATCAGGATGAGAGGGGCAGCCCTCCGGCCCACCCAACGATTTTCTTGAGACTCGGAAAACAGGATGAATATTTGTGCCAAAACCTCTGGTGGCACCATCTGCGCGTAGCATGCAAGAGTACCGCTAGATGTTTCCTGCGAGGGGGAGTGATGAAATCAGCGAGGACAGGACGCGAGGAGGCCATAGTACTGTCACATACCATTTGGTGAGGAGAAGAGGGGCACCTGTTTGGAAGGGTAAAGAAGGAGAGTACCCTGCGGGCTTTGTGTGTAGAATACTCACCTTTTATACGTGGAAGACTGTGGCGAGAGCGGCGCAGGCCACACGATGAAGCGAGCTGTGTAAGCATAATGCTTCCGTGCCACACATACAGAGCCAGGCAATCAAACGTGGTCATGCACTTTGCCACCTATTGCGTAGCCAGGGGCAAGCTTGACGACCGCTAACATCCTCATCGAGCGAGATATCTGTCGGTCATTACAGGGCAGCCCTTGATCTATTCCCGATTCGAAGTAGACGGTCCTGAGGATCATACCACTTAGGCTGATACCGAATGTACCAGTCCGTATTTTGTCAGCATGTATGCGACCGAGAATCGTAGGCAGTCGACGTCTCGACCCTGAGAAAGCCACAGTTGCCGTCGGGCAGTTGGCCACAAGCGCCGACGACGCGTGCAGTTCGAAATTCGCACGCGTGACGCAGCGCGCGCTGTCCTGCGCGTCTGGTGACATCCTCCTCGTCAAGCGCGTTCCCTCGGTTTCGCAATGCAGGTCGCTCAGAGAGCAGCGGGTCAGGCCCCTCCAGTCAAGATTTACAATGCTGTCTACTCCTCAGTACAGGTTAGTCCCAGTTTCGCAGTGGGATCGCGTTCTGATCTGACCCTCCCACGTCGCGTCGCGCGGCGCGCCCTGCAGGTTTACGAATGCATGGTCAGAGGCATTGCGGTCATGCGACGGCGGACAGACTCCTATGTCAATGCCACCCAGATACTGAAGGTGGCGGGTGTCGACAAAGGGCGTAGAACGAAAATCCTGGAGAAAGAGATATTGCCAGGTAAACACGAGATTGTTCAGGGTGGGTACGGTAAATACCAAGGGACATGGTAAGAGCTGCTCTGCTTGTTAAGTCTAGTTAGACCTTGATCCCTTCCGAATAGGATACCCTTGGACCGTGGCCGTGACATTGCAAGACAATATGGTGTTGCCCCTCTTCTAGCCCCGTTGTTCGACTTCCAGCCCGTGGTTAGCACCAATACTCTTCAGAACCCATTACAAACTGTCGCTCATCATACTGTGACACCCTCTCCGAGACCGTTATCTGCGGCTTCCAGTTTCCCTGGCATGCCCGCAGGAGGTTTCCAGCTGCCCACCAACCTGGCGCCGCCACCAATCATGCCCGGGTCGGCTCTGCGACTACTCAACCAGGGTAGAGCACAAGGCCTTTTTACTCCATCGACATCCTCGCTGCCCGCCTCTCGTATGGGCCTTTTCCAGTCACCTGGCGGCAGTTTACATCAAATCCCTGGATCACCGTTCTCTGGTGTGCAGTCTCCGACGCCACCACCTAGCCAACAATCACTAAAGAGGGCTCACTCTGAACTGGATGTCGGATCGTCCGCAGATGCTCCCTCTTACTTATCAGCACAGCCATCCCGATCAACGTTGGAGCCTTCGCCGGATATCCAGATGGCGGACACATCCCGACCGCAATCCTCGTCATCGCAACGCACTGAAAATGGACAATCACCGTCGAAACGGCCTCGTCAGGAGCCAACACCGCCAGGGTCTCAAGAGGCTCCAGTGCGCCCTCAGTCGCGCAATGGGGTCTTTGCGTCTCAGAGACCAGCCTCGCGAGCGTCAATTCAGTCATCTGTCAATGGCGTTGCTGGTCCCTCTAATTTGCCGGCCACAGGCCTTCTTACGAATGGCAAGGATGCGTCTGGGCCATTGAAGAAGGGGGCAGCACGATTTGCGACGAAGCCCTCTGTGGGGCGTAATATTGACCCAGCTGCGCCTCTCAGGGATGAGCGGCGGCTCACTATTGTCGCCGGCATATGCCAGTTCGATGAGCCCAGGCTTGTGCTGGACGCCCTGCACGACATCACGCCGGATAATCCGTCGCTTACTTTCGACCCAGACCTTGTCCTAGATGACCAAGGGCACACGGCACTCCACATGGCAGCGAGCATGGCCCGCCTGCACACCGTGGACGCACTCGTCAAAGCCGGTGCGGATGTGCACCGGGGGAACTACGGTGGCGAGACACCGCTCATGCGCGCATGCCTGGCTACTTACAATGCGGACATGCAGACCTTCCCAGCTCTCTTGGCTGCTCTGTCCGAGTCGATATTCACACTCGACTCGGCGCACAAGTCGGTGCTGCACCATATTGTCGCACTGGCGGGTGTCAAGGGCCGGACGATGGCGGCACGATATTACCTGGATCAGATATTTTTCTGGATTGTGCAGCAGTACCAGGGTGATTTTAGGTTGATCGTGGATTTGCAGGATGAGTATGGGGATACGGCCTTGAATATCGCGGCGAGGGTTGGCAACCGCAGTTTGGTACGGACGTTCTTGGATATTGGGGCGAATCGAGTGCTGCCCAATAAGCTTGGTTTGCGGCCAGCTGACTTTGGTGTCGAAGTGGAGGTATTTTGCTTACTCTTCGAACATCTATATGGCAACTCACGCATATCCGCAGGAACTAGGAGGTGCTACTCGGACGTCTGACATTCTCTCGTCATTACGCAGTGGACCCTCCTTACCTGTACAGAAGAGCGATAATATTATTCATGGTCGGTGTGTTCAGATTTAGTTCGCATACAATGTGCTTACATTTGCGTATCCAGATATGACCTCCATAATCCAAGGTCTGCGTGATGAGTTCTCTGGTGAAATCAAAGTCAAGACCGAACAATTGGAAGCGGCGAAGATCCACTTACAAGTGGCCACGCGCGAGCTGGCTGGAGGGCGTAAGCAAATCGGAGAGTGGAATAAAAAGCTGGGCGAGCTCGAGCAGCTCGGCCACCGGACGCGGAATCTGCAGAAGGCTCTCGGGGACGAGGACAAGTTTGACTATACTGGCCGAACAGACTTGCAGGGGCGGGATGCCCGGTCCACGGCTGGTCCTGCGTTCCAGTGGCGGGGGCATAATTCGACTATGGCTGCGCTAGGCGGCACTGTGGATCTATCGTTTAACTTGGATGCGGAGCCGACGATACCGATGTCGGATAGCTCTGTCAATTTGATACGGTTACGGAGGCTGAAGATGTGGCATGAGCGGATTGAGAAGCTCTTAGAAGAGAGGCTCAGTTCACTACGGGGTGCGAGCGCCGAGAAGGCCTTCCAGTGCAAGAAGATTGTTGCTCTTTGTACAGGAATACCCTTTGATAGGGTTGAAGTTGTAAGTCGATTATCCCCCATGTGTCGAGGCTCCGCTGACATATACACCTGTAGCTGCTTGACGACTTACTGGTGGCTGTTGAGAGTGAAGCACAAATTGTGGACATTGGACGTGTCTCGGGGTTCATGCAAAAGGTACTGATTCCATATTTCTGCTTAGGTTGCTTCCGAGCTGATGATCTCTCAGGTTCGGGACAATGTCATATGACCGCTACTCGCTCTGTTTCATATCTTCGCTGTGTCTTATTATCTATTTAGTCCGCACGTCAACTGTATTATTCACAGCATCATTCCCTAATGATATCCGTCTAGCTGAGAACATCCTCTGGTGCGAATAATTGGAAGTTACGGTTATATGTGCCCGAAACGAGGTACTTAGCATCGGCAGACAGGTCGACGGACATGACCTTGCTCGAGTCCGTTGGCAGGGTACGGAGTAACTGCCAGTCGTCCGCGCTCCAGAGTTTCACGAAGCCGTCGTAGCCTGCGCTGACGAGGTACGACCCAGAACGGTACCTCCATTCTTCTTCAGTCTTTGTGGCGTTATCGTCTGGGTCAGCAGGCTTAACGTCTGGGTCACTCATATCGACGTCGCCGATGGGGGCGTCCTTGCGTGCTGTCGGTAGGGGCACGTCGGTATTGCGGAAGAACCGCACGTCTGCGACGTTGGATGTGTGGGCAGGGATAGTGTAGAGGGCTCTTAATGATCGCATGTCCCATATGCGGATTGTGTCATCCCCGGCACCTGTTGCTACCTGATATCTAGCGCCCAGTAAGTCGACGGCTGGTATCTAAGAATGAGAACCTACCCGTTCGGCGAAAAGCATGCTGAAAGGATCGCTTGGACATGGCCGTCCAGTACCATGGCGGTTCTGCCAGTCCGTAAGTCCCATACACGGCCAATAGCGTCCAGACCCCTGCAAAGCATGCGTCAGAAGAATGTCCACCTGCATTCATCTAAACACCGACCCTGAAGCAACCAGAGCACCGTCATTTTGGAACTCCACTGTGTATACCTCCTTGGAATGACCTTCCTGAAGAAGTAGCTCTCGCTGTGTGGCAACGTCCCAAAGACGCCAGGTGGTATCGAAGGAGGCGGAGGCGACATAGTCGCCGCATGGATGGAATGCTACTCGACATACGCGGTCGGCGTGCCCCTTGAGTGTCGCCAGCGGAGTATCACTAATGAGAACACGGATGGTCAGAATACTCTGACCAGACTAGTAAGACGCCCTAGTACCTATTGAGTGACCAGAGATGAAGACTCATGTCTCCTGCCCCGCTAACCAGGTTGACGGCATCTTTGCTTTGCGTCAGAGTAGCTTGAGGATGCCAGGCGACCCCGCCCACTCGATCACTATGTCCTTATAGGCGCAGATCTATTCGTCAATCGTGGAAGGAGCTCCAAATGACCGGACGGATATGGCAGCGTACCTCGTAATGTCTTGATAGGCGTACATGAGGGTATATTCCACAGTTTTACGTTCCCGGACCAGCTACCTGTGGCCAGGATCTCGCTGTTAGGGGCGAAACGCACTTGTGCGATGGGGCGTTCATCTCCGATTTGGGAGCCGAGATTGGCGAAAGCCTGGTCGATACCGTAGTATCAATCTCCTCTTGAGATTCGTAATGTTAGATACGCACCTTCACTTCCGCGAAGATCTTCTTGCGCATATCAATGATCCTTCCGAGAGAGAGTTTGCTGTCTATGCGCTGCTGGGCGACCCGCTTTTGAGCTCTGCAACGGGCAAAGTGACGGAGACTAGTAAGCACCTATCTGTCGCATCCTATCGGTGACAAAATCCAACCTCGGCAGGGAATATTCTGCTAATCGTCTTCGGGCTTCGCGCAACTCGAGGGTGCCTGGCGTGTAGAACTCTTCTTGCTACAGGTGGATGCGGCGGGGTAAGAGCTGCTGTCATAGGTGCCGAAGTCGTGCGACGTACCTCTTCCTCCTCCTCATCTTCGGAAGGAGATTCCTCGTCCAGTTGCATGGCATCGTCGCCTTTGGCAGCTTGTATTTCGGACAGAACGTAAATGAGACGGTCACGTCGATCGGCCGCCTAAAACCACTGAGTGCCACGCAGAGAGCACATCGAACTATTCCATACCCGTTCGCCGAACAACGTTATAGGCTCTCCCAGCTCCCTCAGACGCGCCTTGACGCGATTATCATCTGTAGGCACGGCCATGCTCCGCGCCTTTTTCTTGCGTTCGAGCTCATCGAGGATAGCCTTGTTCTCGAGCCTAGCCCTCTCGGAACCCAGATAGTTATTGTCGTCGACGAGCGTATCGAGCGTTAATTCAGACATTTTGAAGAGCCGCGAATACGCAGCAGCGAGGTACCCGAAGGGGAGGAGGAATGAGGATATGGTTCGGTGAAAGGAGACGCGCTCGCTTAGCCGCAGCCACAAGGCTGCCTCCTCCATCATCCAACTCGAACTTGTTCTGTATCGGCCACTCTATCCACTGCGCGATACGATGTTCAACGCACCGAGGCCATCGCAGCCGTATAACGGTTCTTCATCTAACAATTTTGGTGTAGCTAGCTTCGTTGACGAGCCCCTGGCGGCATCGGCATATGACGGACTTGACCCTTGGAGTGCTGCACCGACGCCTTCTCCTCCTCCAGGTTATACAGTACCCACCGCACTTACAGCAGTTCTTGGTATGGAGTTCCTAATCAATTGCTGGATACTGTTAGTAACTCCTGTGCAGGGGATGCCACCATTCCTCCAATCTACCGCAAAGCCTTCAGTGCCGTTGATACTGCGAGCACCGGAGACTTGTCCGTTAACGCGCTTTCCCGTGTATTGAGCACTTCATCCCTTTCCGCATCCACTATCGACAGGGTAATATGATTCTTTGTATCCAAGGAGTCTGTGCTAAGCAAACTGTAGATCGTGAGCTTGGTCAGTTCACGTCCACGAGTATCTCCGTCGGAATTCTATGTAGCGCTTGCTCTTGCTGCACTGGCGCAGTCTGGTTCGGGTATGGAGCCATTATATGTGTTTCAAGAACTGTGACTAAAGCCCAGACAGACTTGAGCATCGAACGAGTGGCTGCCTTGGCACAACAGGATAGCCTTCCCGAGCCGAAACTCGAACTCAGCACCCTTACTGCCTCCCCCTCTGATTTCTTTCGAAATCGTAAGACCAGCAGTGGCTTTGGCCGTGGCAACATGAACGGTACTCCCAGCGGTTTCGCGCCTGATGACCCCTGGGGCGCTTCGCGGTTCACCAACGCTGGGCCTACGACCCCTGGATCTATCAGCGGCGCATTAGATGCTCCAAATGGAGCGCCATCTCTTCTAGCTGGGACCGGACTACCTAAAAATTGGTGGAAGAAGCAAGAAACTGTGAAGGTGGAAGTTATGGGCCAGAGAGGCTTCATCTTGAACAAGTACACGGTGTATGATGTCAAATCTGAAGTACGTGCAATAAGCATGACTCCTTATTGCCACCTGGAACTTACAAGCGACGCTTTAGCAACGCGATGCAACTGTACCTCGTCGTTACTCTGAATTCGTATTTCTATGGGATGTGCTAGTGCGGCGATACCCTTTTCGTTTATTGCCTGCACTACCACCTAAACGCATTGGACGTATGTCATTTCTACTATCTCACTTCCTTGTTATCTAATTGGCCTATGCAGCGGACGAAAATTTCATTGAGCAGAGAAGGTACGTATCGTCCATGAATACGCAACGCGTATACTCATGAAGCCTACAGGAGAGGACTGGCGCGATTCTTGAACTTCGTCATGTGCGTTCAGCGTCAGCAGAAACGCCGCGTCCATATTCACCCATCAATCGCTTCCCTCCTTATAGTAACCACCCTGTCATTAAGGATGATGGCCTTCTGACAATCTTTCTCACCGAGCCATCCTTTGAAACTTGGAGAAAGCAAGCATCAATCTCGCTTGACGAAGAGTCCGCCAGCAAGCGAGTGGATAAGGCCGAGGAAATGGCCATCCCTTCAGATCTAGATGAAAAGCTCAAGTGCGCTACTACACCTATCTCCCTAACAACAATTTCCTCGTATTCTGTAATCTGACGCCTTCACAGGAACGTCCGCGGCAAGATCAGCGCGTTAATCGAGCAATGGCAAAAGATATGCATTTTGACGGAGCGCGCTGTAAAGAGGCGCGAGTCAGCTGCGGTACGGACCCCTCTAGACCTGCGGCGTGCCATTCTCTCGGCTCATTTCGCATTGCCATTGCCATTACTGCCGCAATCCGGAACGTCCTTTGCTGCCGCACTGAATCCATCGTCGTCCGCTTCCATTATGTCCGCTACCACGCTTGACATGGATGGCCTCGGTGGTCAGTCGGATGTGGCCAGGTTGACAAACACGCTAAGGGCGCTGGTGGAGGTTAATGGGCAGTGTTGGAGAGGCGAGGAGTGTGAGCTTTGCGCTGGCATTAAGGCTGGTGTGATTACGGTGGCAGAGCATACACAGAGACATTCGGATCTGCTCGAAGAGCGTGTAGGTTCTCCCCCTGCATCTCACGTCGGGTCTCGAATTCTGACGTACTCCATCAGACACGGAGTTTGCTCTACGGCACTCTAGAGGCGCTAAAGGTATGTTAACTATCATTTATTCTAGTATGTGTCTCAATCTTCACTGTTACAGGGTCAAAGAGATCTCTACATCGCAATGCGAGATCTCTTCATTCGCCATGACCGCCTCTCGGGCGATAACGTGGACCGCCTGAAGAAACGCGTGGAGACAAATTCCACGAAGCTCGATGGACTGCGAGCGGCACAGAAGGAGGGGTCCCAGGAAGAGATCGACCGCATCGCGAATCTCGTCGAGCGGGATCAAGCTCAGATCACCAACTTGTTGAACAGACGTGTGTTTATCAGAGCATGGTAAGCGATACTCTCAGAATGCCTCTGAGCCTTGTTGACAAGAGCAAATAGCATGTGGCATGAGCTTCGCGTCATACTCCACAACAGAGAGAACACACTGCTCACGCAGACAGTTCGTTCCTTTGCCACTGAGGAGGCCGGGTATTCGGAGAACGTGGCGTCCAATTGGGCGTCTCTTGCTGAAGCAGTTGACAACATGCCATATGAATGAAGGAGGCGACATTAACTTTTATACCTTGCACCTTACGACTTTGACGACTTTAAATGTTATTGCTTGCTGATCTTGTGGACTCCAAAATTGTTGGCCATCATGAGATTATAGATGCGCCAGGAGGCAGTCGGCAGCGCGGACGGAGACATGCAAGGCACCGTCAAGGGGACGAAGGCGAGTCGCTGAGTGAGATACGGCGGTAGGTCACCCCGTCGACTTTCTCTGCCGGGCTAGAGCCAACGCTGAGGACGTCTTACCGAATTGGAGGTAAGGAATGGCTTAGACGAGGCGGCGGAGCACGGGTCGAGCTATATTGAGGCCTGGAGGCGGGACAAGTGAGACTGCAGGCTGAGAATATGTGGCCCACTTCCCATGACAATCATGGCACAACAAGAATTAATTGTTGAAACAACGATGTGGCGTTGTACCGAGATAACCCAAGTATCGAAATTTATCATGGAAGAAGATTAAGATGAGCTTGGGACCGTTCAGGCGGTTTGTAGCCTACAGGACGGTTATGATGATATTTACGTCTGAACTCAAGCGGGATCGCGCTCGAGAGGAAGTGGCTCTTTTTCTGAGAAGCTCGATTCAGCTTGCTAGACGGCGGGTTAGTACTCTTTACAACAGGCATATACAAGGGTAATGATGATCCATGAGAGGTTACCAATCGAGGAGCAGCACATCCATTTGATGGAATGAACCTGCAGCGCGCACCTCATGGGCCTATAGACGGTCGAGCATACCTATCAATTCACTCCGTCCGCGTCAGCGCCCAAACCATCATGCATCAGCGCCCAGCGCTGATGCATTAAGGTTTGCGTAGAGGATGTTGCCCATTAATTGTCTGTGTCACTCCAACGATGAGGGCGATTCTCTTAGATCTGGTCATCAAGCTTAGATATTAGGCCTGGACCCTGCTGCAGCATCCCGCTTCTAAGTACAGTCTGCCGACGGGTCAGCGACGGGAACGCGGGACAAGGGCCACGACCGTGGATCGCGGTCGGCCCTGCTGAGGGTGATAGCTATGTATAATTAAATTGAACGGCCCAGAATCCAATTTTGTAGCACGCGCACCATCGTAGGGCACAAAAAATATATGATACAACACACAAATACAGCGGAGGACAACGGAGCAGGATCCTCTGAGCACGCCCAATGACATGCAAACAAGACCTTGGCAACCGCCACCGACGTCGATACATGCAGCCAAGTAGAGCCAGTCACAAGCGTAGCCTCTTTCAAGTCCGCCATTCCCGATTCCAAGCCCAAGCCTTACGATAGGCATCAGCAGACGGAAGCAGATGTGCCAGCAGTAGGTGGCGGCGTACGGCGTCCCATCTCTTGGAGAACATCTTCGTACAACCCGCTTGGGGACACACTCGCTGTCTCGGGTTATGCTTGAGGGCGCAGAGCTCATGACGTCTCCGTTCATACTCCTTCTTGAAGATCTCGTGGCATCCTGGTAAGGTGCAGCGATAGATTCGGTGCTCTTTCGCCTTCGCCTTGCCCTTCTGCTTTCGAGACGGCTGCGATGGTGCAGAAGGCTCGCCGAGATAAGAAGAGCTCGAATTTCCGTAGTCGTCTTCGTCCTCGTCGATAACCTTGCTCTTCCCCTTAGAAGACTTCTTCGGTGTCGGGTAATACTCGTCTTCGCTGTCCGAAAGTAGATCTCTCGCATAAGGATGGCGAGGGATCGCTCGTCGCGCGGTACGACGGACGAACCCGGAGGACGATGACGACGCTTCCGGAAGAGCTTCCACATCAAATGGAGAAGGCAACGGAGATGCAGCCATTGCAAGATGATCACAGTCGTCTCTTTCCCGAACGTTTCTCGTCCTGGAGGCTCGCTTCCTCGTTGGCCCAGAAGTCGAGCCTGACTTCAACTGGCTGGACACGCGTGGCGAACGCCGGCATCCAGTGGTCGTGGGCGGCGACGACAACGAGCTCTCAGCAGAGAGATGCGAGAAGGATGACGTTGCGAGAGCAAGGGAACTTTGGAAATGACCTGCCGCAGTAGCACCTTCTGAAGTCGGTGTGGCGTCCATGAGAACGTCAGGCTCATCCTCGCTTAACTCCGTCATAGGGGAGTCAGGCGAGGTCCAAGAGCTCGAAATCTCTGGACTGGACGGACTATCCGACGAAGAGGGCGGATGGTCCTGGAGCGAAGGCGAGGATGCACTCTCTTTGTGATGCTGACCCGGACTCGGGAGGTGAAGTGGACGAGTACCCATGGAAGACGATTGGGAGGGGAGGCCAGATTGCTGACTCGCGCTGCCGGGCAATGCTTGTGGAGAGACAGGCTGCGATGAGACTGGAGAACCTGGGGTCGCGTAGATGCTAGGACCATACGGATCATCGCCGTACAAGGGTTCTTCGGGTAGATTAATAGCGCCGGGGAATAAATCCTCGAGCGTTCCCACTGGATCTGGTGCATTGAGGCATCCCCCGTCGAGGTCCGTGCATGGAGAGGCACTGAGCGATATAACATCGTAGCCGAACATAGCGGGAGATGAGCCAACAGATGATAGAGAGGATGAAGACCAGTCCGGGGTACTGGACTCCGACGACAGCATAGGCGACGAAGGGTCGTCTTGCATCCGGTCTATACGTTCCACGTGCTAGCGGGGAAAGCGTCAGACGGTCGTCGTGGAGCAGAAATATATGTACGCACGGGTTGGTAAAGGGCATCATCGATGGTGGCCAGGGAGTCTTGGCCATATAACGAAGAGAAGGAATCTGTGCAAGTCGGCATCCAGACGTCTTCTGGACTGCCAAAGAGCAAAGAACTCTTCCGGAACGCAGGGACAGGTGGCTTATTGTCCATAGGCGATCTCAGGACTGGCCCATTGGAGCTGTAGTAGCGACTAAGCTCATACGTTCTGGGTAATATGGACGATGGCGCTCACCTCCCATAGTAGACATTGTGGTAGTCCCGGTAGGGACCGGACGCGGAGGAGGAATAGTTGTTCGCCGAAGGATACATTGTGCGGGTAATGTGGGGGTGTGGTGATGGATTATGTGCAAGCCTGCAGGGTATCTTATATAGGTCGTGTACAGCAATGCCGCCCTTGTTCCCAGGCGAAGTTACCGATAATGTCCTTTGTGAGGATCTGTGGGCGTCCTCTGATCGAGCCAAACATCACGATACGGCCCATGCAGCGGTTAAAAGTTTGTGAGTACACTCTTCACAGCAACAAAAGGTAAGGAAGCACTGCACGCTGTTACGGAATTTAGCGGACGGCGGAGGTGTACCGAACACCAACGTTGTATCCGGCCAATGGACACACAATGTTACACATATCAGTGACCCTCGGCTAACAGCGTAGATAACGGGCGCTAACCTTGATTAAACGACCCGTGCGCGCCTGCGACCCTGCAGATGGTCATTGCATCGATATCATGATCCTGTACGGCCTGGACTTTCGCATAATGACGATCGCAAGGGTTAGACTTCATTAGAGGCTCTCGAGTAGCAAGGGCACCATGTGCTGGTGGTCGGGCCGTGCAATAGCGCCCAGAAGAGATCAGACTTCCCATTGAAACAAAAGATGTATCGGGGGGAAGCTCATACGCCGACTCCCTAGAACGCCATCGATGCATCGTAAGAAGTCGCGTGCAGTACAGCAAGCGCCCAGGGTGCAGGGCTAACGGCGACCAGGGTAGGCCAACGGAGCATCTTGTTCGGTCGGCGGTGAGGCGTCATTCAGGCCTACGCACTTGAATGCTATACCATATTTGCGGAGATGCCTCGTCCAGGGCGGTGCGGTACTATTTTCGATAGAAAACGAAGCAATGTAATAAGCTCCGGCCGAAGACGAAGTCGTTGCTCTGGAGCTGTGTGGTCTCGCTGCTTGCCAAGTTCGACGCCGATATGAGTCTCTGGAGATATCTGGAGGGTACTGCAAAAAGAAAATCCAGAGGAGCTCCCGAGGTCGCCCTGAAGAGATCTTCACAAAGTGAGCAAGCCGTATCATTGCTGCCGCAAAGTCCACTCCTCTATGCTCGCTATCTCAGCAGCTGATGTCCCTCCACAGCAAGGTCAGTACGAGCTTCTATGTTCTCAAGCGAGGATGAGGTAGCAATTATTTCGTGCAGGTTGAATTCGCGAGAGGTGGCACAGTATCGATATGACCATTATTATTTCCCACGGACACGGCGATAGCCGCACTCGACGTTGGTGTTCAAAATAATTATTCGTTCAACGTCGACCTGCTTTCTCCGCTTCGAACTTCCCTCTCTGTGGGCCTCGTGGTCAGCTATGCTTGCTGCTGAGCTCAGGCCGCCCGCAGTCGTCACGCTTACCATTCGGAGCATTGGAGGTGCCGCGTTAGACGCCCATAACGCGGTCATGTCAAATTCAGGATTCATCGACATCCTTGCAAGCCGACGCGCGTCTATCATGCCCAACATTACATGCGCACATTGGTGTTTTCTCGTCGCTTACGCTGGTGCCTGCCTTGTGTTTTCTTTGATACTATGATAGCGCCTTGCATCCTCAGGCCTCAGCGCTCGACCTCCCTCATCTCGGATGCCCTCCAGTACTTTCCTCACGCAGGCTTCACCACCTGAGAACCGCCGGACTCACCCTGATGGTGGATCCTATAGCCCCACCAACCCTATCAGCCCTCTCAGGTGGATGCGTTTTTCCATAAGCGACCCACAGCCTTCCAGCGAGAAGCCTAGAAGCGGAACATCATGCATCATGGACTGCATCCCTCTCTTCACACACAGAAGTAAAGATTAGGTGACTTTTAACTTTCCCGTCGCGGGAAGGTCCCTGGATATAGACGCCCAGAGACGTCGTCGCGATTGGAGCCAAGTGGAAGCCCTTTCACGCCATGGAGTGGAGACTGACGAGCGCAGGATCTTGCATGCAAAAACTTTGAGCCTTTCTCTTTCTGAGTAATTATGCAGTGTCCGCCTCGAGGACGATCCGCTCAATCAATTATCCTCCGGCGTCTATGGCGACTCTCACAGTGCTTGCCGGACCGGGACAATCACAAGAGACCGACCGGCGGACAGATAAATGATAACGTGGTGGCTATGTTCCCGTAGGTCCCCGGCGCTGTGGATCTACGGAACGACGGTGGCGCCACATGGTGCTGGTGCCTTGGTCGGGATGGCGGCGGCAGAGAACAAGGCGTCGGCTGACGCTTAACGTGGGCGCCCTCATAAGACAAGCGGTGCAAGCTCACTTCAGTCTGGACCCTCGAATTTTGGCTTCTATCTTCTGATGCCGCCTCCCATTGCCGCCTCCCAATCAATGGGCGGCATGCCGAATTTGAGAGAGAAAGTAACTTGTCTACACATGGACCTACAAATCCGCCGTCGCGTGCTGGGCCTTTAGCCTCTGTCATCCGTGGAAGGCTAGTGGCTTGCCGTTCGCCGCCCTCGGTTTCCAAGCCCATTCATTCTTTCATTGGTACCATCGATGATAGCTGACAACACAATCGGTGGCTGCCGTCTATCCCTTTCTGTGCCGTCGTCTGCTGACAGCTACTTTCCCCTGCGACCATTTGGCCGGTGCTCCGATGGGCATCTCGTTTCAAGGAGCGAAAAACGCCATTGTGCCCGAGCAAACTCGTACCCCAAGATAGAACTAGAAGGCGTTTGCTATTGTTTACTTTGGGTTTCGGATCGGTGCTAACCACCAGGATCTCCTATCTCAGAATGGATGCGATTATAAGCGCTAGATCTGTTGGACGTTTCTTATGCTCCTTAGCAGCACGCTCGTGGCAACGAGCGCGGAGTCGGGGCCCTCGGTCATTTCAATGACAAGGCTTTGGTGTTGAGAACGTTTGTGAGATATCTCCCGATTATTTGGCTCGTGTAAGGCTAGCGTCAACCACCGTCTACTCATCCAACGCTTGTTGAGCCAGACACATTCAGGGAGCCAAGTTATCGCAAGGTTGTCGACTGTAAGGAGCCGGACATGCATACTTGGAGAGCTAATCTCAGAATTTGTGATGTTCTGGTCTAGCAGTCGGACTACAACGTCGCGTAGAAGTTCTAGTTGAATTACGGTCTACGAGGATCCCATGTAAACAGAAATAGTAGTATAGAGGAAAGCCACAGACATTACCAGCAGGATACTAGTACAAGCAACCAAGAGAGTCAGGCGTAGATACAGTAATGGTACGTTCTATGGCTACACAATGATAGATCGAAATAAATCCAAGCACAAGATCCAGAGCGTCCAGTAAGAACGGAATGGGTCACTTGCGCTTCAGGCGCTTGCTGCTCCTTCCGCCCTCCTCCTCCTCCATTTCCTTCCGTTTCATACGAGGCTTCGTGTTCGCTCGCTCCTTCGCATCCTTCTTTTCCTCTTGGCTCACCATCGCTTGTGCCAGTACCTGAGAGGAAGTGAGGCACACCCTCGGATTGTCCCAATGGCGCTTCAGAGCGTCTCCCCGAGACAGTTCCTTGCCGCAATATTCGCATGATAACTTGTTGCTCTTGACGGATATGCCTGCTGCGACAGCATTCCTGATGTGCCCTTCGGAGGCGTTGTGACGCTTCAAATCATATGCGCGAGTGATATTTACGTCGCATACATAGCAGTGGTACGCAGCCTTGCTCCCTGCCTTCCTTCGGCTTCCACGAGAAGCAGGAGGCAGTGAAAGCGTAGAGCGTCCTCGCCCGAACTTCGTCGTCTTCGCTTTTGCTCTGGAACCGACGTAATCATCATCTGACGATTCTTCATAGTCGGTCCCGTACGCGTCACTGGAAGACGCGTCCTCTTCCTCGTCTGGTTCGGAGGACAATGGCATAGGAGAAGGCGATGATGGACAAGCCTCCTCCGCCATGAAGCGCACAGGTACTTTCTGAGACTGCTGTCCACCGCTCACTCCGCGCTTGGACCTTCGCAGAGGCTGTGTACGGGACGCTGAGTGCCCTTCGTCTGCATACGAGCAAAAATCTGTCTGATGGCGTACGAATCCCGGAATAGATGATTGGCTATCTGGTCCATGGCTGAACAGGTCTGACGGTAAGCCCGTCACCGGAAGCATCGGAGAGGATAGCGGACTTGAGGCCAGAGATGACAAGGCGCTTAGCGGAGAGGCCTCGCGAGATATGCCTGGGGAATGGGGGGACGGAGGACCATCGCATGGGGATCGCAGAGGAGCATACGAGGGAGTAGGCGATAGAGGGGGAGGAGACGGAGGCGCGACCACCGTGAACGTAAAGGGGGAAGGACACGACAGCACATCTGCGAATGAACTCCTCAGGCTGGTCGATGGTGGGCATGGATGTGACACGGGCATAGGTGATAGTCGAGATTCAGAGCCGACAGGGGATACGCCGTACGATGGTTGGGTGCAGCAGAGGGGGCGGACCGGACTTTCGTATGAGGGAAGCGGGGTAATCGGGGAGAGAGATGCCAAAGAGTCGGCTTCCATGTCGGAGCAATCTTGCAGGAATGCAGCGACTCCATAATCTTCATCATAATTTATCGTGCTGTGATACTCGATGACATCCTCCAAGTCTGAATGCGTTGCTGAAGAGCTTATCTCCAAATCATCGTCGAGTAGAAGAGGAGAGTTTAAGGACGAGAGCGTTGCCTCCATAGCCTCAGGAGAAGGGGTATAGGAAGAGAAAGGTGAAACTCTGTGGTCGGCTGATATGCTATGGTAGATATTCTACCGCGCACGTCAGTTATTCCAAAGCATTGTTGCGAACAAGGACAGCAGTACTTACGGGCCTGTGGATCGGGAAATTGAGGGGCATGGATACATCTTCTGAAGTTGAAGACGCCTCCGCTGCCGGGACGCAGCCGTCCTGGATGTCAAAAAGTATTGATGACCGTCGTCGGGAAGACACCGCCGGATCGGAACATGGGTTCCAGGTGGCAGGATCAGCATAGAAAGCTCCTTCAAGGTCATGTTCTCCATCCCTGGTCATTCAGCATAAGTATGCACTGGTTTAGCACAAGCAACTGAACGACTTACTGAGCGCACGCGACGTCGTAGTCAAACCATCCTCCAAGAGGATCCGGTTTTGTACGGGGAGCCTGTACTTCGATATTGAGCGGCAGAGACATAATGCAACAAATATGGGGCAAGGTGCAGAGTTAGGACGTGCAGAGATGAACATGGCCATTTAAAGATCGGGAGCGAAGGCAAGCTTTTGTTCTCAACAGAGTTCCGTCGATATGGACTTGCGAGGTTCTTTGGACCCACAAAGCGCTAAAAGCGGTCTGGGAGATTACACAGCCCAGCCGACATGATGTTTCGGGATTGAACATCGTCAGGCGCTTCAACAAAGAGAATAAGGAGATCTGTTGTTTGCGCCGTCTTCGCACCCTCCCATCTCAGTCTGACATATCAAACCCAGACTACGCGACATGTTTACACCCAATCACAGAGTGGCGCCGGCCTAACAGGCAGATATATCAGTGGTTGTAACTTGCGGAGGCAAAGAAGGTCACCCACCTTGACTAATACCCCATTTCCTATCCCATGTCGCGCTCAAGCTCGTGTTAATGAACGCGAATCTTAGTCCAGCCTCGACCTCAGCGAAGTGCGAATTTGGGGCAACACATGGCTACACATCCCCGGGCGCTAAACCTTTATCTCATAAAGGGACTCGACGTGCGGTCAGAACAAGAAGGCGGATTAGCGCTCAGGACAAGAGTTACCGTCGACAGTTCACCGAATTCTCGCAAGAGGAGGCGCCTATCGATGTATCATGAGAACCACACGCTTATTGGCGTCTATTGGCATGCGAAACAAATAAGCGCCGGTTACGAGGCTCCTTACGGCGGTCTAAAACCTGCGACCGTCGCACCACCTCGCGCAGCCGGAGGGGAAAGGATGACCGATCGGAACCCAATTGCGAGCGCTATCTCGCATTTTCTCCTCGGAACTATCTTGCACGTATGGTGAAAGACCCTAAGGAGGGTAACACCAGGTCCGTCGGTGAGTATAATTACTCTGGCCTCGTCACCGGCGTGTCAGGGACGTTGCTTGATAAAATATACGCGATACAAGGGATATGATCGAGTCTCCGGCAGCAGCGAGGACAGAGACGGAGTCGGATTCAAGTGTAGCCTTCAAGCCTCCGGGCGTGAAATCGAGTACTGAATAGTGTACATTGCCACAGACGGTGCAGCTCGCAACGCCTCGTGCACTAGACTAGTACTCCGGTAGATATGCAGCAAAAAGCATCAAAGTTGCGCCAAAGGGAGCGAGTTTTACTTGCAGTTATGGAGAACGAAGCGTCCGCAATGCCGAGAATGCGTGGGAACGTGCTCTGTATTGTCGAATCGTTCGCGCGTTCAAACGTTCAAGCTGCGCTCAACGCCGCTCTCGTAGCCTCAGTGTCAGGCTGACCATTTCAGTGGTTAAGCTAGACTCTCAGAGAAGCAGCTGCCCGCTATGGCTCACCAATGTCTTTGCTTTCCTCTGAGCCAGGATATCTCTCATCTCGTATGTCTCTAGATCACCGACAATGGCACACGGCCGTCTGGCTAGCTCTCACTGAAAGCTGCTCACCTAGCTTGAAGCATACACTTGTCTAACTGCAAAAAGAGTCAGGGAAGATACAGACGGTTCGGTGGACGTTGCTTCTGTGGGCTGCCTCACCTTCGGGTCGCCCCTGCTCTCAGAGGGCGGTCAGACTAGACGTCGATCTTCCCCCACCGCCTCAATCATCGGTAAACTAATACGAGCGTCTGGTGATTCTTGAGACACCGGAAACGATCAGAAACACGTCAGCTTCCTCTCATGATTGTGTGGCTGTGCTGGGTGACTCCGCATCTCGCACCTGGACCTACAAAAAGCCTCATGTTCGACATGCACATGTTGGATTATGTACGTGAACTCACGCACGCACCACCCCTGCTTCACGTGCTCTGGCATGTCCGATTGACCAGGCTATTGCCACTCTGTTCTCCCTCGAATGTCCAACCCTCGGACCACGGAAAGCTCCTCACATTCAATGTTCACGACCATTGTCCATCCCATGAAGGCACGTTCCGCATGCTATGGCCCATTCCCACATGGTTTCTTTATCGAGAGCTCTGCATACCATGAATGAATCCGCGTGTGAGGTTCCCAGACTGCATCGTCGGAGCTGAGGGCATTACTAAAACATCCACCTAGGCGCCTATACGAACCGGATTCATCACGGCCACACATGTGCGCGCGTGGTTTCATGGATCTTTTGGCATGATCAGAATGCTATGCCGATGTCGATACCCAGGCCAATATCTGCAGGCTTCCCCTCGTACGTCAGCCGTACCGATAAACGTTTGCATTATTGGCGGACTCTCGAGATTGGTTCTTTGTCCCGTCCTCAGCGCCTGCACCTTGTACCCACGGAATCATCCTGGGCGTGGAAGCATGCCATTCGCTGCCTCCTAAGGCGTATTCTCCTCTACTGCTTGGTCTCTCATCTGTCCGCTCTCATTCACAGAATCTGCCTTTTGCGATGCGGTGACCCTCCGGAAGTTGACAGTGTACCGCTATCCGGGGGGGCCTGTCGTCAATGGCCCATCCGCGTGTATACAGCAACCTTTGCGCCGCCGCTCGGATCCCGTTCACCTCGACCCCTTTCTTGCGAGCAACGGTTCGACCATCAGATCCATCCTCTCTGGCGCCAATGTTGTCGCGAAATCTGGAACGGGCGGTATCGAGCTGTCAGCTGCTATTCCAAATCTCTCTAACGCCCTTTGTCACGTCGAGTTGCACTTCCCGAAACTGGTCCATACGATGAGGGCACGGACGCATCAGCCTCGCCTCCCAAATTCAGCTCTAAACGCCGGGCGGTAACTATCAATCAGATCCACCTTCGTCGGCGTTCCCATCCTCGTTGTATAAAAGTCACAGATCGGACCCACCGACGAATGTCGGCATCATCTCGGACGTCCGGTGTCCATAATAAGGATGTCTCTCGTGTGAGTCCCAGCGTCGGCTTTATTCTGGTGCGCAGCTATCCCTGGATGAGCGTGCTACGGTAAATCTTCGCACCCGTTCAGCTTAGGCGGTCGGAGCTCCCTCTATTCCTCAGCATCCCCTCCTTGGCTCATGCCGGATATCCCGGTTTGAAAGCGTCGAGTGGCTCTTAGCCTCCATGGAGAGCTGTCCAGGTTGTGTCTCGTATCGTTTTCCCAGCCATACATGGTGATCCAGTGCTCCATGTGATACTTACAACCATGTCTCCGTGACAAGCGCACTCCCACTGGTCCAATCTGTCATCTATTATCCGTATCTATGCATGACAAGAGAAACGTAATCGGGAATCGTCATTACAGATGTACAAGAGTCCAATAAGCATTATGCGATAATATTACACTGCGACCAAAAATAGGAGCGATGCCAGTCCATGCATGAGTGAGGGGGAGGGGAGAGGGGAGTATGTACTATGGATGGATGGATTCGGGCAAGTGGAACTGAAGAGCCACGCCTGTGAAGTCGGAGGAGTGCCTGCCAAGCAACCTAGAAATTATGAAAGGACCCGTTCGCCCCAGACGAGACGGTGCCGGTGCGCCCTGTACGCGCCCTTGAGCGCGATCCATGCGACCCAGGCGAACGTGACGAAGAACAGGGCGAACAGCAGGCGCATGAGCGCCTTCCAGCGCCAGGAGACGGGCGCGGAGGAGGTGAAGATGATCTTACGCCAGCGGTCGTACCAGTCGAGGTTCAGCCATTCGAGGTCGGCGACGAGGAGCTGCGCCTGGATTGGGAGAGACTGTCAGAGTTGGCGTCGGGCATGGGAAGCGGGGTGCTGACCTTTTTCCGGCCCGAGTCGTAGACCTGGCGGATCTGCTTTACGTGCTGGCGTGTCTTGGGTAGGCCGTCCAGGAGTTCTGCGAGGATATCTTCGGATTCTGTGAGCTGGTCCTCCATCCGAGGAACGTAACGAGTCTCTGCGTGCTTGGCTCTTTCGGAATTTCGCTAGAGCAGGAAGTCAGCTAGTTAGTTCACGGGGAACGCAGTCAAGGGTCGAGCGCCACTGCCGAGTAAGCTGCTGGACCGCCTAGGCGGACAGCTACACTCCGAAGAACACGAGAATCTGCCGCTCTTGACTCTTATGGATTAAATATGGGGAAAACTCACTTTCAATATTGTTAAAGCTTCTTGGAGTAGTCCCTCAACTGCTCTATAATTACTAAAATTCTCCGAAAGCTTGGACTGGATGTAAGGGTCATTGTCAGCCGCAAAGCAAGGAGCCAAACGAGATCCGCACCTCGAACTCCTTTAACTGCCGTTCATAGCCAACAGATCGACTTAGGGTCCTATCGACTACTGCATCAAAGCTCCTGTGTTGCTGGTCAGCAATGGGGGCCAGATAGTCCGCTTACGCCTACCTGGCAGAAACGCTCGTACCCCTAGGATAGTAGTAAGCGCGGTCGGGGCTGTACTGGGACGCCATGGAGAGCAGGAAGACTGGCGAGGATGACAGGGGGAAGGGAAGGGAGAGGACTGGCGTGGTTTCAAGCGATGGTAGGAAACGGAGCTGGAGGAGAAATGAAGGAATGCAAGCACAGGTTAAGCGGATTGTCGTATGTACGTAAATAGCGCGCCTCGAGGTCAGGGCTGCACCGCTTTCTCGCGTGGGACTCGATCAGCCATGTGTTTAATTGTGGCAGGGTTCGGTACGCGACCTCGGAACTAAATCATAGACAACAGAGAATAAAAGATAGAGAACAGTCTTAACATTGAGGTAGGTAATAATTTTGGATTTGAGAAAGACAGCGAATGTGGATAGTCTGATCTGTGGGGTTAGAGCGTGGATCGGGTAGGAGCTTTGCCATATTCAGAGGCAAAGTACTTATGACGGGGTATTTTGCCGCATGAGACTAGTTATTGACTTCGATATCAAGTCTCGTTGAGACTAGTGAAGAACCTCAAGTCTTCATATCTGCATCATTCCAGTAGCGCGACCTTAGCGAATGTATCGAAGTGATCTAGTTCGTGCGGGCGGCCGAAGGAGCCGCTGCGATGACTTCATACAGCGGGGCTTGCAAGAACCACACTTCAGAAACCACATCAGCCTCCACCAAAAGCAACCATGGCGCCAACGAGAGCCCAGCTACAGAAGGCTGCGGAAGCCCTTTGCGACGATTTTTCGCAGAAGAAGGACCTCGGAACACTCCTCTCCCATTTTAGCACAAGCCACCAGGTCACCGCGGTCGAGCATGGCGAACAATGTCTAGCTCCCTTCCTCGGAAGACCCTTCACGGGTTTGAAGAACGTCGAGCAGTACTTTGGGCTCCTCCAGGAGCACCTGACATACGAGAACATGAAGTTCTCCGAATGGGTAGTGGATACAGAGGTGATGAAGGTGTCCGTCAAGGGGAACGCAGATTTCACATGGACGAGCACAAAGGAGATGTGGAAGGAGACATTCACGTATACGCTGGACTTTGACGAAGATTTGAAGGTGACGGACTATCAGGTATGGGCGGACTCGGGGGCTGCGTATCTCGCGAGGAAGGGTAAACTTAATGAGCTGCGCAAGGTTGGTACAGCGTGTAGCTCCGCCAGTTCGATAGCTAAACAGATCCGTATTCAGGAGGAACCGAGCGGCAGTCCCGCATGACTCTAACAGATATGATATGATACTAATAATGTAGGATTACGCGCCTTCCTTTGGTTGTAGCTCCGTCGGGAGCAAGCTTGATTGAATGAAGTCCTTCAACTATAGGAGGCAGAGGCAGAGTTGTCAGGACGTGGATGTGGCAAGCTCAAGTTTCGTGTCTTGTTTGTCCCTGTTTCGCCGATGTAGGCGAGGATGTGGCTTTCTGTCTTACTTGTCGTCGCGACATTATCAGCCTGTTTTTACCAGTCACTCTTTCTGCCCTATCCTTTCGAAAAGCTTTTCACTCTCTCTCCGCTACGGAATACCTGGCGTACGCAATAGGATAGCCTGTTCAAGCCCGGCCTGCATTCCAACTTCCGCTCTCGTTTGCTTTGGCCCGCGACCGAACGACCTGGTTTACTGCTGGTTCATGCATTTCCCCAGACCGGTAAGGAGTGCTAGGCCACAGTTCCGCCACCCTGTGGCGAGGTTGTACTGCATGGTTATATATACCCTGGCTGGACCCACGGAACCAAGGAACTCGGGTCCGGGACCACCGACTTCCCCTTTAGATGCCCGACCTACAGTTGCGTAATGCCAGACACATATTCTTTTCTGCTCACCGTCAAGTCCAGCCGTCTGCGTAGAATCTCCCTTCACGTCAGCGTAGGACGGATCGCAGTCGCAGAAGTACCTCAGCTACGCCTCCTCTTACAGACTGGTATGCGCTACGGGCAGTTCGGACATATATTCATTCCGCATAGCCTCACTAGTCGCCGTCCTACTCTGCGTAAAATCTCATGGCTGTGTCTGCCCTGTCGAGACGAGTGCAGTTCACTGCATTCCCTGGACCCTGCAGAGCTTTTCGCCCCGGTATAAATTGGCCCCTTATGGCGTCCATATAATCCCCTACCAGTTTCCTTCCTACCACCATTTCCAAAGCTCTAGTTCCGCCTTTGAATGGCATACGGCAGCGTAACCTCTGATTTGGCGTGTTGCAGACTGAGTGCTTCTTTACAGTGCGCTACAAGGTTCATTTGTGTTACCAAACCCAGTTGAACGTTTTCCCGTTCTACTCTAGCCCTTGTTGTTGGTCACCGGATCCATTCTGGACACAATTAGAAGCTTCCTTGGCTCGGGATGAAGAGTTCTTGGCGCGCCTACCATCTATATCGGAGCCTCAGCAGTCCCCTTGGCTTATCGATGAACCCTCTCATGCTCAAGCTCAAGAGCTGGTACCATTCTGGGGAACGCTCAACAACTTCAATCCCGACGAGTCCAGCAACGGAGACCAGGGCGGCCACCTATCTCCAACTTCGCCTACCTTATTATCCCCGGAAACCTCCAAGGACAACTCCCAGGCTGACCTCTTGCCCGTGCAGGCTGTCTCGTACCCGGACCAAGACTCCATACATTTGCATGGCTCCTTTGGCGCCGACCAGGAACACTCTGAAGATTCTCGCCTCTTCTTCCCTTCGTCTTCCGCTGGATGGGCTGCGCCGATCACCGACCAACAATACAAGTCGCTCGTGTCTTCTGACGCCACGCGCTTGGAGCCAACTTATGCGGCGCTTACTCTCGCATCGGACACGGACATCGACACCTGGGCTGGCTATACTTCTGTACACCAAGAGTACGAGGAACGTCCAACATACAATGCAATATCCACAGCCGAACTACCGGAGCACGCTGCTCTCGCCCCATCCTACCTAGCGCCACACGAGCAGACGGCGTCGAGTTTCTTTCCGGCCGCCACCGATCAGACAGCGCAAGATGCTAGTTTTGGACCCTTGGATCAATGGACGTCTCCCGGGAATCCTGATTTGCCTGCTGGCCCCTTGCGACGGTCTGGTCCTCCCCATCAAGTAGACGCCAGGTTTGATGATGTTGCCGGTAATCTTTCATCAAGAATGCCCAGGGTCCAATCGTCCTCACCAATGCCTCTAGCTGTTGCCACCTCTATCTCCACGTCTTCCAATCCGCAAATGCCCACTAGCCAGGCTGTCGATATTGCGGTTGCGGGTGCCCCATTAGAACATGGCCTTGAAGTTCCGAACCAGGCTGTGTTGAGACCGGCGCAGAAGCGGAAGAGAACTTCAGACGATCACCTTTTGGGCGCTGGGTCGGCAGCAGATGCGCTTACGAGTCTTCCAATGCTTCCCGAGGATCCTCACAATACCCAAATGCCTATGGATCAGCTCGCTGGACCGTCCGCTGGTGATCTGAACTCTGTCGACACACCGCCGTCCAAGAAGCAGCGAGCCAACAGGGCAGATACCCACCGAAGCCAGACCGCTGACCAAGCTACGGAATCGGAAGAAGGAACCGAGACTCTGAACGACGGTGGCGCTTCGGAACACCAGAAGAAAGAAAAAATCCCTGTACCATGCGATCTCTGTTTCCGGATATTCACTGGGAGCTACGAGATGAAGAGACACAGAGCGAACCACTGCAAGAAGAACCCGAACATCCGAAAGGGTTTTACTTGCACCTACTGCGGCCAGCACTTGTCGAGGAAAGATAGAGACCAGATCGCACGGCATAGGATCACGAAGAAGTGTCTCGAGCATGCAGAGCGGCATGCAGAGCGCTGACCATTGTGGGGTCGCTTTCGAGGTTCCCCCTTCATACTCTACGGCAGCACTAGTTACGATACTTACCCGAACATTTGTCACATTGCTTTGTCGTTGTTGCTCTTTGCTTTGTCGCTATTGTTTGCTATCGTTTATAACATCTTGGGCAATAGTTTATAATCGCTAGGGAATTCAAGCAGTGGGATGCTGCAGGACAAGTTATGAGCATTAACTATAGTTAAATTGAAAGTATTGTAGCATGTTTTCATGTCACAAAGTCCAGTAGGTCCATCCCTATGGCAGGAGGTGTACCTGTGATAGGCACTATGAGTGGCATGCATCATATTGAAGCCTGGGGATATCCCAGGCATTCTGGGATGGTCAAGCAAAAATTCTATATAAACAATAATGCTATATAAAGTGCTACATCATTTGAATACTACTCCATTATGCATGCATGAGTAGCAGGAGGGGTACCAGACAGAGGTGATATCTGGGGATGTAGTGGATATGATCCTCATGGGTACTAAGTAAACTTATAGAGATATACTTGGATAGCTTTAATACCAGATATAAGTGCCGTAGGATGTCTCTGAGGGATACAAATTTCGATGCACTGTTCCTGCAGGTGGAGGATAAAGATAGATTTATTCCGAGAGATATAGGACACCTGGAGCAATATTGGGTTGCAATTTTATACAAACCTATACTATCAGTCTACTCAAATATCCTCCGATTTATTGGGCATTTGTTCGATTTTCTAGGAGCCATTCTACTACCATTTTCCATATCCATATGTTTTTCCCACAGCCCCATACCGGGTTACGCCGGCATACCAGCCGCACGATATAGTCGCGATACCCTTGCTGCTTCACCGGCGATATCGTCGTGATATAGGCCTTATATTGGAATGACTCAAGAGGACTGGATCTGAGTATGTACTGACTAGAAATAAGCCATGGGACCCATAATGTAATTCTTAGAGAGGAGGACAACACCCGGATACACTCCGGATGCATTCAGCGAGGTCCGACGGATACGCAGGAAGCTCCGCTCAAATTAGGAAAATCTATTTTGGTCACTATAGGCCAGCATCGCGTCCGATAGGGCCTGTCGGGCCATATCTGACCTGCACACTAAAGGGCCCAACGGGTCATGACGTAGTCGAATCCCTCCTGCCTAAGGTGGGAATTCAAGTACGAAGGCAAGGCGCCGTAAGTGCAGAGGCCGAAATGCGCCACCGCCACCACAGTCAAAGAATGCCAAATATTGTTGTGGCTCGGAGGTGAATTCTCCAATTCTCCGGGAAATACCCGCTCGTCCCGTGCAATCAGTTGTCCCTCTTGCCCAGCTGGCCGCAGTAATAACAAATCCTATGTCATCTGATAACTAGCTGCATAAAACACTAGCTCCTGGACACGATAGAATGGAACCGTTATCTGAGAGCCCAAGCTCCCCATGCCGGTTTCCGAAGCGGTGAATACCAGAGGAATCCGGTTCTACTACGAGGATACCGGCCCTCCCAGCAACGCGACGGCATATACAACACTTTTGATTGTGCACGGAACGAGCTATCACAGTGGTAAGCTTCCCAAGAACTTGTAATGGTGTAGTCGCGATGAACTCCTGTTCGGACGCCACAGCGATATTCCACAAGCTCTTCCCCTACGCCGCATCCCTCAACCTCCGCCTCGTCCTACTAAACCGCCGCGACTATCCGGGAACTACACCTACCAGTCAAGAGGAAACAGCACGCATTCGTTCGCCTGACGTGGACATTCAGCGCGAGGCCCTGCGAGACCTCGGACTTGAGCTTGCGCGATTCGTCATCTGGTATACCAAGGTATCTGGAATTCCACCCATCTCACAAGAGGATGGTGAGAAGGAAGGAGGGCTGGCCGTGATTGCTTGGTCGTCTGGGAATGCCACATGCTGTTCGATGGTTGCGAACCTCGAGTTTCTATCCGACAAAGAGCAAGGGACGATGAGAGCGTATCTCAGGACTTACATTATCTACGGTGCGCAGCCCCTCATTACTCAATAGACATATGATTTCCTGAGCATAACAAATGTGGAATACCGGCAGACTCGCCCTGCTACGTCTTCGGCATACCTCCCTCTCCCTCCATCTACGACCCTTGGCTCGACACCTCCTTATCCACCTCCGAAATGAAGACAGAACGCTTCAACACCTGGGTGACTTCCTACTACCACCATCCCGAGCCCTCCTCGGGCGAGTTCTCTGGCCTAGCAGAGGATGGTATCGCAAATCCATCACCGGAGAAGACGCCTACGATGCACAGACTTGATGTGGAGAAGCTGACTGCACCTGAGGCGAGGACAAGAGGCGAGGGATGGGTGCAGTACATTGATGTGGCGGTGTACCGGGAGAATATACGCAAGCTGTTTAGTCTGGGACATCTGCGACGCTTTCCGCGTTTGAGAATCAGAGTTGTTTACTGTAGAGAGACGATACCGGAGATGGTGTGGGGAGCATACCGGCTGCTGTATGACGCGGAGGAGGAGGGATGGGCGAGAGAGGTGGGACTCTGCATTATGGAGGGAAATCATTTCGTGAGTACCAACTTATGATATTGGCAGTGGGCTGATATTGATATCGCGACTCGGGTATGTTTCAGGCTCATTGGGATCTACCACAAGAAACTTTACAATCCTGGGCCAGGATAAGCTGATGTTGACGCCACCCCAGCCGAACGTACGCAGAAGGTTTTGTGGCTTTCGCCTATATAGTCTTGGCTAAGCCGGGGGGACAGCATTCAAGTAGCGCTTAGTATGGTTACAACTCCAACAGAATACATCAGTCCCCTGAAATCCCTCTCTTGGTCCTGAGCGACTGCTGGCGAGGATCTTAAGTGTTTCTTTATCGCCACTGCGGCTGCCACTGAGTGATCTCTTGCACGACGGAGTGTTCCATAGCACGCTTAATACATGGACTACATTCATCACTGCTATATGGATACCGTATGCGAAACTGCAGCGACGAACAGTAATTACAAGGGCGACCTACAAGCCAGAAATAACTTCACGACGAGAAGACAATCACATTGTCCTTGTACATATAATAACCAAGCGAAGATAGCAACTTAAAAGAATAAGGAACCCTGGCAACGACCAGTAGTAATGATGAAGAATATGTATATGAGACGCACTCCGGGCGCTCTGTGTACCGCGACTACCTGACGTCCATCTAACCGCGCCTGGCTCTTCTTTCGTTGACGTTCTGTAGATCGGCTTAGACGGGAATGCGATGGACGCCACATGTGGGGGCACGTCGGCATGCGGTGGGTTGCATATTTATCTTGAGGTTAGACGTGCCAAATCAACAGCGTCACAAAACGTGTTCTGACCAGGGAGATGCAAACAGGGTATCAAACATTTCCGCTGCAGTGCAAGCGGCGGGGTATATATACAAAGCGCCCTAGAGCATCATCCTGCAGCTCGTGAACGTATCCTCACCAATCAACATCCGATCATGTGGTACCGACGATCCTCCTGCTATTCCTCCTCTTGCTGGCCATCACCCTGACGGTCACGCGGCTTCTTCTTGCACTCCTTCTCATGCCGTATCTTCGAGTCCTCTCTGGAGAGCACTTTCCCGCAATACTGGCATGGATACGCGCGATTCTCATGCACACTTATCTTGTGCCTGTTTAAGTCCTGGATGCGAGTAAAGACTCTCCCGCAGACTTCGCACTTGTTGTTCGGGTTCGAATAGGCAGAGGTCCGGTTGCTAGCAGCGCGATTGGCCTTCGCATTGGCTGTTCTCTTCTCTTTTGCCAGGGAGCTTTTGCTTGAGGTTGCGAGGTGGTTGTCCATGAGAAGCTCTCTATAGTCCGGCCTAGGGCCACCGCACTGGCGCGTTGATCGGCGGAAACCCAGAATCGAAGAAGCACCGTCCTTGATCACGTTTTGGTTCGGGCTGGCATGGGGCATGGGTGCCTCGTCTACACGTCTGCACTTTGTCGGTCTTCGTTCCGCCATCGTCTCCGCGCGTACGTTGTCTGGAGGGAAACTCTCTTCATTGTCCTCTGTTCGCTTCCTCTTGCTGGAGGTGGTCTTCGTGGAGCGAACATAGGACTGACTGTTCTCAGGACCCAGGGAGCTTTGAGACGGCATCGGCCACAATAGCGAGCTGGAAGACATTTGGTGCCACAAGAGAGGGCTAGTCTCGCGCTCAGGAGAGGGACTCGGCGAGATGCGGGGAGATGCGGATGGCTGTCCGTTTAGCATCAGCAGACGCGGGTCGATACAAGGTGGCGGCGGCGAAGGCGGCTTGGGATCGCAAGTGCCGAGCACCGAAAATGCATACAGTGCTGAAGAGCAGTCGAGCAGCCCCTGCCGCCGCTCAGATGCAGAGGGTTGTGGTGCAGTACAGCTGGATGAAAAGTCGAGATCCCAGGCAGTGGCGGAGACGGAGGGTTTTGAGGGCTGAGCAGTATCCAGGAGGGTTGAAGGGCCTGCAATGGGAGACAGCTGATATGAGTCCATTGCTGGGTTGTTCGACCAGAACAGGTTGTCGTCGTTATACGACTGAGAGCTGGAGCCCGCAGCACTTGATGGTGAGGCGATAAATGACGAGAATATCTCGTCCCAGGCGGCTTGCTGCTCACTCTGAACCCAGGCGTCCAGCTGGCCATCAATGGGAGCCGACGGCGAGAGAAGGGTGTCCCCGTCGTAGGACTCTGTGCTTGAGCTTGCCGCAAGTAAGTTGGGCTCGAGGCTGTCGGGAACCAGGCTGGGCGTGGAGTCCAAAGATGCTGAGCCAGTGGTCGAGGGCGATGGTGACAGTGCTAGGGAGGGCCACAAGGGCTCCGGCATACATGTGGCGTCGATCTCGTTGGCAGGAGCGTGGTACTAGCAGTATTGTGGGTCCAGTTCATTCTCTCACAGAAACAGCGGCGCTCACAGATGATAGGGTGAAATCTAAGTCCTCGAAATTTGACAAAGGCGCCGACTGGGGTTCGAGGGCGAAATCCGACTTGAAGGAGGGGGACGCAATGTGGCACTCTGGAGTGAAGAGTGTAGACGAGAGACACTGAGGTTCAGTACTGTCAAAGATGACCCAGTCAAAAGCCCGATCGTCATCGGTGTAGTCGATGCAGGAGAGGTTGATTATCTCGGCTCTGCAACTATACAGTGAGTTCACCCCCGGCGATCAATTACAGGAAGGGTACTCACGGATCCAACGCAGGACACGAGGGGTTAGCAAAAGTATCTGATTGTGTCATGTTGGAGATGGGTCGTCGGAATGGAGGTCTACCAAGAGGCTGTAAGTTGAGAAATTCAACCAGTTGTCGACCAGCTTTTATAGGGCCACGTCCGTGGCGTAGTGAGGCCACTTTCCGAATCTGAGATGGCCCGCGAAGCTCCGAGGGTAAGTACCAGTGCACTGCCTGCGCGCTTCCTCGAGATGCTTCGTATTAGAGAACGGTAACTGGTGGTCTTCTGGAATATTGCTGCATCGCATGCAACGAGGACCCACAAGGTTAGATAGCAGTCCATACGTGCCTGGGACGAGTGGTGACCAAGGTCAAGATCCATCTCACCAAACGATGCGTATAGGGTTCCTACCTAAAGGACACCAGGATGCGAGGCAATGCAACGGACATGTCGGGCGACATGGCCGCCAAAGCATACCTTCAGTACCTCTCCGGTGCTGTCGTGCCAGACAGAGTGAAGTGCGCTGGTTATTATTAGGATTAGGTACTCCTGAGGGCTTAGTATTCGTGGCTTGACCGAGTGTGATCAGCGTTGGTAGCCTATAGTGCAGGAAGCCTGTCGAATACATCGGGATCACAGATTGCAATTAGGAATATCCACCGAGATGCCCTGAATATCCACGAGGCAAGCTGTGTAACACTTCAGAAGTTCGCTTAGCGATTGAAAATTCGAATAGAAACAGCGGACGCACTTGCTAAAGCACTGCCCTCTGTGGCGCGCAGTGGCTTCTCATCTTGTTGATATAGGGATGATGCTTGGCCTAGTCACCAGCGACCAACTGCTCTGCAGAAGAAGTGCATCGTCTGAGTATGCGTAGGTTTAAGAATGTATAAACAGCGGACTGGTAAGGTAGTTGCTGTTAAACCTCATAGTTGAGCGCAATTATGGCCGACTGAACATCAAGAAGCGCTTGACTGGATTCATGCGCAGCCCGCGTTTGCCATGACCAAGAGACAAGCATTGATATCCACATGCCCTTGAGGAGTACTCTTTGATCTCAGCTAGACGATTTGACAATTACCGCAAGCACGCCACATGAGAGAGCAAGCTGTCTGAGCTGACGGTGGCGACATCATCGTTGTCTCCGACATAGGGATTGGGCTCCACCAATGAACAGTACAATATCCGTCCAATGCTTGGCCAGAAGGAGGAGAAGGCAGAGATCATGTTTTGGCACTTGCGCCAGAAGGAGACATGCCTTGCCGTCGAGGCCGCCAGCGAAGAGTCCTGGAACCTTAACCCTGGAAAGACAATCACGTGATGTGGCACCTCGTCCACGTGAGATCGTTGCATCTGGCCGCTCCGTCCCTCTCAGCATCTGGGTTTAATGTCTACGACAGGCTTCATCTCAGCTCTAGCTATCGTAGTTATCATATCACTGATACCTTTGCCTCTGATTTTAGAGATGCATGACAATGGAGTATTTGAGAGGATATCTTTGCGAGGCATCGTCACCTCTCCAGCGAAACCCGCGGAACTACCCTGAAGAGAGACTTCCAAGCCAAGATAATATCACCTGCAGTACTTGGCAGTACGTGCAGAAGCGTCTGCGCCCTCATGCGACGGTCCGTGAGTGATGACACTTCAATGCGATGATATTAACTACTTTTCGTTGCAGCAGTGCCGTAAAGAAAGTGGAATTTAGCGAGAAGCACAGTTTAGACTACAAACCGCTTTGAGGGTTCGCTGCCCTGTATGGGTATGTGTTTTACGATGCTGCGGTGAGTGGTAGTACTGGTCATTCCTGTGAACGTCCCTCCAATGACGATGTCGTAAACTTCCTGCGTTCATAGATCGCCACGCATCGGATATCTTTCCTTGTTAACTGGACTCTGCGCAGGAATAATCTGACATTCTGAGAAGCTTGAGCTCCAAAGGCTCTATTCATTGCATTCACACATACCAACGGTTTCTAATCCCATGAACATACGTCACATCCCCTCAATACACCAGACCTGCCAATTTTCTCAAGGCTATAGTTAGGACGAAGTCCCCCGCCAAAACCGTTTACGAACCGGAGGGGATATCCTGGAACCTGGAATACAAGTCGCCGCACCAATCTTACCAATAATGCCACTCTCCGACCCCATCAACAGCGCAGGCGTCCAGTTCCACTACGAAGACAGCGGCGCACCGTCAAGCGCGGTGTACACCACATTGGTAGCGATCCACGGCTCAAGTTATCATAGCGGTAGACTGTCCTGCTCTTGCACTTTCCAGTGGAGAAACAACTGACATGGTACTGCTCAGCCATATTCGCCAAGCTCCTCCCACTAGCCGCACGCCACAATCTGCGTCTTGTCCTCCTCAATCGGCGCGACTACCCTGGCTCGACGCCCGTCTCCCAGGACGAGCTGGAGAAAATCAGAAGCGACAACCTAGGTGTGAACGCTGCCGTGCTGCGCGAGCTGGGTCTCCAGATTGCCTCTTTCATTGCGTGGTACGCGCGCACAGCTTCGATTCCGCAAGTCCAAATCGGAGTGAGTGGTGAACCAGAGGGCGGGTTATCTGTCCTCGCATGGTCCTCTGGCAACGCAACGACATCCGCAGCGATAGCCAACCTCGCAGAGCTCGAAGAGGAGCAGAAGGCCTGCTTGAAAGGGCGTCTGAGGACGTATATCATCTACGGTACGCTTCCACGTGTTCTGCTCTGCTCTGGCCAGCGTTTGATCAAGTCTTTACCTACGGAAGACAGCCCCTCGTACATCTTCGGCATCCCGCAAGACGTGGCTCTCTACAACCCGTTCCGGGACCCCTCGCTCAAGGATGCCAAGGCAAAGTCGGACGTCTTCAACGTCTGGGTGACGATGTACTATCAGCACCCCAACCCTGACTCGGGGTCCCTATCGGGTCTGTCCTTCCGCGGGATAGAGAACCCTCCGCCTGAGAAGATTGCAACGTACCATCGGTTCCGCTCAGACCACCTAGCGGAAGTGAGCTGCCCGGAAGCGTTGATGCCGGACAAGGGAGAGGGGAATGTGCGCTATATGCCCATCGCTGTCTGGGACGAGAACATAACGAAGCTGTTTTGCGATCCTCGGGGGACGGAGGAGTTCCCGGATTTGAAAATAAAACTCATCTGGTGTAGGGAAAGCAATCCTGATATGCCGTGGGGAGCTGGGCAGTTGAAGGGGAAGGTCGATGAGCTCTTGAAAGAGGGTAAAGGACGTCGGCCGCTAGAGGTGTACTCTATGAGTGGCAATCATTTCGTGAGTGCTGTCCGCTGTCAGTTGTTGTTTGGGTTCTCACTGTTCTCCGTTCGAAGGCGCATTGGGACCTGCCGGAGGAGACTATTGAGTTCTGGAGCAGCATCGTATAGGCCAATGGTATGCAGAAGAGAGTGATTCAAAAGAGTTCTGAAGGGTCTGGCCGGCGGGACCACACCACAGTCGTCACGGTTGGTGAATGTGCCAAGAACAAGCGCGGAGGTACCGACGTAGGCGTACTGGAGAGAAATATCAGGAATGCTATACAGTCCAGAGAGTTATGATCTTGCCGCTCGGAGCCTGCAGAGCGGACAAGGCGCTAAATTTGCCTCGACGATACCAATCAGTCCGCAAACGAGCTGGACGACAGCGACAGGGCAGAACCCCGGAAGGTGGCACACCATATCTTTCCATTCAGGTGGACTTGCAGGAACCCGACGCCTACTTGACGCAACCCATATAAGACTGTTTCTAGCGTCCTCAAGGCACCGTATATTTAGAGGTCGGAGGAGAACCCAAGAGCCAAGCAGGGCCCGCCTAGCATCTTTCTCGGAAAAGTATTCATGTTGCGCATTTTGCTTGCGGCAAGTGCCTGTAAGATATCAGCGCAATAGTCCTGCTCCCTGTTCCTCGGAAATGCTGTAGGCTCGCTGTCACACAGATGCGTTCCGATTATATAGGCAGGCTATTCTCTGCCTCTACCCGGTAGGGAGCCTTCTTGCCAAGTGCAATGGTTCAACCTGGGCCTGAGGGCAAAGATAGAGAACAGCAGGTATTTTGCGAGCAACTCGAGAACAAAGTGGTGAGAGTGCTGCTAATCAGAGAGGCGACCCTGCGTTGCCGCCGCCACCGTCGGACTCCGAGACTTCATAATAACGAGTCGGACTGCGTTCGCTGGCTATGAAACGTCGATCCTCGGACAAGGAAGCCATTGTTCAGAATCAGTAACGGCCCGGCAGTACTAGTAAGCATGTCTTGAGAAGGCGGTGGCTTAGGAAAGGGTATGTGGAAGTCGGGAGATATCTGTGTGGGAATGAAGCTCCCGTCCAGCGCGCGGCCCTTGCGCACTGGCCTTTCTCCTCTACCTTTGCTACACCAAAATACTGGCAGATATTTCGGACGCGAGCTCATATGTGCTTGTATCAGTATATGGCCAACTTTCCAAATCCAGGGCGCAATCCTCCGTATCTCCTGCACTTCTTTTCCTCGTCGCTTGGCCCGCAGCAGCTCTTCCCATTGTTCTATCTTCGTACCGATCTAAGCTTATCTGGTGCATTGCGCCACGAGGCTACTGCTACCAAGGCTCTCGTATCCGCCAGAGTTGTAGCGACGGGCAATCGCTCACCTTATCTGTCTTGCCTCTTCCGTCCCGCTCGGGCCAGCCAGGATTACGGTCCTCGCGGTTTCTTGGGAGACTCCCTTCCTGCGCAGTCGGTCTTTCAGCGCTGCAGCGACGATCCACAAGTTCGAAAGGCTATCGGTACCGGCTTACTGCCGTCCTTTCCTCCTTGCGCCCAAGTATAGTCTGCTCTGTATCTTTCGGCCGTCCCTACGCACGAGAAATGAAGGCACACCATTCTGAACAGTCTTATGAGCCACGCCTTCTTCTCTCTTATCACGGCTGGCAGCCAATCCGCGGACGATGCAGCCCAGTGAACCTTATAGAGTAAGCGATAATCCATCCGACCGTGCATCCTCCATCGTCCGCGGCCTGCTCTCTATGGCCTCTAGCGCGCAAGTGCTGCTCTTCCTGCTGCCCACATGGCCAGCAGGACTGACAAGCGTACCTCATGGGTCGCCCTCTGCATCAGTCCCTAGGCATCCTTCCTGGACGGTATAAATCCCTCTTCACTGGACGCTTATCTCCCAGCCCCCTTCGGTGGTCTCCCAGGTCAAAGCACTTCCTCCGCTGAAAGATGGTCTCCTCCCTCCTCTCCGGGCTCCTAGCCGCTTTCGCCTGCCTGGCTTCGGTAGTGGCTGCCCCTTTGGACTTGGACGCACCGCAGTATGATGGCCTGGGTCAACAAGCGCGCGACGTCCTTAAGCGTGCAACGCCCGCCGCGCCACACTGGGTCATATACAGCGACAAGTATGCCTCGGGAACGACGGGTCCCCCGCCTGTTTCCCAAGTTGCGGTGAGCTATGCATGAATTGTCAGTTATCATCAGGATGCTCATTCCCAATGCCGCAGGGGTATAACGTCTTGTGAGAACTTCCTCTCCTTCCGAAGTTAATCACTCAACATATCTATCGATCCAGTGCCTTATCTTTCCTACTGCTCGAGGGAGCATGGGACAAGGCCGAAGAGTGGACCACGCTCACGGCCGCGGAGCGATCGACTGTCCTTTCACAGTACCACGCCGCCGGCATCTCTCTGGTCGTCTCCGTCTTCGGGTCCACGGACGTGCCCACCTCCAGCGGCGCCAATCCGGTGACGACGGCCGACACTATCGCAGCATGGGTCAAAGAATACGACCTGGACGGAGTTGATGTGGACTACGAGGTGTGTACCACGTTCTCTGTCCTGTATCCTCTATTAAAGTTGGTGAAGGATTTCAATGCGTTTGATGCCGGTGACGGATCCGCGGAGAACTGGCTGATAAGCTTCACCACGGAGTTGCGGAATCAGCTGCCTTCCGGGCAATATATCCTCACTCACGCTCGTACGTGGATCTTATCCTCTACCACGCATACATTCTCATATTGGGATGTGCAGCCGTTGCCCCTTGGTTCTCGCCCAGCATGTGGGGTGGAGGAGGATACCTCAAGGTGCATCAAAGTGTCGGCAACTTAATTGACTGGGTAAGCACTTGGCTTTAGATCACCGCCACATCCTAGCTGATCCATGGGTAGTATAACATCCAGGTAAGCCGTTAACCACGCAAACGACAGTCCGAGCTCATCACTTCCATCAACCCTTATTATAGTTCTACAACCGTAAGTCCTCTGCAATATCCCCTACGCATCCGTCTAACAGCCCCACGCAGAGGGCACATCAGAGTACACGACCTGCAGCGGCCTGCTCACCACCTCCTCAAGCACATGGCCCCAATCCGCGCTCTTCCAAATCGCCGCGAGCGGCGTCACGCTCGACAAACTCGTCATTGGGAAGCCCGCGACCACCGGAGACGCGACCAACGGCTACATCGCCCCCGCAACGCTCGCCACCTGCGTCGAGCAAGCTCAGAACCAGGGATGGGGTGAGTCACTGCCTGTTACAGTGTTAGATGGGAACTGAGCAGCGTCTTCGCAGATGCGGGCGTCATGGTCTGGGAGGTATGTGTGACACATTCTGTCAGGGAGAACCCGCAATGACGAGACGATGATATAGTTCCCCGATGCCGCTGCTTCCTGGATCACCACCGTGCGATCGGACTCTTGGCCCGTGTAAAATATCGCTTTTAGACTCAACTGGGTAATTGGCTCTCGCAGGGCGAGTGCCAAACGTAGAGGGGGAACAAGAAGTTTATCTTGGGAGAGTGCTATCTATCCCCTAGATGTAACAATACCATCTGATATGAAACTGTCTGTATCGAGTATTTCTGCGCAGATCGAATGCGGACGAATGAAAGACACGCCGTTCAGTGCGCTGTATCGTATCGTACATTCCATTCGTAAGCTACATCAGGACGTGCGACGTACATAATCCGGTAAGTTACGATTAAAAGTCTGTACGTAGCACCGATAATAGTCCTAATCAAAACAACAGACAAAGTCCAGACATGCCGCCTCGGGCCAGACAAGATTCTATTGTGTCCGTTCATCAGGCACATCATTAGGGAAGAGGCATAATTTCGCGTCAGGGCGTAAACCATTTTGCGTCGGTGGACATGGCGAGGGCGCTTGACCAGACATCGCGCTTGCTCTAGTCCTTCGTGACATGAAGAGTCTGCGGATTCATAAACGCATGTTTTAGTCAAGTACGCTGGGGCAATGACTCGAAGCACGTACCACTCCACATGCATTCGCGCCATGTTGTTCCTTATACGCTTCGAGATCGCCAGTCAAGAAAAACGTCTTCCTGTCGCTGTCGTAGGCCATGATCGTCGATGGAGTGCTGCCGTCCGGATTAATCCATTTCGCTGAGAGATAAAACTGTCAGGCACGATTGGATGACCATATGCATCTTGGATTTCACCTCGAAGCTCTTTGGTCTCTAGATCCATGGTCCAGATAGCGGAACTGTACGTATCGTCGACGCTGATAGCCGGAAGACCGCCAGGAACAGCTAAAACCTGCGTTAGATTTTGAGGTTACAACCATGGTATACTTCTGCTTACTCTGGCGGACTGGCATCAAGTTAAGTGTGCTATCTGCAAGTCAGCACGCAGCCGACAGTCATATTGGAACTTCACTTACGCTGGGGATCTGCGGGCCAAGTGCCCTGCGCCGGAGGCTCTGGCACCGAGGAACGAAGGACCACTGCGGTAATTCTGACGAGAGCAATGAGTACTTTGTTGCAACGGAGGGGATGAGTCGTACTAGTCCAATGAGATCGGTGGATCCACCGACTCTGTTTGCGTTGACCCGAACGTAAAGGTCGTCATTAGGCGTAGAGTCATCCCTGAGTAAAGTCTTTCAGCGCTGCGGAATAGTCGTAGGATGATATCGGACGCACAATGCGAGAGAGCTCTTTACGTATCCTAGCGGCGATCCATCCTCAGAAGTGACCTGAACGCGGCCTATGTACCTGCATGCGAGGCGTCAATGGAACCGAATATTTTTAACTGATGTCTCTGTAACAGCCACTTACGTTAACGCAGCAGCAGAAGGAGAGGCAGACGGAGACGCAGAGGCAGACGCGGCGGATCGCTTGGCTTGAGCACGCTCGCATTCAGTCGGGCATGTGCGAAGAAGACTGTCCAAACTCACCAAAGGCGGGTGTGGGCTTGTAGCTTTGATCGCGCCCGGGAAGCACCTTACCAAGCTTCGGAGGCAAGGGAGGAAGCCCTCGTGCGATCCGCTGAGCGTTTGTCTCCCTCACAAACGCACTGGGGATCGCATACGCCTGAGCAACGAACAGCAGGAGGAGGGCAAAGCAAACTCTCATGCTTGGGGCCTCTCTAGCGCATTCCTCGCGTTTCCGCACAAGGGACTCGTATTTATATGGGAACGGCGCCTCGTGCCCGTTTTGCGGGGCTTTGGAGAGCAATTCGTACCAGCGTATCAAGTTTCCTTGCTCCGCTGCACCGAATTAGCGTGTGGCTGGATTGAGCTCATCGATCAGGCCTAAGGGAATTCTTCGGCTAGGCTGTTTCTGGACTCACCAGCCTAGTATGCATATGCACACGGTCTACCGGAGTTTTGAACATTGCAGGAAGATAGTCGGGGCCGGGGCCGCTCGGCCTGGCCATCGTTAACCGCGGTGAGAGCGCAGACTCTGAAGATAGCACGTCATCATTGAGTTTAGTCTGACATACCCTGAGCCGGGCCGGCAACCCGCATTCACATCTGATTCGGAGAAGATATTTCCACGAAATGACTCCAGTGAACAAAGTCCTACTCACTAATAGCCCAGGAAGACAATCGAATCGGACATCCGTACACTCAACCTATTGCCCTGCTCCTGCTGCAGTAGTCTACGTTGCCGGTTGCGGGATTTCCGGCGCCCACTATGAAAGTCAGCGTTTCGTTACAGCCTAAAGGAGATCCACTTACAGTTGGGAACGGTCTCTTAACGCCTGACACGCCAAACACGGCGAAGGAAAGCACGAATATCATAATCTGTGACCCTCCGTCAAAGGCACCGCCCAAAATATAGTTGTGTCTGCGGTACCAGTCGAGATGGTATCGCCTTAACTGCGAGACAAGTCCCATGATGATACAGGGCAGGGAAATCGAGTTGACGCCGGAGACCATTTATCCCGAGAAATACGGAACGCAATTGAGGAATCGCCGAAACCAAATTTCGAGACGAGCATGACCATACATACCATGTAGATAATCGGCAGTATTACTGAGTCAACTTTGGTCGGGTCCACTCGTTGACCAACACTACGGGAATAACGATAAATATCAGCGAGCCCGGATGCTAGATACAAATGAGAATCACCTACCAAGTAGACCGTTGAACGACAGTGGCACCGGCAACGATCATCAGAGCCTTGAGAATGACGAAATACGGTCCCTTGGGCCCGTACAGTGCCTTTGGCAGCGACAAGGTCACCGCAGCGCTCTGAACGGTCTGCCCTGACCACACTCGTGTTCACCGGATCCAACGGGACCTCTCTCTGTGAACCTACGATTGTAGTCATCACAACTGAATAGAAGTCATGCGGCTTCAAGTGTCAGTGGCGTCTCCGAGATACAAAGAAACTATACCTACTGCAGTTGACAGCGGGCCCTAGATCGCAGCGAAATCAGAGAACTAGACCAACATCAACTGCACGGCAGAAGATAACGAACCAAGGATAGTTCCCTGGAACTTGAGAGTGAGCCGTCAGTCGAGGAGAGACCTTGAGCTACTGTCTAATCTTCAAGTCACCGGCAAGACCAATGGAGGTCGATGCAACACCGTGACTCCCCATAGAGAATTGCGTGGCGCATCAAGGGTCTACTTATAATTATCTTTGAGTGTGTAGATCCGAAGAGACGCGCACATAGAGGTTCGCCCCAGGTCTCCCTGGGATTGACTGCGCCGACGACCATCTTCGTCAGTGGGTTCCTAGCTATACCGTTCCCCACTAGAGCGTGCAACAGGGTTGAGAACGGCTATATAGCCGACCGTCAGATTCCGCGAGGCAGGAACAACTTTCCCTTGACAAGCACTCACCGTAATGAAGCCTGACAGATGTCACGTATGAGACCATGCCCCTCAGAGGACATACGCCTGCCTGCAAAAAACAGAGAAATGATGGATGACGACCATGGCAATGCCATCTGGCCCTTGGGGGCGACGATCAAGTCTAGCAGCATAAGTATCCATCAGCAACATTGTTCGCAAGCACGAAAGGAGCATTCAGACATACCCGCAAAGAACGACTGCAACAGCAGAATTACGCTCCGCCACCATGATGCTTCCTTATACTTCTGGATCGCCTGCCAGTGGGGATCCCGCTGCGTCTTGCTGCTTGCCTGCTTGACCGAGTCAACAACGTAGTTCTCCCAGAAGCAAAAGCAGTGCGCGACGAGACCGCCGGTCTGGCGAACACAGAGGTCTATATGCAAGCCCCAGGCGTTGGGGTAATATATCGCACTGAAGATAATGTAGCAGAGCGTGTATGTGGCCCGTGAGTTGGCTATAGCACGAAGTCGGATTCAGTGCCCCTTCCGTGGTTTGGATGCTCGTTTGAACGCCCTCATGAACCTATCCGCCGTCAATCCACATAATGCGGGCTGCAGAATCATTGACCAACTCACGTTGACCCAAGCTCCAATCAATAGTCCCGACCCCTCCTCACCATACCCTCCTCCAAAAGGGTATCCACTGCACCCAGTGCTGCGCCGGTTCCAAACTAGTTGTCGAATGTCGTCGCGACTGAAGACATCGACAGCTGATTCAGAACCGGCACAACAGTGCTCAGCGCCGCCGTAGTTGCGACAAAGAGGAGACAGCGCGCTATTCATACAGCATCATGAGTGACTTTGTACAGCCAAGATACATGTACGAACCTCCTTCCATCCAAACTCCCCAGGATCGAAGAAATGAAATCGGGGGTTAATCGCGAACCCGCTGCGGGGCCGTACTTCACCCAGGCAAGACCGACAGTACTAGTGTAAATATTGAGCAGCAGCAGGAAACTCGTCTCGACGGGCTTGAAGATATATGTCAGCACCTACCAAGACCTTGGTCAGAATGCATGATGTAAAGCGTACCTGACCTAGAGCGCCGCCCCAAGATCCCTCCTCCTGGTCGACGCGCTGCGTCCGCGTCCTCGGCGTGATCTTCTTCTCGTAAGACAAGCATGGGCGCGATGGCGCGATGGCGCCTTGGTCGGTACTGCAGTGGAGGAACCAGCTAGCTGTGTGACGACGGCGAGACGTGGGAGTCGCGGAGCCGGCACACGGAGAGTAGTCGCACGAACTGAAAGACAGGTGTAAAGCGATAGTTGAGCGAGCTCTAGCGTACTAGTAAATAATACAGCTCTTATATACCCATTCAGGGGTTCGTAGGATAATATATTCAAGAAAGAAAGGAGCTCTAACATGAGCGTGATTAAGGAATGAATTGAAAGCGTTGGTAATCCGTCAGCCACCCGGCCCGAGACTTGCCCATCGGGCGTACGTTAGCCGGTCCAGTTCCCGAACCGTCACATACCCCCTTCCAGGGAACGCTCTAAGGAGCTGTTTCCTCCTCAGCATCGTCCTCGGCATCCTTATCGTCCCCTTCCTCAATCTCATAGTCAATCAATCCATCGTCGTCATCGGGGACGGGCACGTTGACCGGGTCGAAAGCCGAAATGACGGGGGTGCCCGTGGCGGTGGACTTGCCGTCGGCGCTCAAAGCAGAAGTGGCATTACCGGATTTGGAAACGGTGGCGGCAGCGTCGTCGTCGTCGACTTCCATATGATCCACGTCCTTCGCTTCGGTCTCCTTCCTACGCCTAGCAGCCTTCTCGGCTTTCTTCGCGGCCCAGTCGGCGGCGGTCGAGCGACGCACGACGGGAGCGGGGTCGATAGTGGGGGAAGGGTTATCGAGGACGTCAGGTCTGTTCTTCTTCGTCTTCCGATCCTTCTTCCCGCCGTCCTCATTCCTCTCTCTCTTCTTCGATTTCTCCCTCTTCGCCTGAGCTTTCTCGGCTGCCTCGGACTCGAGGTGCGCGGCGAGGCGGCGCTTACGCTGCTCGTCCTCCTTGTTCGCGCGTTCCTCAAGCTCGCGCTCCTTCTTCGTCTGCAGCCGGTGGTCCTTAGCCTGCGCCTGGTACTCGGACGAGCGACTCTGAAGATCGCTGAGGCGAGATTTGACCTTGTCGAGCTGCGCCTTCAAGGATTGGACCTTGCTATCGACATGCGGAGGACCCATTAGGGCGACGGGCTCGAGATGCTTTCCTGGGGCGATGATGATTCCCCGTACGTCCCAGGTGCTGACTTTGTAAGGTGCAGCGTCGCGATTGAAGGCTCGTACGAACTCGACGTAGCCTCCAGGCAAGGAAGGCAGATCCCAGACGTTCTTCCCGACGTTGGCACGCAAGGTCTTGCTGAATTGCAAGAAATGTGCGACTTGATTGAATGCCCAGGTGCGTTTGGTTCCTTCTCTGTCCACATCGATTCTGATGAGCTGGGTAGCGTAGTCACGGGAAAGGTAAACGAATTCGTCGATGGGCGCCATGTCGGTGGTAGGAGGAGCTGGCAGGTCCGGGTGGTCGAGCAGTTGATAGTAGTAGGGAGACGCTCGTTTGTCGGAGAAAGGAGCGGGATGAGGTAAGTGCACCTTCTCGAATCCCCGTTGTTTTATTCCCCTGGTCCTTGCTGCATTCGAGAACCTGGGCCTGTCGCCTTTGTAATACCCGACAGATCCTAAATAAACATGCGGTTCATCCGAGGGCGGCTTGCCCGATCCCTCCGGTAGACTACGAATGTCATTTATTCCGACGGCGTCGAAATAAGCCTGCAGGGGCGCCAAGTGCGCGATCTCCTTGTATGGGAGCCAAGTGTGATCCCCCGAGTGCCAGACTAATTCAAACGTGGCCGCAGTGCCTTTTCCTTTGTGAGCGATGATACGATCCACGGCCCATTCGGGTTCCAGTGATGCTACATGTTCATCAGTCAGGATTACTTGCGAATCCAGTCTTCCTGGGAACAATCGATCATCGTTCGGAAGATGGATACGCAGCAATGAGGCGTGGAACGCATTGTGAACTCCGTGGCTACGTAAGTGCGCGGATAACTCGAGTTTATACGAGTTGTTCCCAAAATCACGCTCAATCCGGTAAGGGCCTAACCATTTCGGTAAGAGCTTCTTTGACAGGCCCTTCGGCCACCGGATATTCTTAGTCGACACGTAGACCAGATCTCTGACAGTGAATGGAGAGGGTCTTCGGCGTCGATTGGCATCCCGTGTCTGTTTGATCCGGGCACTAATAATACTGTCGTGGGCCGCCACAAGAGCCTGCTTGACTTTGTGAGCGTAAACCCGAACGCCAGGATATTCATCAGGTTTAGCCTTGTTCCAGATCATGGTGCGAGGTAACTGGCCCGTGTTCAAAAAGAATGGAGGGTATCCAGTGCTCTCAGATCGAGCCAAGTTAATGGCAAATTCAATTGCCGGGAGCTTCTGGACCCAGTCAGACTGTCTTACTCCAATGCACTGTCGCAACATTTGAGTGACAGTTTTGATTGCACGCTCAGTGGCGCCGTCTGACTGTGGGTGGTATGCACTGGACATTCTTAGTTCGACACCCATTAGGTTATGGAGATGTCCCCAGAACTGAGAAGTGAACAGTACGTCCCGATCGCTAATTATAGCTTTTGGGAGGCCATGGTGTTTGTAGACTTCCGCGAATACAAGCTCGGCGATGTGCCGTGCTTTGTAATTGTCACGGCTGGGTACCAAGTGCACCATAGCGGTCATCAGATCAATAATGACCGTGATCGTGTCGTATTTCCCGTTCCGATCTTTAGAGTTTGGGAAAGGTCCGACGAAGTCAATACCGATCGCTTCCCACGGCTGGCTAGGAACCGCCAGTGGGTTAAGCAGACCGAACGGCTTTTGCGTACTTGGTTTGCTACAACTACAGGTCGAGCAACTAGCACAATATAGTTTCACGTTGGATACCATGTCCTTCCACCACACGTGGTCTCAGAGTAGGTCCAGCATTTTGTGCGTTCCCAAGTGGGCCAATAATAGATGAGCATGCGAGATAGCAATCTCACGAATGCTTCTTCCGCCGATACTGACGTCAGGCAGGCACAAGACTTGCTTGTCCTGCAATTGGAGGAACAGAAGTCCTTCCTCGTAAGTGAAGTTCTTAAAGTCCCTTGGTTTCTCAATAATAGCTTTGAAGAACAAATCCTCCTTGTAGCGATGGCGTACTGCTTCTTCGAGGGAGAAGTTCTCATGTATAGCTATGTAACTGAGTAATCCCGGATCATCCTCTGTCTTGGGTCCCGGCCTGACAGGCGTGGGATTCTGGATCGCCTGGGTGATCTCAGTCCGAGTGCTTCGAATATGATCCTTCCATTCGGGAAGCTCATTTGGTTCCGTCTGGGGAACTGTATTTGCTTCCGTCTGGGGAGTGTCAATGTGATCGGGTGAGTCGTTATTCAGTTCATTCCTGATCGACGATTCCCTTTCACTGTCCTTGTTGCCTTCAGGAGTTGACGGGGATTCGCCGGGTTGACTACCCTCGGCTCCATCCCCCCCTTCCTGCGCGGGTTCACGCACAAGCAACTTAACCCGGCGGATACGCTTAGCGAATTCGCACGAGGTCTCAGGACGGCCGGTTTCTGGCAACACCATTGCCGATGCCTCAAGCCCGGTGAGTACTGGCATAGTAATTCCAAGATTTTCTAGCTGCTCGTTTTCACCATCATCATGACAGGTATATTCCGAGGGTGCGCGTACAGTCCCAGGTTTGTCCCCCGAGTACATGTGTGACAGCGCGTCAGCCAAAACATTCTCGGTACCAGGTACGTATTTGATCTCAAAATCAAACTCAGAGATTTTCTCCATCCACCGCGCTGAAAGGCACGAACACATGACAAAACCCGCACAGACCTAAAGGGGAACAACAACCACAAAGCGTAGCACCAATCCCTTGGTGCTAGATGGCTGCAAGGTCCGGGGCGACGAAGGGTATAGTAAACATTCGGAGGGAGTCAATGGTAAGGATAGGGCCGAGACCGCCAACCACAGTGCGACGTATACTCTAACGAAAAATGCGATCAAAGCTAAAAATAGAATGCGATCAAAACGCGACGGCGCGCGACGTCACGCGCTCTAGAAGCGGAATATGCGCGCGCTAACTAAAAATAGATGTAGACGCTAAAAATAGAACAACACGAAAACGGGAAACTCTGGTGTCTGGCGGACACAGACACCAGCAGCGACGGAAATCGGGAACAGCAGCGCAGCGACGAGAGACAGTAGATAGTGGACGCAGTAAGCTCAGAGAGATAAGAGACGCAGAGTTTGGATGGGAACAGTAGGATTGCACAGGGAGGTAGCGACCTAACCTAACCTAAGGCCGAAGCTAACCTGAGGCCGAAGCTAACCTAGGGTACAGTGTCGGGAAGTCCGACTTAAGTATACTACAGAGAAAATCAAATAAACCGAGTACCATATGCTAACAAACTGAAACTACTCCTGAAAAACGATCCACCACAAACCTCAGACAAGGGGAACAAGCTCCGTACACTACAGTGACCATGTGCAAAGGTGGGCGCATACCAAAAGGAGCGTGGGAACGCGCACAGCGCCGCATCAAAAAGCGCTGATGGGCCGTGTGGAGGCCGCGCCGGTGCCCGCAAGGCACGCACAGCCTCGGAATTGACTTGAAACTTGATGGGAAGCACATGCGAAGGCACCGCCGAGGCAGCGCAGCATCGCCGTGCAACACCGCCGCTGTCGGGAGGGTATTGCCACACCGCCGTGATGGCTGGGATGAGGCACGCGCGCTCACGTGATGCAGTGGAGCGGTTGTCGAATGAGATCGGGGAGTCGTCGGGAATTGCCGGAAATAATTAAACAGTCCATAGAAACTCGAGTTTTGCTCGTAGCGCAATGCCGCGGATACGCTCACTCTCGCACAGAGCGTGGGAATGTGCGCAAATAGCCTGAAAATGCGTTTTCGGAGACCAGAGCCACGTAGAGGCGTATCAGCGTTTGACAGCCGGTGAGATTTTTCTGCTTCATCAGATGTGTTAAACCTCGATGATCAGTAAGCCAAGTGAACCTGGCTCCCTGCAGAATATCCCGATGGTGCAGCATCGATTCCACGCCCGCGAGCATTTCCTGCTCGTGGACAGCGTAGTTTAGCTGAGTACTATTCATCTTAGCTGAGTAGAACGCTGCTACGCGTGCTGACTTGAAGTCTGCGCCCTGGCTAACAACGCCAGATAGACCCCCGTGTGAAGCATCGGTTACCAGGAATATCGGTGGCGCGTCCTTGGAATAATCCAGAGGAACGCGATGATGATTCCGGTGAGTCTCTACGATAGTTTTGATTTCCTCGAACGC